>JAQJVK010000001.1:200578871-201178871 GCA_035578135.1 Flexamia atlantica | reverse complement strand
GAGGGTAGGTCTGTGATCTGACTTTATCCATAGTTTGGTTAAAAATTACATTTATATTAAATCAAGTTTAAGAAAAGACTTTACCAAATTAATGTTAATTTATTATATTCTTGACGAATAATTTATTAAAATAATAGGCAACTAAACATTTTCCCTATTATTGTTAGTTATTGATGAATATATAAATAACCATTAAGCTATTTACTTTGCAAATTAGAGTTCAGAATAAAACGAAGAGTACTTGATATTTCAGATAATTAATACAGTGTACACATTTGTACCATATCGTAATGGTGAATATACCTTGTTTTGTTGTCTAAATGTTTTAAATGTAATAAAACTTACAAAACAATTATAAAAACCAAAATATTCAAAACTTTTTGTCCGAAATAATATTAATTTATTATCAAGATCAGATCACAAACAATACAGCATTTTTAAACATTATGTATTAGCAAAATGTCGCTTAATTTCCCCATTTTTATTCCATTAGTCATTAATTCATTTATTTTTATCTGATGCTAATAAAACCCAACGTAGTAGGCTAGGAAATACAAATTTGGCAACTCTTTTGGATATTGGAAATTTTTATCCATTTCACAGGAAACCAAACACAATATTTATGCTTGTGTGGAGAACAATGTAAGGTGTACGAGGTTAATATCAAGGCGAGTAATCGTCTTAACATTCTGCCGGATTTATAGAGAAAGTTAGAACCTGAATAATGGGACGTTTACAACGAATGTGCAAAACTAGTGGCGGAGATTTAGTGTAGATTAAGGAGTATTATACTAATTTGTATGCGTTAGAATTTGGTTATTATATCACTACTGAATATCAGATATCTATTTTACCAATTCACTTTCCATAATATGATTTCCACATGATGATTCATTGAAATGTATTCATAAATTATAAAAAAGATTTATTGCCTAGAAGTGCTATTTTAAAGCTATTTGAATATATTTATACTAATATCATGTTATTATTATAGCTATAATTAGTATAGTAAATTTGCTATGTTATACTTGTATATTTTAAAATATATCTAAAAGTAAACAAAATGAACCTTTCTTATGGACAAAAATTATGTAAATCCCTCTGAGTGGAAAAGACTTATGATACTTCAAAGATCATACAATTTATTTGTCTCTGAACTTTTCATTTAAGTACCTGTTGGACCGAGCCGTGCTCGGTATTATTTAATGTTTACCAATTCATCTAATTAATTCAAAATATTTCAGTGCCATAATATTGATAAGTAAATACTATTTTTATTACTCCACAATCTTTATCCCACAAACTGTTTCTTTCCTCAATGGCTGTAGTTTGCTAACAGCTGTTATGATTACTTCATTTGTTTACAATTTCCTTGTTTGTTTCAATGCTGTTATGTCAACATTTTCCCTCACTTGCAATAGTAAATATCCTGACCATAAAAATTTATTTTACAACTTAGTAAGTAATAAAAATATACATTTTGTTTTGTTCTGCTAATAGCGCCTGCATCCGGGTAGCTGCAACCATGCATACTCCAGCGATCAGATGATTGTTGCAACGTCCTTATATGCTTAATTCCTAGACGTTCTCTCAGCTGATTGTTGTTAATGTTAATCATATTTGATTATTCCTGCCACTAAATCAGCTGTTAGCGCCTGCATTCATTGAGCTGCAACATATTTGCATATGTGCGAGGAAAGTTTTGGAAATTTGAAAGTGCACAGATTTAATTTTTGAATTATTGATTTCAATGTTATTCTTATGGGTTTAATTTGACTCACGACGGGAGACAAAGTAATCACTTTACTCCCGTTAGGAGACAAATTATTATTTTACTCACCCAGTACAAGGACGAAAACGCGTCTAAACATATCAGGTGGGGGAAAAGATAACCTACGTCTTAAATTGCAAAATAGTTTTAAAGTCTATGTTTGAGCTACTGATCATTTTAAATCAAATAAGGCCGAGGCAAGGTATTTGACTTAAATTAAATTGAAATTTCAAAAACACAAATGTGACCCGCCAAGGGATAAGGGACCTTATCTTCCCAGACAAAATTTTACAGGATAGCAAATTTTAGAGGATAAGGTCAAAAAACACATTTTCTGATTTTCATTGTTTCTTGCTGTTTATATTTTATGTTTCCAAACAATATTTGGTCCATCTTACACCTGAATTTAACTTTTAACATGGTTAAACTAATTTTATTTCGAAACCCTTGCAATCTGGAGAAAGGGGTCCTTGACTTCCCAGATACTATTTTAACGCTTTGAAGTTAAGAAAATCCTTGCGTTCTGTGAGGAATAAATGCAGGACTTGCTAAGCCCTGATCCAGAAATCAGATCATGAAAATGTACAGGACCTTCCAATAGAAGTAGTCGACGACGTAGCTCCTGGTCCAAGTGAAGTTTCAAAACAAACAAACATGTACTAGAAGGCCAACGAATACAAAGTTAAAAGCCCAATATATATAAGCTAAATATAATCTCATATTTTGTTGAGATTTCCTATAATAAATTATTATTTATTAAAAAATTCATATTAACATTTTGTCTTTAAAACGTTGTGTTTTTTTATTACTCCCATCTATTTCAGCAAAATTTGACAAACATACTAACAATTGACACAAATTCAATGGTGGATTCATATTCAGCTTTAAATTTCTGACAAAATGATATATAAAACATAGCCAATAATTAAGTAGTAACAAAAAATTGAAGTTAGAAATTTGCTAAACTTTAGACCTCCGATTTCCTAAAATTGATGTTTTTAATATTTCAGGTTAAAAAAATTTAAAACTCAGGCATTTTTAAGATATTTTGAAAATTCTTTCACCAGTTTGTTTTGTGTTTAATGTAGATTAAGGATATACGAATGACTCAATTTCGAAAAAATGAAAGTTAAGACCCCTTTTCCCTTGGCGAGTCACAAATACATTTTATGATCTTTGGAGGATCATAAATCTGTCTTACACAGTCGGATTGAATTAATCGTGGCCCAAATGAAAGTCAAAGATCATTTGAGTGTTTTAAGACAAATACTAATATTGGAACGTACTTAGATTATACTAAGTTAAGAATCCTTAAGTAAAAATTAATTTAAAAAAAATAAATTTCCTCTAGAATGTGGCCTTATAACTCATCTCTAACTGGTCAAATTTTGATTATCAAAAGTTGAAATTAAAATAATTATTTTCTGAAGGGGTCCCCCCTAAAACGTTCTAAACGACAAAATTTCAAAATCGGAGATATTTAGCGAAAAAGGTTCTCTAGGACACGAGCTACACCGTGGTATATTTTGTATTGAAGATATTTGGGTTGGCAGCCCTGATTTCGTCTGTCAAAGTTGGCGTGCTTCGCGGGACTGCACGGACTTTCTGGGGGAAAACGTTCTATTCGCCAAAAGATAAACTCCCCACCGCTCGTTGCGTTGTCACCCAGCGACCAAAATCGTGTAAATAAAAATAAAACAGGTGAAGTAAATATTAGAAAGTGGAAGGATAAAACCAGGAAGGAATAAAGAAAAGCTGGATTACCCTATATTAAAAAAAAATAAAAAAATAACCAGCCAAGGCCTGGAAAATTAGCACAAAAGAGGTGAAGTAGAATAACGTTTTAGGTGCCTCCTTTGGATAACTTTTAGTAAAATGACGTATAACGTTATGTAACAACGTTACGTTTTTTGAACTTTTAGACCAATAAAATTGTTTTATATTCAGTTGTATTTTCGTTTATGTTGGTATTCCTTCACTCCCTCATGTTTTCTACCAAAGCAAAAGGGGCAGTCCGTCAGAAAACGTTTCATGCGCCAGTCATTTAGAACGTTATAACCCCCAAAAAAACACGAAAAATGTTCAAAAAAGCTTAATGGCAAGTAAAAATTTAGTATAAGGCTACATTATGATGTTCCAAATTGGGTATTAAAAAATTATACATGATTGTAAGTTCTAACCTTGAAAAACCGTAAATTTCAGAATTCAATTTTCAACGCTTGATTACTAGAAACTAGGTTTTTGTCGTTTAGAACGTTTTACGGGGGACCCCTTCGTTTCTGTAATTTCGACCCTGTGATCTTTGACCTTCGATATTCAAAGTTGCCCAGGGGTGCCACTCTGGCATCTGCGTTATTCTTGATCAGTGTATCAAATAGTACTATAATCAATCATAATGTATGTCGTACCTCATTTCAGGGTTACAAGGCTCGGCGACCGGAATATATAGGAAGTTAGCTAAGAAATTAGGATCCTTATTACCGGTAGTTTGTTGAACAGCTTTTCGTTGCCCCAGTCCTGGTCCTGGAGCTGTCCAGTCATTCAGCCGTTTACTTCTAATCGGCTTTTTCAGTATTTTAAATGTTGATGATAAGTCCAATATATCGTGAACCATACTTCATAGAAAATGCTTTTCATCATACTGACACAGAAAAATCTGTTTCCTGTTCCTTTTTGTTGGCTCGAGAGGTACTCATTGCCGTACCAGTGCAGAAAACACTTTTTCATCATACTTACTCAGAAACCTCTGTTTTCTGTTCCTTTTTGTTGGTTTAAAAGTTACCCATTACCGTCCTAGTCCGGCAAAACCTTTTTGCCTTAGTAGGCCAGAAAAACGGAACTAAACAATCAGCTGATTTGCAGCAAACCGACATTTAATGCTCGTTTATTGATCACTTTTTAGAGGAATGTAGTGGCAGCACTGGCAGCAGTAGCAAATGTTTATTCTGTTTGTTGTAGGTTAGGTTTGAAGGATTGAGAAACGTATTGGTTTATGCAAGGACTACGTTATGATTGAAATTATGCATTTTTCTGAGTAGCATGATGAAAAGTATCGTGTGTTACAAGGCCGGTAAGTTTCACCGTACTCGCATGAAAATCCTACACCCGCTTCCTCTCGCACGGAAGCTAATCATACTCGTCCGGTAAAACAGAATTTTCCGGCCTAGTAACGTAATATAATATTAAATTTAAGCATCCCTAATTTGTGATAACACATTTTGAAACTTGAACTATTTATTAAATGCTAACATTCCAAAATTCTACGCAGAAACGTATTAAGCGTAACAAACAGCTCTCAAATCCATTGAATGTGTAAATTTTACAACAATCGTTGGCATTATTTCTCCATTTGGCAACAGTTCAGAGAAATATTCTCGTGACTGCATCTAAGCTGTACTATAAGATTGATTGGGTTATTTTACCTTTGGTATTTTATGAAATATATTACGTATCCAAAAAATTATTTAATCTGTTTTAAGATCAATTTAATTTAGTATTGTAGTACATAAATCCTGCATATGAGAAGTTGAATCACACATATAACAGTGACGATTATTCTGAGTTTTAATATTCATGCAACAAATTAAAGAGTTAAAGAGATGGCGAAGTTAAATTGAGGATCACGTAGATCTGCTATTTTTTTTAGAATTTGTGATTTGCCTTAGGGTTTTAACCAACAGACATTTGAACCTTCGATTAATTTTACTTATTCTAAAGAGAAGAATCGCATGTATTGTATTAAAATTACATTTTTCAAATCAGTAACAAAACAATATGTATCACCAAGATCGGCTTTTGTAAACACTTATTAAGTTATAGTTAAGTATCATAACAATAAATATGTTCTCATAATTTGTATTGTATTTGTATTGTATTTGTAATGTCATGCTTTCCTAATCAAATGCACAAGGCAATGAGGACTAGTAAATAGTTTATTACTACGAAAAAGTTATTCTATCTAGTGATCATTCGTTACGTTAGATATATATTTTTGTTTTTAGTTTAGTTTTTTTTTATATGATACTCATATACCAATGTTCAGTATCGTCAAGAGACACAAATCACCGATTAGTTTAATAACATTTTAATTATAATTGTAAGAGGTCTAGGCCTAAACGAATTTTTTAATGTTGTTGCTGATGAATTAATGAAAGCCGATTGGCAATTCCTGGACAATTTGGCCAGTTTCCCTAAAATTTGCCTTAATTGTTTTGTGATTAAGACTGATTGTTTTTATGTTTAAAAATACAGAATCGTTCATCAATATTTCACAACCTTGATTCTTGACTCTTGATTCTTGAAAACGTAAAATATAGTTATATAGGAATGATTCAAAGTAAGTCAACGAAAAACCTGCAACTTATATTTTCTTGAATTATTTTTGAGAATAATACACTCTACTGATCACGCCTGCATTACACTTAGTTATTTTTATTTTCATGTTGAAAAAGAATCTTAGAAAAATGTAAATTGATTCAATTCTACATCACAAATCTGCAGTAAAGGCAGCCGGCACCACGTCAATGACTAGTCATTATGTTTCATGGCCACATTTTCCTCTGTGGCTAGCTGTGGGTTTGGTAATTATAACCTCCTTATGTTATATCAATCTTATGAATCTGTATCAATAAAAATAAAAACATTGTTAAGTTCACCCAACCTAACCTTGCGAAATATTAAGCCTATAAAAGTACCTAATTACAGCTGCCCACTTTGAAATAGCTGTTATCTTGTTGTTTGAAAAGAGTAAGCAATATGAATATTGTTGTTTAAGTTATTTTTGATTGGACATGAGAAAATATGCATAGTAATACAAACATTGTAACTACTGGGGTACACTGGTACACTGTTAGTCTGACACTAACAATCTCAATCCTAGCAAAAGAATGTTTGTTTATAAATGTGGCAGTGTGATAGTGTAAATTCGGACATTGGGACTTGTGTAGAATTGTTTTTCAAAGCTCTTTATTTAAATAATGAACCAGATTAATTATATGCTACCTTAGCACGATTGATTTTGGGCAGTTGCAAACTTTCTGTTGTCTACTGTATACGCCGGAATAGGATTTTTACATCCTATATAAATAAACAAATTCTGATGGCCTGTTTATTTTTGTTTTTTTTTTCTAAGAGCAAAATTCTGTAAATGCTTTTTACCTAGAACTTGCGGAAAGATGCTAGTAACTCGCCAAACACTGCAAAATGCCCCTAGATTTGCATTTCAAAAGCAGCAGAGTTTTAAATGTCAATCTGTATTCATACGGCTTTGATCAACCAAAAAACCATCAAAATTATTGGTTCTCACTTTGATGACTTTTTTGTTTTAGCAAATTTCCCCTATAGGGAAGAAGCTGTTACCGTAGTACTCATGGTAAGACCTAAGCCCGAGACCACGATAACTTTTCATTTTGGGGCCCCCAGAAGCAAAAACCACGATTCGTGAATTTTCATAAATGTGTGTGTGTGTGTGTGTGTGTCTTTAAGCACGATAACTCGCGTAAAAATTGTCCGATCTTAATGAAATTTGGCATGGACGTAGTAATTAGTAATTATTCGGACGAGTTCGTAAACCAGCGTGATCGAACTACCGGAAGGGGGGGTAAAGGGGGGTAAACCCCCCAAAAATGGGTTTTTTGAGTTTTTAACATATATATATATATATATATATATGTAATACAGTTATATATATATATATATATATAAATTATCAAATTTTTGTTAGTACCTTTGAATTCAGCTCAAAAAAACGAACGATTTAGTAGTTTGAATCACTGCTCTATGTCCATTGGTTGCCGAGATATTGAAGGTAGTAAACACAGTACGTTGTCCCTATGTTAACCTTATGGGAAATAAGTAAAATTCTATATCTCGCTTATTTCTCAACATATCTTGATAAAACTTGGTAAATGGCTTCTTCTAGTTCATATCTACTAAATATTGAATTAATACCACCCAGTTTTAATATACCCGTAGCAACAAACCTGCATACTCATTCCCCATGTTAATCTTATGGAGCTTACCAAAACATGTTAAATCTCGCTATGTTGGATTGAAATATGTTGTTTTGCATTTGAAATTCTGAGTATGAGTATGATGTAAGTAAGAAGTGGGAGTGCTCTAGAGAGGATTGTGGTGTATCTACTGCCTGCACTGATCTAAATGCTAAATTGGATACGATCCTTAATAAGCTATCTACCTTGGCTACAAAAGAGGAGCTTGGTACAATTAAAGATGGAGTAACTGGCTTAAAAAATGATATAGATAAGGTAGTGGATAAAGTTAACAGCTTCGAAACACGCTTGAATGAAGTTGAAACAAGATGGCTCAATTCAAAGCCTCCAAACCTGATAGTTCCTTATTAGACGTTGAGGGCGTTGTGCTTGAGTGCAAGGAGCGATCTCGGTGGGCAAAAAACGTCCTAATTTATAACCTCCCAGAATCGGGAGCGTCTTCGACACAGGCAGCGAAGGTTCATGATGCTAGCGCTGTTACGGAGCTTTTACAGTATACTGGGTCCAATTTAAAGGTAGCCGACGTCCGGTTCTACAGAATCGGCTAACAAAAATCTCAGGAAAGACCCCGTCCATTGATTCTTTGCATGCCTTCAGAGAATGCTGCTATTGATATATTTAAGAACTTCAATGAAGATAACGTATTTATCTGGTATCTCGCTTTCTTATGACAGGACGCCACGTGAACTAGAATATATGGATAAACTTAGAAGTCATCTCAAAGCCCGTCAGGAGGCTGGCGAAGATAATCTGACTATTAGATATAAGAATGGTACCCCTCAAATCGTCCACAAAAACTGAGTGCGTTTCGCCGAAGTCCAGAATACTCCTTGAACTACTACTTCCAGAATGTGAATGGACTTCGGACCAGACTTAACGACCTTGAACTTGCCTTTCATGCTGCCCTTACGACGTGTTATTCTTCTGTGAAACTAATTTGGGTCCAGACATAGGTAATAATGAGTTCAGCTCCAACTCTGGTTATACTGTGCATAGTTGTGATAGGTCTTCATCTACCAGTAAGAAAAAGTCAGGTGGTGGTGTTCTAATTGCTCTTCGTAAAGGCCTGGCTTGTCATCGGTATAATATTACCTCTAATATTGAATGCTTATTCCTCATTCTAACACTGGGTCCCATGAATAAGATTCTTTTGGGATGTGCCTACTTTCCTCCATCCAGTCCTACCACATTGTACGAAGCTTTTAAAGTACTGGTTGATGAGGTCATTGAAAAGACCAGCCCTGATTCTGTTATCATTTTTGGCGACTTGAACATTCCATTGTTCGACCTGATCCCGACCCAGTTCAACGCCTCGCAAGCTGCCATGTGTCTCAACGACTTGTTTGCCTTCCACAAACTCCATCAAGTAAATCATGTGAAAAACTCAAGGGGAGTCCCTTTGGATTTGGCATTCACGTCTGTCGACTTCGTGGTGAGCAGGGCAGGTGAAGAAATTGTTCGCCAGGACATTCATCGCCCTCATCTATCGGCTACTCTCAAATTTGTGAATGCTGTTGCTGCCTCTAGTTCTTATACTGCTTGTAATCTTAGGAAATGTGACCTAGTATCAGTGTTTAACACCATAGCCAATACAGATTTCGATTTCGTCTACAACAACTCCTCAGTGAATAGTAAGTTTGATAAACTCATAGGCCTCCTCGGTGACTGTTCCACAAAGTACAGCCCTATCAAACACTACGGTAGTCTTCGTTTCCCGTTTTGGTTCTTTAAGGAACTGATTAAACTAATCTTCAAGAAGAAAGTCGCACACAAAATGTACAAGGAGAGGCAGGGCCGGGCGTTGTTCCTTCGCTTTACCCAGCTAAGAGATGAATGTAAAACACTCTTTAAGGCATTATATAATAGCTATGTGGCATCTGTTGAATCATCGATTCCTTCCAACACTCGAGCTTTTTGGTCCTTCATTAAAGCCAGGAAAAAGGCGAATCTATGCCTTCTGTTATACATCTTGATTCTCAAACTGCGGGGAACGCCAGAGACAAGAGTGAGCTCTTCGCCTCCTACTTCAGCTCGATCTTCTCTCCCCCTTGTTCTACTGCACCAATTTTTGAGGTTGGTAATGCCAATAATGCAGGAATCATTCTTCTGTCTTCTCATGAGGTCGAAGCTGAGCTGGAAACCCTCGATGTAGCTAAGGGCGCTGGTACAGACAACATTCCGCCCTCTGTGCTGAGTTGTTGCCGTGAATTACTTGTTGAGCCTCTGACTTACCTGTTCAACGAATCATTGACGAATGGTGTCTTTCCAATCTCCCTTAAAGAAGGCTACGTTATTCCAATCCCGAAGACCAGTGACACTCAGGATGTGAAGAACTATCGTCCTATAACGATTCTCTCTGCAGTGGGCAAGATCTTTGAAAGACTGGTGGTGAATCGGTTGAGGCCTCTTACTTCAAGCCTTATTTGTAATTCTCAGCATGGCTTCACGCCTGGCAAATCAACAAACCTCCTGACCTTTCAAGAGCATATTCTGGCATCATTTCGGGCCAATAGGCAGGTGGATGCTGTCTTTATTGACATAGCTAAGGCCTTCGATAAGGTTGACCATGCCATCCTCGTCTCAAAGCTTAAGGGATTTGGTATGTTGGACCCACTCTTGACCCCTGGCCGAAGGATTATTTATCTGATCGAAGGTTGGTGGTTAAAATTGAAAACAAGGTCTCTTTTACCTTTATCCAAACATCGGGGGTCCCACAAGGCTCAATTTTAGGCCCTTATTTATTTACATTGTTCATTAATGATCTCGTGAACAACACCTACGTCAAGACATTAATGTTTGCGGATGATGTCAAGCTCTTTGCAGAAGTCAGTAGTCCCCATGATTCCAGACGTCTCCAGCTTAGCCTTGATGAAATCTCAAACTGGTGCCGCAGGAATAATATGGCCGTAAATCCAAAGAAATGTTCTGTAATTAGCTTCTTAAGGCAGAAACAACAATATTTATTTGACTATGTTATCATGGACGAGCATATTCCCAGGGCCAGTTTTGTCAGGGATTTAGGTGTTATTTTCTCCAGCGACATGACGTTTCATGCTCACTTGGATATGATTTGCAAAAGGCCAACGAAATCCTTGGATTTATCATCAGATCCACCCGAGATATGCACAATGCTAATGCCTTTCGAACTCTCTACTGCAGCTTGGTTAGGCAGCTTCTGGAGTATGCTGCCCCCGTTTGGTCTCCATTCACCCAGTGAGCTAAGGATAGGTTACAAGACCTTCAACGTAGATTCGTTCGTCTTGTTGGCCTAAGGAGTGGTTGCTGCTTTCAAGATATTCCTGTGGACTCCCTGGCAAGTGAATTGCGTCTTCACCCTCTGAAAGTAAGAGGGTCTGTTGCTGATGTTGTGTTCCTCGTCAAGCTTTTAAAAGGACAGATAACCAGCCAAGAACTACTTGCTGAAATTGATATCAGAGTCCCTTCTACACGTACCAGATCTCAAGAATTATTCAGCCGCCGGCACCACTCAACAACCTTTGACTTCAACTCTCATTTGGCCCGTCTTTCAAGACTTGGGGATCAAGTCTCCCGTTATGTCGATATCTTCCATGACAGCATACCGGTTATCAGACGTCGCGCATTGGAACTTCTTCAAGCTTGAGAGTTACAGCCTTTGACATCGGCCTGCCACTGTGTTGTGTTCTTGGTGATGCCAATAATGGGTCACGCCACGCATGTGGCTTGTGCATGATTTCTGTCTTGGTGACACCATTGTGGGTCACACCTTGCCTGTTGTGATGTTTGTGCTTTATTGTGTCTTGGTGGCGCCATTAATGGCCACACGCTTGTTGTTCGGTTCTTGTGTGTGCATTGGTGGTGCCATTAATGGGCCACAGCAATAATTGTGCCACTGGTAGATTGAAATCGAGATAGGTGACGATTTGTCTTTCATACTGTTTCTTGCTTGAATTTTTGTATCATGATAGTTTGTTAATTTACTGTGATATTTGTTAAGTAGTGTTGTTAAGTTTGTTATTCTATTATTTCTAATATTGTTGCATGTAGTTTTCTGGTTGTATCTTGCACTGAATGTGAATGTTAATGTGTATGTTAATTTGCTGTGTACATCCACTTAATTAGGCTAATTGTTGTTCTTATAGGTCTATTGTAAGCAGCACTGTATAAATTATTCAGCCATCTGAAAATGTATAACAACACGTTGTATACCCTTGTAAAAATGGATTTTCCGCTAATAAATAAAATAAAATAAGTATGCAGGGCTGCTGCAACGGGGGTATTTTCTTTTCTTTTTTTTTTGTTTGACAAGGGCATCCCCGGATTCGACCCCACTATATTATTTTATTTGGGGATGCATAAAAAGTAAGGCCTACGAAAATAATTCACAGGATATTCAGCACCTCAAAACAAACAAGACAAATTTAATGCAAGAAATTTAAAGAGGTTCCTTGCAACACGTGTTCGGGAATTTGATTGAAAGAACATAACTTTATACAAATGCCAATGGCGGACTGTTTGAGCACATAATGTAAACTAAATGTGATCAAACTTAAATAATAGGTTGTATAAAATGTAAAGATCAATAAAATAATACTCATTTCATATTTATATGTGCATTATTCAATCTTAAAAATGGGTTGCGTTAAAAAAAACACCCTGTATTATCAGCAGTTATTTGTGAATATTGATATATCTTTTGTGCCTGTTTATGCCCATTTTATTGGAAATTGTATCCTTTCCAATAACCGATTTCTACTAGAAGGACAAATAATTGAACTCGTTTGAACTTAAATACCAGCATTAATACTAATTGCTATTGCATCACCTTCATTACAAATCCTATATTTACTAGAATAAATCAGTAAACCATAAATCACAATAAAAGCTATTGGTCACCATTGATACGGAAGATACGAATGACTTCAAAAAAATTTAACATAACTCATATATAAAACAAACAAATACTATTGAAGATAATGAATTATTTCGGTTGCTAGAAGTAGATAACCGAATCACAATACCATTTGATGTTAAATCACGAATTTTAGTTACATCTATGATGTAATTCATTCATGAACTATTCCATCACTAGGAATTAATGTTGATGGCTCACCTGGACGAATCAACCAAAGAAGACTAATGCTTTTACGACCTGGAGTATTTTACGGACAATGCTCAGAAATTTGTGGAGCAAACCATAGATTCATACCTATTGTATTAGAATCAATTAACATTAAATCATTTACAAACTGAGTAAAAAAATTCAACTCGCTAATTTACTTAAAAGCAAGTGTTGGTCTCTTAACACTTTGAAACCGGAATTATGATGCACCGAGAAAAAAATTATTTTGTTCCTATTTTTCTTTTATTTAGGGTCTAAATAACACATTAAAACTGTTTTTTTCAAATTTTCCATCACAGGTTAAAAAAATGTTTTTTGTTGCTTAAAAGCAACGACGGCCACTTGTGGTTACATCGAGCTAGATCCAGTGTGAAGTTTAAATCATGTCCTATACAAAATTGCCAAAAAACATATAATTAACACAAAACATTAGCTGTAAATGAATTTAATATTAGCATGGGGTTATATGGAGAAACTAAATTTAACTAGTGAAATTTAATGTCACATCCGCCCATAGTTCCTTTTTGGCAACAAGGCGATTTTCTCGTATAAATTATGGAAATACTCGCTTAAATTATTAAAACTTATTAAAAACATAAACTAAAATAACTGAAGATTGATAAGATATTTTTCCCACAATACGAAAGGTCTAGAACTATAGTAAAAGATCGCTTGAAAAAGCACAACTTACCACTAACCTCCAAACCATTTGGTCATATAAAGAAAATTCTCTAATGCAAAGACAACTGGACTAAGCTCCCATCTAGTGGCCGTTTTCTGAACTTAAGGGTGTTGACAAAAGGCAACTGTGGGCTTTTGAGTTCAAACAAAATAATTTTAGAGAAAAATCAACAGAAACATGGCGTTGCCAAAAGGCAACACTGGGCGCTAAAGGGTTAAACCAAACCATAGTAAAATAGCGAATACTCTTAGCGAAAGAGGTTAGTTTAAGAAAAACGCCATTTACAATTTTCCGTATCTTTTATGGTTTTTAGCGAATTTCCCCTATAGGGAAGAAGCTATTACCGTAGGTCTCATGGTAAGACCTAAGCCCGGTACCACTATAACTTTTCGTTTTGGTGCCCCCAGAAGTCAAAAACACCATTCGTTCAAATTTCTATATATCTATATATCTATTTCTAGATATCTATATATACTGTGTGTCCCAAAAGTCTCGGAACGGTTTAATATCTTTTAAAGTAAACCAGATATCAAAACAATATTTCGTATACCTTTTAGTACTAAAAAAACTACTTTTTGATGTGTGTCATTTCTGCCCCTGCCCCAAAATTGGATTTTGGGGGGATAGCCCCAAAATTTTAAATGTAAACCCCCATCGTGCGACTGCTTATTTTAAAGGGCTTGTTAAAATAAACACAATGCCGCAAACCGGAGGTCGATATCATGCTCCAGTCCAAAATGGCGGCCATCCAAAAATTAAAAAATGCCGTCCGTCAATTAAAACTGAGTATTTTCTGTGTTCGGCAATTCCCATTTAAATCGAATAAGAATCACCAGAACACATTTTAACTACCTAAAATATACAAAAATAATATTTTCTTGTTGTCATTATCAAGGCTCAACCCTCCAGAATGGTTTTGGGGGGGGGGTGGGGGTTTATCCAACCAACTCCAATATCAACTCACATCGTATGACCACTCGTTTAAAATGCTGAATGAGTAAAAAATAAGCCAAAGCTGGTTTTTATGAAATTTTTAAAAAGTTACCTAATACTTATAAATTTTTTAGGGTTTCCCCACCCCCCAAAACCATTTTGGAGGGTTTAGCCTTGATGATGACAACAAGAAATTATTATTTTTTTATCTTTTAAGTAGTTAAAATGTGTTCTGGTGATTCTTATTCGATTTAAATGTGAATTGCCGAACACAGAAAATACTCAATTTAGTAAATAAAAGTTATTAATAAATATCCGCCTTGATGCGATCTTTGGCTCAGCGGCAAAGGTCGATACTTGCGGAGGGTCGTCTATGCGTTATGTTTTAGGAAACCCCCCCGTACATGAAGAACCAAATATTCGCCACAAAAATAACTATTTTTTGGAAATTTAATTAAAACAAGCTTTGGCTTATTTTTTTACTCATTCAGCATATTAAACGAGTGGTCATACGATGTGAGTTGATATTGTAATTGGTTGGACAAACCCCCCCCCCCCCCCCGAAAACCATTTTTGAAGGTTGAGCCTTGATAATGACAACAAGAAATTATTATTTTAGTATCTTTTAAGTAGTTAATATGTGTTCTGGTGGTTCTTATTCGATTTAAATGTGAATTGCTGAACACAGAAAATACTCAATTTTAATTGACGCACGGCATTTTTTAATTTTTGAATGGCCGCCATTTAGTCCAGGCAATGAATGCTCAAAAAAAGGTATAGAGGGAATTGCATGGATCACAATTTTTGACTTTGTAACTTTGTTTGGACTAGTTAGGAGTAAAACATATCAAAAGTCCCCGCCCTTAGCCCTTGAGCCGGCTGGGCTGGAAGGGCCTAAAGGTACAATTTTTTGGTTTTTCCTAAATATCTTGAAAACTATCAACTTTTAGTATTTCCTATTAAATTTAAAAATTAAAGAAAATTAAATTTCCTGTAAGAAAAATATATAATATGTCTACTTTGGTCCAACCGTTTACAAGGTAAGCACTAATTTTATTAATATTTTTGAAAATAGCCCTTCCATAAGAAATACATGTAAATTTGAGGGTAACTTATATGCCCAATTGGGCAAAGCTTTTTTCGCCTAAAGGAAAATGAACAGCATTCAGGAAATATTGACAAAATTTCCAGTAATTTGACACCTCAATCATAAAAATTGGTCTAAAATTAAGGTGTTGGCGAGTTCATAAAATACGTTATTTTTCAAGGAATTATTCCAATTTTTTATGATTTCTTGAAAAATAACGTTATTTGTGAGCTCGCTAACGCCTTAATTTCTGACCAATTTTTATGATTGAGGTGTCAAATTACTGGAAATTGTGTCAATATTTCCTGAAGGCTGTTCATTTTCTTTTGGGTGAAAAGAGCTTTGCACAATTGGGCATCTAAGTTACCCTCAAATTTACATGTATTTCTTATGGAAGGGCTATTTTTTTAAATATCAATAAAATTAGTGCCTACCTTGTAAACGGTTGGACCAAAGTAGACATATTATATATTTTTCTTACAGGAAATTTAATTTTCTTTAATTTTTAAATTTAATAGGGAATACTAAAAGTTGATAGTTTTCAAGATATTTAGGAAAAACCAAAAAATTGTACCTTTAGGCCCTTCCAGCCCAGCCGGCTCAAAGGCTAAGGGCGGGGACTTTTGATATGTTTTACTCCTAACTAGTCCAAACAAAGTTACAAAGTCAAAAATTGTGATCCATGCAATTCCCTCTATACCCTTTCGTTGCCTGGACTAATTTTGGACTGAAGCATTATATCGACCTCCGGTTTGCGGCATTGTGTTTCTTTTAACAAGCCCTTTAAAATAAGCAGTCACACTATGGTGGTTTACATTAAACATTTTGGGGCTACCCCCCCAGAATCCAATTTTGGGGGCAGGGGCAGAAATGACACATACATCAAAAAGTAGTTTTTTTGTAGTACTAAAAGGTATGCGAAATATTGCTTTGATATCTGGCTTACTTTAAAAGTTATTAAACCATTCCGGGACTTTTGGGACACACAGTATATATAAATATATATATATATATATATATGTGTGTGTGTGTGTGTGTGTGTGTGTGTGTGTGTGTGTGTGTGTGTGTGTGTGTGTGTGTGTGTGTATGTGTGTCTGTAAGCACGATAGCGCTCGCAAAAATGGTCCGATTGGAATGAAATTTGGCACAGACGTGTAAAGTAGTTATTATTCGGACGAGTTCGAAAACCAGCCCGATCGGACCATCGGAAGAGGGGTAGGGGGGGATAAACACCCAAAAAATGGGTTTTTTGAGTTTGTTACATAGAAAAATATAAATGATCCGATTTTTGTTAGCACCATTGCATTCAGCTCAAAAAAACAAACAATTTGGTATTTTGAATCACTGTTCTATGTCCATTGGTTACTGAGATATTGAAAGTGGTAAACACAGTACGTTGTCCCAATGTTAACCTTATGGGAAATAAGTAAAATTCTATATCTCAGTTATTTCTTAACATATCTTGATAAAACTTGGTAAATAGCTTCTTCTAGTTTAGATCTACTATATAATGAATTAAAATAAAACCACCTAGTTTTAATAAACCTGTAGCAGCAAAACTGCATACTCATTCCCCATGTTATTCTTATGGAGCTTACCAAAACATGAAAAATCTCGCTTTGTTGGATTGAAATATGTTGTTTTGCACTTGAAATTCGCTGAGTATGCAGGTATGCTGCAACGGGGGTATTCATGTTGATTGAAAAATGTAAAGAAAAACACGGGCCGGAAAAGGGTTTTTCAAGTTGGCGGAGGAGCACAGCAGGTAATCTCGGGTACTTTTGACCGTTTAATTAAGGAGTTTTATTTTACTCATGTTAAGTAATATAATATTGGCAAGTCGACTTGGTCAAGATTTGCTAGGTAGATTTTCCTAAAATTTCAGGAGTATTCGGTATATCGTAAAATATCGATACAAATTATATAGTCCGATTTTTTTTTCAAATGTTAAAAGACTAAAGTTTAATCAAAAATATTTGAAACAAAACAAATTAAACAACAAACAAATTGTCGTTGGTTTTTATTTCAACCAGTAAAATTACATTCATTTATATGATCG
The DNA here is from genome assembly GCA_035578135.1 of Flexamia atlantica. Lineage (NCBI taxonomy): Eukaryota > Metazoa > Arthropoda > Insecta > Hemiptera > Cicadellidae > Flexamia > Flexamia atlantica. The sequence goes on along the minus strand of JAQJVK010000001.1, from coordinate 201,161,227 downwards.
GTAAAATGAACAGGCAAGCATGATTTTTGTGATCCTTTCCTCTCATCCTGTGTGTAAAGTCAGAAAAACCTAAGCACACCGTTAGTAAAGAATACTTTGCTGCAGATGTGCACAATCCAATTATAGTTAGCTTACCGTGGTTTTTGAGAATTATAGTAAAATTAATTTGAAATTATAAAAAAAGGCTTTTTGAGTTGTCATGTTGGTTACGGAATCTATAAGTATAAAAGAGGATGTTGGTATATATATATATATATATATATATATATATATATATATATATATATATATATATATATATATATATATATATTTGGCACTGATAAACTCAGACCCCGCTGGACCGATGGCCACAAAACTTGGTACATACATGTAGAATTTCATGGAGTAAGTTTATACACCATCAATTTCGTGATAACTTTCAGGGCTTAGCCCTGGTACCGTCTTAAAGGTACACATGTCACGGATTTTGAAAGAATTTGAGTTATATTTGTTTACTAACAAAACATGTGAAAGTAAAATTTAAAACAGGTGATGTAATTTAATGGTGTTTCTTTCTGCTATTTAATTGTATTTGTTTACATGAAGATTTGTTACTTGGTGCCAGGTGGTTAATGAATTAGACTTTTGCATTTTTTCAAAGTGCAATACACTATATCAAATGTTGGTATGTAGTATAACATAAAATAAATAACTGATTACTGAAGGACTTCAGTGATCACTGATCATTTATACTTGAACGACTTCTTTTTTATGACAACTAACTGCTTTTTACAGAGGAAGAGTGTGCTACTGTAAAGAATAAGTTTTATCTGCAGCACTTTAAAAAAATTGCCGGGACGGTTCATTCAATCTTTTTGTTCAATATAGTTTAAAAACGTGTCAGCCCTTTTTAATAATTGTTGGATTGGCATTGTAATTTTTGTTCAAGGTAGACCCTAAAACCTTAAGAAAATAATCTTTTACAGTGAATAAAATTTCAAGCCATGTTCTATGGTTTCTCTAACACGTGTATGCCTTTATGAAGGAAAGAAGCAGATTCAAAGCCGTAAAAAAAGCCAAGGGTGCCATTCCTTATATCGTGCCCGATGATCATCATCAGGGCAAGCTCAGGTACCGTGCGTTAAGCAGAAACGACCATAAATGCTTCTCGGCGTTTGTCTCGGGTGAACCAGTCTCTGTAAAATCGCTTCTTGAGTGTGTGAGCGCAATCCTCTTCACCTGATAGCAAGATCGACTGGACAGCCGATACAAGCAAACAGCACTTGCAAGAGGAAGGAACGCCGATATTGGGCATGAGCCTACCCAGGGCAGCAACACCATTTGGGGCTTTGTCGGTGGGGCGCTGGATTTGGTCACATTTTTTATGTAGACAGGCACTTAAGGCAGGAATAGAATACCCCCGTCGTAGCATATGCGTACTAAGAGCAAATTTTTAAAAACTTTTTTGTTTTATGGAAGTACATTTTATATGTTTTAAAGAAGTAGATTTTACAACAAGAAAAATAAATGGGAAAGCAAAACTATATAATTGATGGGCGATAGTGTATGTTTAATTTTTATCGTGAGGGAAGCCACGGGTTCTTCTAGTAACAACTAAAAGAAATTCAGTCCCATGGTTTATTGGAGCAATGAGTAAAAACTATGCTCTAGTATTTTCTGGTCGAATTCGACCATTAGGCGATCCCTAGTATACATTAAAATGCATAGTTACATTTTCTCAGCTTTTGTACATAATTTCTTATTTATCAGCCACATCTATATAATTAATACGCCAACACGAAATTTGTCTTATGAACTCCTCCGTCATTTCTTAACCGATTTTGATCATTGACGGCTCATTGGAAAGAGCGTGTCGCGTAGATTTGCAAACTGGCCTTATATTTTTGAAAAAGTCCCTTGGGCTCTGCCCCATTGGCTTTTAAAGTTTCCATGTTATCCTTATGAAGAACATAATTGTTTACATTTTGATCAGCTGGATAATTTAATTGCTGTTATTTTTTAATTTGTGTAAACCCTCAAGACGGATCGTGTTAGCATGATTGTGTTTTAAATTTGTCGCCATTTGAAATATCGCTCTGCTAGAGTAGCGCACGATTTCGTGCGCTCGGATCCACTAGTAATAATTAATTGTAACACTAACTTACTTTCTTGCTTGCTTACTTATAATACTGTAGTCTTCATCGATGACCGATGCCGGATTGAATACATTTTACATAATTAATACCTATTAACTATTACATTCACGAAAAGTTGACTAAAAGTGTATAATGAGCGAACTGGGCCAGTTTATTTGATTAAACGTGAAATACGCCTGGGGGCATGGGGCGTACATGAACTACGCCTGGGGGCATGGGGCGTACATGAACTACGCCTGGGGGCATGGGGCGTACATGAACTACGCCTGGGGGCATGGGGCGTACATGAACTACGCCTGGGGGCATGGGGCGTACATGAACTACGCCTGGGGGCATGGGGCGTACATGAACTACGCCTGGGGGCATGGGGCGTACATGAACTACGCCTGGGGGCAAGGGGCGTAAATAGTGGCAATTTGAGAAACAGACGGCACTTTACCCACATCTGGAAAAAATGGCCCAAAATTTTAAAAGTTTTCGGTCAAATGGTTTTGACGTCCGAAGGTTCAGTTTTTGCACCGACCCCTGAACATCGCCCATGCCGGAAACCATGGCACGCTGCTGTTGATTGAAAAATGTAAAGAAAAACACGGGCCGGAAAAGGGTTTTTCAAGTTGGCGGAGGAGCACAGCAGGTAATCTCGGGTACTTTTGACCGTTTGATTAAGGAGTTTTATTTTACTCATGTTAAGTAATATGTATGGTGTTTTACTCATGTTTATTTGTCTCCTGTATAGTTGGATATGTTGTTTTTTATTTGTTTGTCTGTTGGGGGGGGGGGGCTATTAACTAGCTGGATAATAGCCTGATCCCTGGCTATTATTTGGGGATGTGAGTAGATTTGTAAATTGCATATGTTATTCTTAACCCTGTAGAATATTTTTAAATATAAAATTATAAAATTGTCCAAACAAATTAAATTTGGTCTTTACTGTCTGATTTTTCTAATATTTGGATATGTTGTTAAACTAAGCAAGTGAACTTGTTAATAGTATAAAAAAAATTCTATCTACCCTATATCTTTTAAAATATAAAATTACTAAATTAGGTAAAAATGCTAACTTTTGTCTTTGGTAACAGATTTGTCTAATATTTGGGTATGTTGTTAATCTAGGCATGTGCATGTATAAATTATATATATTATTTTAATCTAGCCCGTATATTTTTAAATTTAACATTTAAAAAAGGCCAAAAATACCAACTTTGCTATTTATTGTCTGATTTGTCTAATATTTGGGTATGTTGTTTACTTAAGCTAGTTTATTTGTAAATGATATATATTAATCCTATTTACTTTGTATATTTTAAATGGTAAAATTATAAAATGAGTGGAATTATCAACTTTGCTATTTATTGCCTGATTTGTCTAATATTTGGGTATGTTGATAACTTAAGCTAATATATTTTTAAATAATAAATATTAATCCTATCTACTCTGTATATATTAAAAAATAAAATTATAAAATGCGCCAAAAAAATTTACTTTGATGTTTATTGTTTGATTTGTCTAATACTTGGGTATATTGTTCAGCTAAGTAAGTGAATTTGGAAATAGCATATATTCATCAAATCTACCCTGTATATTTTAAATGGTAAAATTATAAAATGAGTGAAATTATAAACTTTAATATTTATTGCCTGATTTGTCTAATATTTGGGTATGTTGTTAACTTAAGCTAGTATATTTGTAAATGATATATTAATCCTATCTGCTCTGTACATTTTAAAATATAAAATTATAAAATGGGCCAAAAAAATTAACTTTGATGTTTATAGTTTGATTTGTCTGATATTTGGGAATGTTGTTAACCTAAGTAGGTGCATCTGTAAATGATGTGTTTTATTTCTATATAACTTGTATATTTTAAAATATAAAATTATAAAACAGGCCAAAAATTTTAACTTTGGTCTTTATTGTCTGATTTGTCTAATACTTGGATATGTTGTTCAGCTAAGTAAGTGAATTTGGAAATAGCATATATTAATCAAATCTACCCTGTATATTTTAAATGGTAAATTATAAAATGAGTGAAACTATCAACTTTGCTATTTATTGCCTGATTTGTCTAATTGTTGGGTATGTTGATATGTTGAAGTTAGTATATTTGTAAATGATATACATTAATCCTATCTACTCTGAATATTTTAAAATATAAAATTATAAAATGGGTCAAAAAAATTACTTTGGTGTTTATTGTTTGATTTGTCTAATACTTGGGTATGTTGTTAACTTAAGCTAGTATTTTGTAAATGATATATATTAATCCCATTTACTCTGCATATTTTAAAATATAAAAATTTTAAATGGACAAAAAATATGAACTTTGATGTTTATAGTTTGATTTGTCTAATACTTGGGTATGATGTTAGGCTATGCAAGTACATGTTAAGTGGTGTATAATAACTATATTTTTTGTATATTCCAAATTATAAAATTATAAAATAGGCTAAAAAATACTAACTTTGAGCTTTATTGTCTGATATGTCTAAGATTTGGATGTGTTGTTAACCTAAGCAGCTGAACTTGTAAATAGCACATGCTAATCAAATATTACCACTAACTTTTAAAATATAAAATTACAAAAATATATAAAAATGCTAATTTCGTATTTATTAACAGATCTGTCTAATATTTGGCTTTGGTGTTAACTTAAGTAAGTGCATGTGTAAATGGTATATATTGATTATACCTACCCTGTATATTTTAAATTATAAAATTACAAAACAAGCAAAAATATTAACTTTTGTCTTTGTTATTTGATTTCTCTGTGTTTTTGATATGCTTTTAAATTACGTTAGTGCATGTGTAAATTGTATACAATATTTCCATTTACCTTCTATATTTTAAATTAAAAAAATACAAAATAAGGAAAAATCTTAACCTGTTTATTTAATTACTGATTCATCTATATTTTTGATATGTCCTTAGCTTAAGCTAATATATGTTTATAATGTGCATATTATTCTTATTTACTCTGTATATGTTAAATTGTAAAATTATAAATATTGATTGAAAATTAATTTAGCTCTTTATTGTGTAATCCTTTTTAGTATTTGGATATGTAGTTGTTCTGTGTTAACAATTTGTAAAACCTGCTTATTATTGATATATACTTTCTATATTTTGTATTATAAAATTACAAATGTAGGTTAAAAAAAACTAATTTGCCTCTTTATTGTTTGATCTGTCTATTGTTTGGATATGTCGTTGTCCTAGACCAATATATGTGGAACTGCTAAATTTTATTCTCATATACCCTGTACAGTCTAAATTATAAAATTACAGGGTAAAACGACAGGTAAAAAAATAATGAGTTTAGTTTTTATCGGACAGTTAAAAAAAACTTTTGTTTTATGACAGTTCTTACCCAGTACATGTGTAAATTGTACATAATAATCCTATCTGCCCTGTATAATTTAAGTTGTAAAATTATATAAACAGATAAAATATTAACTTTTGTCTTTGTTGATTGATTTATTAAATAATTGGATATGTATTAGTCGTAATCTAATGCTTAGTACAATGTAAAAGGGTGAAATTACAAATACAGGTAAAAACAAATTAACTGATCCACCTCTAATGTTAGCATGTTGTTAACCTAAACAAGTACATGTGTAATACTAATCCAATGTACCCTATTGTGTAATATTTGTGTAAAAAATGTACGTTGGACTTACACACTTAATTTGACAGACAATAATAAGAATATACAAAGCCTAAAGCCTGGAAATTATAATTTGATATATTGCAGAACTTGTAGTATTTGTATAAAACTGTCTGTTGGACCTACATACGTAGTCTGGCAGAAATGTGAAAGAATTTACAGAACATGTAAAATAATTACTATTATTTTGTAATTGCTAAATTTTATTCTTATCTGCCCTGTAAAATTGAAATTATAAAATTATAGGGTAAAACAACAGGTAAAAATAATGATTTAAAGTTTTATTAGCCAATTAATCAAAATGTTTGTTTTATGATAGTCCTTAGGCAGTACATGTGTAAATTTTACATAATAATCATATCTACCCTGTATAATTTAAGTTGTAAAATTATATAAATAGGTAAAATATTACCTTTTGCCTTTGCTGCCTTTGTTGATTGATTTATTAAATAATAATTGGATATGTGTTTGTTGTAAGCTAATGCCTAGTATAATGTAAAAGGTTGAAATTATAAATATAGGTAAAAGATTTAACTGATCTACCTCTAATGTTGGCATGTTGTTAACCTGAGCAAGTACATGTGTAATACCTATCCAATGTACCCTTAAATAGTTAAAAATACTACATTATGGGTTAGAGAAATGCTATTTTGCTTTAATATATATTTAAATGTCTGTAAACAATTGATAGATCTTGTAACATTTGTGTAAAACTCTATGTTGGACTTGCACACTTCATTTAACAGATATTTACAATTATTTACAGAATTATATATAATTATTATATTTTCTGTAAATTATTAAATTAGAGTTTACAGATATTTTACAGAATATTATTATTATATCTACAGAATATATAAATTAAAATAATTAATTTATTAACTCTGTACAGATATCTATACAGACCTCTGTAACTATAAAGTAATAATAATTATTTTATATGTTCTGTAAATTCTTTTAAATATCTGTGCAGAAATTTGTACAGACCTCTGTACAGATATTTACGAATGTGTAAAATTCTATATAATATCTGTAAACTCTAATTTAATAATTTACAGAAAATATAATAATTATATATAATTCTGTAAATAATTGTAAATATCTGTTAAATGAAGTGTGCAAGTCCAACATAGAGTTTTACACAAATGTTACAAGATCTATCAATTGTTTAGAGACATTTATAAATATATTAAAGTAAAATAGCATTTCCCTAACCCATAATGTAGTATTTTTAACTATTTAACATGTATTAACTGGACAATACGTATTTGTATCCTGGTATGTACACATGTACTAGCTGGACAACAACAACTAATCAAGTTGGTAAGTTTACAAAGGAATAATATACAATATACACAGACCAGACTGACTATACTAATACTGATATTATTGTTGCCACCATTTACAACTAAACATGTCAAGATTACAGTATAAATCAACATTAAATTTTGCAAGGCTGGTAAGCTTATGATTACCACAGATAAATCAGACATTAAAGGCAATAGTTTTCCAAGCCATGCTTAGGTTATAAAGACCATATCCAGAAAGTATGGAAAGTGATAATAATAGTAATTATTTTACATGTTCTGTAAATTCCTTTAAATTTTGTCAGACTAAGCATGTAGGTCCGACAGACAGTTTAACATAAATACTACAAGTTCTATAATGTATCAAATTATAATATCCAGGCTTTAGGCTTTGTAATTTCTTATTATTTTCTGTCAAATTAAGTGTGTAAGTCCAACGTACATTTTTTACACAAATATTACATAACAGGGTACATTGGATTAGTATTACACATGTACTTGCTCAGGTTAACAACATGCCAACATTAGAGGTGGATCAGTTAAATATTTTACCTATATTTATAATTTCATCCTTTTACATTATACTAGGTTAGCTTACAACAAACACTTATCCAATTATTATTTAATAAATCAATCAACAAAGGCAGCAAAGGCAAAAGGTAATATTTTACCTATTTATATAATTTTACAACTTAAATTATACAGGGTAGATATGATTATTATGTAAAATTTACACATGTACTGCCTAAGGACTATCATAAAACAAACATTTTGATTAATTGGCTAATAAAACCTTAAATCATTATTTTTACCTGTTGTTTTACCCTAAAATTTTATAATTTCAATTTTATAGGGCAGATAAGAATAAAATTTAGCAGTTACAAAATAATAGTAATTATTTTACATGTTCTGTAAATTCTTTTAAATTTCTGCCAGACTACGTATGTAGGTCCAACAGACAGTTTTATATAAATACTACAAGTTCTGCAATATATCAAATTATAATTTCCAGGCTTTAGGCTTTGTATATTCTTATTATTGTCTGTCAAATTAAGTGTGTAAGTCCAACGTACATTTTTTACACAAATATTACATAATAGGGTACATTGGATTAGTATTAAACATATACTTGTTTAGGTTAACAACATTCTAACATGCTAACATTAGAGGTGGATCAGTTAATTTGTTTTTACCTGTATTTGTAATTTCACATTTTTACATTATACTAAGCATTAGCTTACGACTAATACATATCCAATTATTTAATAAATCAATCATCAAAGACAAAAGTTAATATTTTATCTGTTTATATAATTTTACAACTTAAATTATACAGGGCAGATAGGATTATTATGTCCAATTTACACATGTACTGGGTAAGAAATGTCATAAAACAAAGGTTTTAATTAATTGTCTGATAAAAACTAAACTCATTATTTTTTTACCTGTCGTTTAACCCTGTAATTTTATAATTTAAACTGTACAGGGTAAATGAGAATAAAATTTAGCAGTTCCACATATATTGGTCTAGGACAACGACATATCTAAACAATAGACAGATCTAACAATAAAGAGGCAAATTAGTTTTTTAACCTACATTTGTAATTTTATAATACAAAATATAGAAGGTATATATCAATAATAAGCAGGTTTTACAAATTGCTAACACAGAACAACTACATATCCAAATACTAAAAAGGATTACACAATAAAGAGCTAAATTAATTTTCAATCAATATTTATAATTTTACAATTTAACATATACAGAGTAAATAAGAATAATATACACATTATAAACATACATTAGCTTAAGCTAAGAACATATCAAAAATACAGATGAATCAGTTAATAAATAAACAGGTTAAGATTTTTCCTTATTTTGTAATTTTATAATTTAAAATATACAAGTTAAATGGAAATATTGTATACAATTTACACATGCACTAACTTAAGTTAACAGCATATCAAAGACACAGAAATCAAATAATAAAGACAAAAGTTAATATTTTTGCTTGTTTTGTAATTTTATAATTTAAAATATACAGGGTAGGTATAATCAATATATACCATTTACACATGCACTTACTTAAGTTAACACCATAGCCAAATATTAGACAGATCTGTTAACAAATACGAAATTATCATTTTCATATATTTTTGTAATTTTATATTTTAAAAGTTAGTGGTAATATTTGATTAGCATGTGCTATTTACAAGTTCAGCTGCTTAGGTTAACAACACATCCAAATATTAGACATATCAGACAATAAAGCTCAAAGTTAGTATTTCTAGCCTATTTTATAATTTTATAATATGGAATATACAAATAATATAGTTAATATACACCATTTAACATGCACTTGCTAAGCCTAACATCATACCCAAGTATTAGACAAATCAAACTATAAACATCAAAGTTAATATTTTTTTCCATTTAAAATTTTTATATTTTAAAATATACAGAGTAAATGGGATTAATATATATCATTTACAAAATACTAGCTTAAGTTAACAACATACCCAAGTATTGGACAAATCAAACAATAAACACCAAAGTAATTTTTTTGTCCCATTTTATAATTTTATATTTTAAAATATTCAGAGTAGATAGAATTAATATATATCATTTACAAATATACTAGCTTATATTATCAACATACCCAATAATTAGACAAATCAGGCAATAAATAGCAAAGTTGATAATTTCACTCATTTTATAATTTTACCATTTAAAATATACAGGGTAGATTTGATTAATATATAATGCTATTTCCAAATTCACTTACTTAGCTGTACAACATATCCAAGTATTAGACAAATCAGACAATAAAGACCAAAGTTAATATTTTTGGCCTGTTTTATAATTTTATATTTTAAAATATACAAGTTATATAGAAATAAAACACATCATTTACAGATGCACCTACTTAGGTTAACAACATTCCCAAATATCAGACAAATCAAACTATAAACATCAAAGTTAATTTTTTTGGCCCATTTTATAATTTTATATTTTAAAATGTACAGAGCAGATAGGATTAATATATCATTTACAAATATACTAGCTTAAGTTAACAACATACCCAAATATTAGACAAATCAGACAACAAATAGGAAAATTGATATTTTTGGCCTATTTTATAATTTTACATTTAAAATATACAGAGTAGATAGGATTAATATATATCATTTACAAATATACTAGCTTAAGTTATCAACATACCCAAATATTAGACAAATCAGGCAATAAATATTAAAGTTGATAATTTCACTCATTTTATAATTTTACCATTTAAAATATACAGGGTAGATTTGATTAATATATGCTATTTCCAAATTCACTTACTTAGCTGAACAACATACCCAAGTATTAAACAATCAAACAATAAACATCAAAGTAAATTTGTTTGGCCCATTTTATAATTTTATATTAAAATATACAGAGTAGATAGGATTAATATTTATCATTTACAAATATACTAGCTTATCAACATAACCAAAATAGTAGACAAATCAGGCAATAAATAGCAAAGTTGGTATTTTTGGCCTTTTTTAAATGTTAAATTTAAAAATATACGGGCTAGATATAAATAATATATATCATTTATACATGCACATGCCTAGATTAACAACATACCCAAATATTAGACAAATCTGTTAACAAAGACAAAAGTTAGCATTTTTACCTAATTTAGTAATTTTATTTTAAAATATATAGGGTAGATAGAATTTATTTATACTATTTACAAGTTCATTTTCTTAGTTTAACAACATATCCAAATATTAGACAAATCAGACAGTAAAGACCAAATTTAATTTTTTTGGACAATTTTATAATTTTATATTTAAAAATATACTACAGGGTTAAGAATAACATATGCCATTTACAAATCTACTCACATCCCCAAATAATAGCCAGGGATCAGGGCGGGTTCAGGGGTCGGTGCAAAAACTGAACCTTCGGACGTCAAAACCATTTGACCGAAAACTTTTAAAATTTTGGGCCATATTTTTCCAGATATGGGTAAAGTGCCGTCTCTTTCTCATATTGCCACTACTGGCGTACATGAACTTCATGAAATATATGGGACGCATGTGAACTACATGAACTATGGGGCAAACGTGCACTTCTCGAAAAAAAGAGTGGCAAATTATTCAGCTCATCAATTATTATCTCACCGTTGATAGCCAGCGCACAAGCCAATGTGACTCATGTATTCTACCCATCGTAATGTTCGGGTTGTCGGAATTCTACCCACCAAAAAGTACTCTCTTGAAAAAAAATATACTCGTCGCAGCAAACTGCGTACTCAGCGAATTTTCATTTGTCCAATGATTTCAACTTTTTAAAGAATTTTTCCTATTGGCAGATGTTTGTATTTTTTATATTTTTATATTTTATATTTTATGTTATTGAAATATAAAGATGTGTATATTTCAAGAACAAACTATACACAACAGTAATTTATTGTTAACAGATACTTTTGAATGGTGTCCTGTAAGTCAAGCCAGTTTTCTAGATTTGAAGGGAATCCTCCGAGCCATTTTTGAGATCGTTGAACAAACATACAAGCAAGATAGCATTGTTCATATAAGAGTACAGGAATAAGTTTGTTTTAGTCTGAATAAATAACATAAATAGTTATATCAACAACATATTTTTAATTTTAAAGCTTTTTCAAAATAACATTGTTAGTTTTGTTTTCTGGCGAAAAAACCATTTTTTCGGTGTTTCGACACGGTAACAGATACAACTGACCATGTGAAAATAATGGATTTTAAAGGTTGATTCCACAAACATTCAACGGCTGACCATGTGATTTACTAATGGATATTGCAAATGCTAGCTGCACTGGAAATTGTAGCCACTTAAAGTCAAAGTGTGTATCGATTGGAACCACTGGTATACGTGGGATAAAAACGTCTTCACTTGGAATAAAATCTATGATTAATTTTCTTTTAAAAACTCTTGTGGTAACATGGAAATTGGATTGGCAGGAAATAATTCTTGTATAAATTCTGGCCACTTTGAATTCCACAGGAACATAATAAACATATCTGGTGTACCAAATGGCGTATATCCGACATAGCATCCTGAGCGTACTCATGCATATGTCGCAGACTTCCGACATATGTTGATGAGAGAACAGTTTTTCTTCCGGCATTTAATGTACTACCATCAGCTTTGTAGGTATCCCGAAAATGTGCCACAAATCGATTCCTATTCTGATTCCGAAATGTGCCACGATTCCAAGAATCGGAGCTTTGCCTGGTTTAACCTAATATGTCAATGGTTTTAATTTTAGTAGGCCACTGTTGCAGCATATACAGGGGCTTCATTTTTAAACCTAAAATCATTGGAATTGCTGACACACAATATTCATTGATTAGTAGGTTGAGTAACTATTATCAATAAACTCTAATCGATTGTCGCTTTATAATTAAACGCTGCTCAATAGGAATTGATGCCAGAACTCCATGGTGATGGTTTAAATTATATTAAATAGAGCACGTACATCTTCATTTCGAGCCTCGTTTTGTTTGTCCTTTTGGCTTGCCCGAAAGTGTCTCACGCTCTAAGCACTGCGTGCTCTACGGCCCAGGTTGTTGCGTCGAGGGTAACGTGGCATTTTTAAGAATCAGAATAATACAAAATTAATTTTATATCAAACTTAAAATATAGTCATGAGTGTAGTGAACTTTGAACTCAAACACTTTCAATCTCTCTGGTCAAGTGAAATAAATAACTGAAGTTTTTCACACACGCCTAAGGCCCGCAATAATAATTTTTCTAAAACGAACAAAACTATGAGGATTTAACTTATTTTCTGTGCATCCTAAAAGGTTATGCATCCTGATTTAATGTTATGTAATCAGAATTATTCAAATAGAAAAAATAACTTTTGATTAGACTTTTTAGTTTTACAAAATCCTCCAACTGCAAAAGTAAATAAGCCAAGTGTAAATAATAATTAATACATTTTATTATTTAATAAAATACCCCCGTTGCAGCAGACTTGCGAATTTCAAATGCAAAACAACATATTTCAATCCAACGTAGCGAGATTTGACATGTTTTGGTAAGCTCCATAAGAATAACATGGGGAATGAGTATGCAGGTTTGCTGCTACGGGTATATTAAAACTGGGTGGTTTTAATTCATTATTTAGGAGACCTGAACTAGAAGAAGCTATTTGCCAAATTTTATCAAGATATGTTGAGAAATAACCGAGATATAGAATTTTACTTATTTCCCATAAGGTTAACATTGAGACAACGTACTGTGTTTACCACTTTCAATATCTTGGTAACCAATGGACATAGAGCAGTGATTTAAAATACTAAATTGTTTGTTTTTTTGAGCTGAATTCAATGGTGCCAACAAATATTTGATAAATTTTATTTTTCTATTGTAAAAAACTCAAAAACCCCATTTTTGGGGGGTTTATCCCCTTTACCCCCCCCCCCTTCCTGTGGTCCGATCGGGCTGGTTCACGAACTCGTCCGAGTGATTACCACTTTACACGTATGTACCAATTTTCATTAAGATTGGACCATTTTTACGGCCGCTATCGTGCTAACAGACAAATATATATATATTTTTTGAACGAATAGAGTTTTTTGCTTCTAGTGGCCCCAAAACGAAAAGTTATCATAGTCTCGGGCTTAGGTCTTACCATGAGACCTACGGTAATAGCTTCTTCTCTATAGGGGAAATTCGCTAATAAGCCTTATTAATAGGCCTTATTTCATTAAATAAAACACCCCGAACGAATGGTGTTTTTTGCTTCTGAGGGCCCCAAAACGAAAAGTTATCATAGTCTGGGGCTTAGGTCGTACCATGAGACCTATGGTAATAGCTTCTTACCTATAGGGGAAATTCGCTAAAATTGCCAGCAATCAAACTTCTCATGGGGGAAACATTCAAAAATAACTTATTACTTTCAACGATGGGTAAAAAATTTCTCACAGAATTTGAGTAGTTCATTTATTTTATCTGCTTTAAAAGTGTGTCGAAATATTCGTTATACACTTGGAAATTTTGACAGTGCAACAACATTCACTTTCCACCAAAATGGGGTTTAGTTTACATGGATCTTCATTGCTTGGCGCATCTTCACGTCTCTGTGTTAGAGTTTTATTTTCAAAAGTAGGCCTACTGCATCTTTATGTTAATTCTACACAACATCTACGCGTAATTTTCTTGCTTTCATCTTTATTAGGTCGTAACAATAACCGGTAAGAAAATGGACAAACCACTGATCTACTGATGAACTAATCTCGAAATAACATTTATAAAATAGCCATTCGCCGTAAAAATAATTTTTCAACGCTCATAATGGTCAAGGAATGAAATTTTCAAATTGACCCGCTTTTTTAATTCTCATTTTATATGCATTTTTGGCGATTTTTTTGCAAATGAAGCAAATAACATAACTTTCTATGAAATGCCTTCATTAAATAGGCATATTGGTACATTTTAAAATCGAGTTAATTAGGCAGTCTAGCTTTTGGCATTTCAATATCCTTATATCAATATCAAGTATATTTTCAAAATACAGGTTTTAAATCTTGGATTATTTTGGTTAATATTCAACTAAATATTGATATTTGGAAACTCTTAACTTTAAAACTTGCATCAATGTGATGAAACACGTATCAGTGTGTATTCACAGTCAATTGTCTGTTAGAAAATCCCATCTCCAGAGCACGTCCTGAGCAACTTATGTTACTTTTTTATGTTTCATTTTAAGGAAGTAAATACATTAAATTAAGATGATTACAGACTGTTGGTCTTATTTTCAATAGGGCAAATACTCTTCCTTATTTTCTGTTGCCTTAAAACATCAATATTTACCAAATCAAAATTATAATGTAGATGAATGTTAACTGACTTTTGCTAGCCCGGCATTCTGTGGTATTTCTCTGAAACTATTTAAATCTTGATCATCTTGATCGTGTACAAACAAATGTGAATTAGAAAATGTTCACAGATTCTAACACAGATAATAGCACTTTCATTGAAAATTCAAAAGCCTGATACGAAGGCCTTATCATATAGATAGATTCACAAGAATGTCAACTAACTGAATTATATAAATACAATATCGAGTCCTACTTTGAGTACACAGTTCTGATGAGACATACTCTCAGTCCCGCTCAGAGTATTTACAGTTGACAAGCTCTAAAGCCTTCTTTTGTGCCAAAACGCGATATATTTAATCCCCCGCCTCGTTGTAAAGTGGCCAAGGCGAACCCATCAATCGTCCAGCGTCGTGTTTCTGTCAACATAAACTGTGTCCTGAATTATAGTCTCTAATGTATCTAAATTTTCCGTTTTCATTTATTTAGTTAAAAAAGGGTATAATATACTCTACCCAGATATTGCTACGCGTTGACATAATAGTATATTTCGCATCAAGGGCCGAAATTGAGGTTTTGCAGCCTCGAGGACGTGTTTCAAAGTCGAGAATTTGAAACTTTCTAGATCTGCAAAACCCTTTCAGCCGAAGTGCTAATGCTATTTTTCACCACACTACACAATGAAATTCACCCTGTATAACATAAAAATCTGATTATTTATTTGACACACTTGAAAACAAAACTTTAAGGTTATGAGCGACGATACAACTTCTTTATCATGGTTTAAACAAACACTGTTATGAAAATGATATGATCACAACTATCCTGTATTTGAGACCTATTGAATGCCGTATAATCATGTGATGTTCTCACGTTGTCTCAAGCAAATAAACGATCAGCTGACTTCCGGCCCCCTGGCGGAAAAGAGCTGGTTTCGACCACCAAATGGCGCTTGTGAAATAGGTAATTACGTCGTATTATGGTGAAAAAGATTTTCTATGACAGTAACTATTAATTTATTCCTTCTTGATATTACTATATTTATTATTATGAATTCGGTATCATCAATCAAAAAGTTGTAATTAACTGATTCAACACTAATGTTACACATTAACAGCTACTTATTTAACCCGTAAGGTGGCTTTTATCGCTCGGGTAAAGCAATTACGGTTTACCGCTTCGTGTCGAGTCAGGCCCAGTTCACACCGGCATTCACAGCAGCGTTCACAGCAGCGACCACAGCAACGTCCAAAGCAGCGTCCACAGCAGCGTCCACAGCAGCGACCACAGCAGCGTCCATAGCAGCGACCACAGCAATCTCCAAAGCGGCGTCCACAGCAGCGTCCAAAGCAGCGACCACAGCAACGTCCACAGCAGCGACCACAGCAATGTCCAAAGCAGCGTCCACAGCAGCGTCCACAGCAGCGACCACAGCAACTTCCAAAGCAGCGTCCACAGCAGCGTCGAAAGCAGCGACCACAGCGGCATCCACAGCAGCGTCCGCACGCTGAGTGGGTGGTGCTGTAGTGAGTCGGTGGCGCAGTTGGTAGCGCACTCGGCCTTGGAACTGTGGCCACGAAGCGTCGCAGGTTCGAGACTCGGGCATGACGCATACTTTTAGTATTACTGTTCATCCTTGTATTGTACCGGCTCACTCCTTGTCTTTGTTTGATAACGTCCACGCACAGATCAATAGTCTATTTGGGCGGGGCATAGGCAAGGTGAAAAAGAGGCCGCCACCCTCTTAAAAATAAACATAGCGTCCACAACAGCGTCCACAGCAGCGTTCACAGCACCGTCCACAGCAGCGTTCACAGCACCGTCCACAGCAGCGTCCACAGCAGCGTCCACAGCAGCGTTCACAGCAGGGTCCACAGCAGCGTTCACAGCACCGTCCACAGCAGCATCCACAGCAGCGTCCACAGCAGCGTTCACAGCAGGGTCCACAGCAGCGTTCACAGCACCGTCCACAGCAGCGTTCACAGCACCGTCCACAGCAGCGTCCACAGCAGCGTTCACAGCAGGGTCCACAGCAGCGTTCACAGCACCGTCCACAGCAGCGTCCACAGCAGCGTCCACAGCAGCGTTCACAGCAGGGTCCACAGCAGCGTTCACAGCACCGTCCACAGCAGCGTCCACAGCAGCGTCCACAGCAGGGTCCACAGCAGCGTTCACAGCACCGTCCACAGCACCGTCCACAGCAGCGTTCACAGCACCGTCCACAGCAGCGTCCACAGCAGCGTCCACAGCAGGGTCCACAGCAGCGTTCACAGCACCGTCCACAGCAGCGTCCACAGCAGCGTTCACAGCAGGGCCAACAGCAGCGTTCACAGTAGCACTCCATCAAAAGAAAATCTGTAAAATTGTATAAATCCCCTGTCGAATTAAGTGTCTAAACCTCATATTTACAGAACTCTCATATGTTTCATAACTTATCAAAGTTTACAGACATTTTACTGAAAATATACATGTTCTGTAAATTTTTGTTTACAGACATTTTACACAAAATGTACATGCTCTATAAATTCTTGTAAGTTTTCTGTAAATTATCAGATTCAAGTTTACAGACATTTTACTGAAATTTTACATGTTCTGTAAATTCTTGTAAATTGTCTGTTAAACTAAGTGTGTAAGTCCAACATATTTGTATACAAATGTTACACGTTGTGTCAATTGTCTGACTACTTACCGGTTTAAATATTTTTACAACTATTTCAAAGAAATGTAGTATTTCCTACCCCGTATTGTGTTACATTTATTTGAATTATTTAACTGTTATTACTGGACAATATGTCTTTGTATACTGGTGTTTACTCATATACTAGCATATCCAAATATTAGATGGACTAGTCGTTAATGTTTTTGAATATTTTAAAGTTTTTAACTACACAGGGTTTTGACAGTTGCACGAGCTTGAGTCTACTTCATATCCAAATATTAGAAAGATCAAACAGTAAAAAATTTAGTTATTTTAGGCTATTTTTTAAATTTACAGGGTTGATGGGATTATTATAAGCCATTTACACATGGACTTGGTTAGGTAAACAACTTATCTAGATCCTAGACAAATCTGTTAATAAAAACCCAAAATTACTATTTTTTCCTCGATGCATATGCTTAGGTTAACACCATACCGAAGTTATAGACAGATCAGATAGTAAACATCAAAGTTAATTTTTCTGCCAATTTTTGTGATGTTACAGTTTGGAATATACATTGTAGATATGATCAATAAATGTCAACACATGCACTTGCTTAGGTTAACAACATGCTAAATATTAGATAAATCAGACTATAAACATCAAAGTTAATATTTTTGGATTATTTTGTAATAATATATTTTAAAATATGCAGAATAGATAGGATTAATATATATGTCGTAGACACTTGCTGTAATTGGGCACTTCATGAAGTGCCCAACGCAGCCCGGGCTCTTCATGAAGTGGCACATAGTGTAACTCAGTGTTTCTCAACCGGTGGTACGCGTACCATTAGTGGTTCGCAAGCGATTGCAGAAGTAGTATAAAGTAAAATACTAGGTTTACGAACGAACGCTGACCCGTCAAACCGTTAAGTCGCATTTAATGCCTTAATTTTATTAACTTTTTCAGTATCTGTTTTGTTCATAACATGCCAATTTCGTACCACATTTTAGGAATTATTTTTACTCTCTCATTTTAAGAGTAATTTTTTTACACAACATTTTGGCATTAAAAAACCTTTTTCATTAAAAAAATACTACCGGTTTTACAATGTTAATTCGTTGGTATTTCTAGTTGTACGATTCTACAACATAAATAAATACATACACAGCATATGTTTGCTGTGCATATTGCTGTGTGAATCAAACGTATTTTCTATTTTGAACACACAGTCTAATTCTGTCGATCTGTTGTATATATTTTTGCAATATGCTTAAATATAAGATCATTGCTGAAAATACAGTATACTTTGAATTTTTTATGTTAATTTTTCAATATAAAATATGATAAATATTTAAAGTTACAAATAACAGACAGATATTATTTTTCCCCATGTACCTAGACATTTTTCACGCTACGAAATTCATATTCAAGTTCATACGGTTTTTCACCAAATTGACTATAAAATTAATTATTGAGCAGAGCTGAGATGAGCATATAATTTTTCAAAATGTCCTTATAATCAAATACGATCTGTACGTTGACAAGTAAAATAAAATAAATTTAGCTGGCAAAAACAAAACCACTAAAGGTTAGTTATAAGCAATGTTGGAGGGAATCCCTCAAAGGGGGAGGAGGGGGTCCTTGCAATGGTACGCCATAACATTGAAAATGTGGTAGGTGGTACGCGAGCACCATAAGGCTGGGAAACACTGGTGTAACTCGATTATTTCAATCAAAATTACAGCATGTGCCCAACGAAACTGGACACTGAAACTGAACATTCATGAAGTGCCCAACGGTCATTGGACACATGCTGTAACTATCGAGGCATGTTGGGCAGTCGATTTAAAATTTTAGTTAAAGTAAATCCCAATGTTTATATTATTGGTTGTGTCTGTGTTAAAGTAGCCAATGTTATTGATTGCTATTACATCTTTAAATTTTTTTCGAATCTAAAAATTTTAATATTGATTTTATTTAGAAACGCTTTTTGAAAATATTAATAGTCTACGTTGTATTTCGATAATGATTTTCTGTGTTATAAGCTAAGTTCTGACTAAAATAAACAGTTAACAATCTCGTAGTTATTTTTCACAATAAAATATACAGTGAACACTTTTAATCTAGAGTAAAACATAAAAACTATTGTTGGTATAAAGTTTCAAAAAATATAGTTTTCAAATAATTGTAAAACTAAACAACAGTGTAAAATGATAGGTAATATGCTATTAAAAATAATAATAATTACAATTAAAAATCGAACGTTTTGTAGCAACCCCTTACTTTTGAATAACGTTTAACATTCATAGGTTATCCCTTTAGACAAAATTTTCATATGAATTTCCAACTATTTGACTTAATAATGTAAACTGTAAATCAGGGATATAATAAGAGATTACTGAAAAGCTGTTAAGTAATCAGGGAGACTCCATATAAATTTTTTACTGTTCTATAAACAAATAAAACATTACAATGAAAAGGCTTAATGATATTATGTTAATTCTTTCATACTGACTTAAAATAAAATCTTTAACAAAAATTGACGTTAATGCTGATAATGAAAAAAGAACAAACGAAATCGTAAAATTCTAAATAAATGAAGTGTTTTCAATTTTGATATCAAAAAAGAAACTAAAAAAACAATTTTTATAATTTTTTTAAATACATGACACTTTAAATCTGTTTTACCTTTATGACGTTAATGCTGATAATGAGAAAACGAAACGAAATCGTAGAATTCTAAATAAATGAAGTGTTTTCAATTTTGATACCAAAAAGGAAACGAAAAAAAATGTTATTAATTTTTTTAAATATATGACACTTCCTTTAAATCTGTTTTACCTTGCTATATTTTGATTCATCATAAGTTTTATTAAGGGTGAATAAGTAAGAAGTTGATAAATTAAAGCATGAAAAAATAGGTTAATGTTTATGTGTTATGTTCAGCGATAACATAGTACAAATAGACAGAGCACACGAGGCGCGACGTGAAGCCCACATTTGCTTCTAGTACCTATGCATGAATAAAACAAACTACGGAAAAAATTACAAAAATTGTATCAAATGAAACTGTCTGAATCTCAGAATTCTACGTTATACTTGGTTCTATACTGATATTGTAGTACCAAATATGGATGGTTTACAGGCAATCTAAACATCGTAAACACTGATAACCTTGTCCTAACATTGTTTGAGAGAAGCTGCTACAAAGATTCAAAGATTCAAAGATTTATTTGCCTTTAAATACATAATAGTACAATTGGCATCGTCATATAAAAATTAACCACTTTTACAAAGCAAAATTGCATTATCTCATAATTAAAACATAACATAGGTAACAAACAGCCTAACAAGTAGGTCTACAGCCAATCGAAATGAGGAGGACAATAGAAGGATAAAATAAATAAATAAATACCTGGAGTGAATGATGGATGACGGGTTGTGAGATTTGTTAGTTTGTTAGATTTTTCTTTTTTTTCTTGTTAGGTGTTAGCTTGCTGCTTTACTGTTAGTATTTAGAGACATGTTAGGATGGTGTTATGATCTGCTTCGTTAAACTCATTGGTGTGGTAAAATGGGTTGAGTAACAGCCAGGTTCGCATGACGGAAGTAAATCTAGGGAAAGGTAGCTTTCTAACTTGGTGTGGCGAGCCGGTTAAAAAATGAATACCTGAAACAGGAAAACTCTTCAAAGTCTTATCAAGTCTAACTCTAGGTATAAATAGATTGCAGGTAGACCTAGTATTATGTCCATGCACTTCATTAACAGCTGTAAATTGACCATTTCTCTCCTTAATGGCTACAACACTTAGCAATATATAAAAGCTATATACAGTCAGAATTTTATTTTCAACAAAGAGAGGCCTGCAGTGATCAAGCCAGCCAGCCTTCGAGACAATTCGAACTGCTTTCTTTTGCAGTAATAAAACTTTACTAGTACTTGAACTATGGCCCCACAACAAGGTACCATAAGCAACATGGCTCTGGAAAAAAGCAAAAAAAGCCTGTCTAACAAAGACAGCTGGCAGACCACTAGCAAGTCTCCTTAACAGGTAGATAACTCTACTCAACTTGACACACAAGGTCTCAATGTGGACATCCCAGGTTAATTTCTCATCAAGAGTAAAACCTAGCAAGTTAACGGGTCCACTGATTTCATGGTTATTGCAAAGGCTAAAAATAATATCCTGGGTCTTTGCATTGTTGAGAGACAATTTGTTGTTCATGAACCACTGAGATGCAGCGTCGTACAATTCTTTAGTTTTAGCCACAGTAGTCTGTGGGTTGGCGTGACTAGAAAAAAGGGTTGTGTCGTCCGCAAAAAGCAGAACGCCACCCCCTATGTTGAAATAAAGATCGTTGAATGACACGGTAACCAGTAGAGGCCCCAGCACGGAACCCTGCGGGACTCCATGCCTCACATGCATAGGGCTTGACATTTTATTGTCCCAACTTACAATTTGCTGGTGACCTACAAGGTGAAATTCGATCATCTCGAGCGCTCCAACTTCAAGCTCATATTTTTTCAAATTCTCGAGTAAATGTTTATGCTAGACGCAATCGAAAGCTCAAGATAAGTCACATAGTAATGCAGAAGTCGATTCCTTATTTTCAAAAGCATTTGAAATTTCTTTTATGAGTTCTTCTACAGCCTGGACAGTTGATTTAGCTTTGCGGAAGCCGAAATGAGCAGGTACCAGAAGCTGGTGTTGCTCGAGATAACCATACAGTTGACTAAACATCAGTGATTCAAAGACCTTAGCTAGTACAGGGATTAAAGATATTGGCCTATAGCTAGCTACCCCATTTATTGAACCCTTCTTATAGATAGGAACTTTGTAGACAGTTTGAGGTGAGGAAAAATATTTTCCAGGAAGCAATTTTCCACCACTGAACTGAATGCACTTTTAACGTTCTTATGGTGTGTAAACTGCCTCTAAACTATTTATAATTGGTACCATAGTGATGTTCATGAATTTTTATTAATTTCTACCGACGGATAAAGTATTTATTACGATAAAAGTCTGAGCCTGTCCTTTTTCCCTATGCTTAACATGGGGCGACCAAAAACTTCTTTTGGACCTTCAAAATGGATGAAAAACTAGAATTATACTATTATGATCGATTTTTGTAGGTCGTTTAGTTATTTTCCTTCATTTTTATTCAGGTTTCACCTCAATAATAGTTTTTTTCCTCCATAAAATATCGAAAAAACTAGACTAACTCGAAAAATGGGCTGTGCATATATTTTTTGAGGCCATTATTCTGAAAATAGTTGACCTATTGGAATAAAATTTCTGTGCTTATAAATTTTCAACCTAGAGAATATTCTAAATTTAGCCATAGCCTTGTTGAGCCCCTCAAAACGCATTTTATTGAGCAATTAGACTTTCCCATGGAATTAAATGGAAAATTTCATTTTTCAAATATACAATGAAAACTATTAACTTTAAAAAAAATATTAAATGCAAAAAAGTTTTATTTTTAAATTATATTTAAAACAATACCCCCGTTGCAGCAGACCTGCATACTCAGCGAATTTCAAGTGCAAAACATTATATTTCGATCCAACATAGCGAGATTTGACATGTTTTTGTAAGCTCCTTAAGAATAACATGGGGAATGAGTATGGAGGTTTGCTGCTACAGGTATATTAAAACTGGGTGGTTTTAATTCAATATTTAGTAGATCTGAACTAGAAGAAGCCATTTACCAAGTTTTATCAAGATATGTTGAGAAATAAGCGAGATATAGAATTTTACTTATTTCCCATAAGGTTAACATTGGGACAACGTACTGTGTTTACCACTTTCAATATCTCCGCAACCAATGGACATAGAGCCATGATTCAAAATACTAAATTGTTTGTTTTTTTGGGCTGAATTCAATGGTGACAATAAAAATTTGAAAAATTTTATTTTTCTATGCAAAAATCTCAAAAAAACCCATTTTTGGGGGGTTTACCCCCCTTTACCCCCCCTTCCGGTGGTCCGATCGGGCTGGTTTACGAACTCGTCCGAATAATTACTACTTTACACGTCTATGCCAAATTTCATTCCGATTGGACCATTTTTGCGCAAGTTATCGTGCTTAAAGACACACATATATATAAATATATATATATATATATATATATATATATAGATATATATCTATATATATATATATATATTTATGAAAGTGAACGAATGGTGTTTTTGACATCTGAGGACCTCAAAAAGAAAAGTTTTGATGGTTTTAGGCTTAGGTCTTACCATGAGACCTACGGTAACAGCTTCTTCCCTATAGGGGAAATTCGCTAAAAAAGGTTTATCAAGATCGGAATACTATTACCAATACTATTACCGGAGTTATAGAGCAATTTATGAATGTAATGGCGGCCATCTTTAATGGCTTATATGGGGGTGTTCTACACGAATTCAAGGTTGGATCTTCGGACAAAAATACTTCTACAGGTATCTTCTATACACATACCAAGTGGCTAAGCTGTAATCAAAGAGTGCAAGGTTTTGGTGAAAATTTACGCTAACCACACGTACTATAAGTTATCAACCAAATTATGGCAGTTTTTTTTAATATGATTAAAACATTTAACCATTTAGCAACAAATTCATCTATTTGTTATTTTACCTGACCAAAAAATAAAAAAGTAGCACCGACTATTTTTTTCATGTCAAGTTTTAAAGTTGAATAAAAACTTATGAATTATTTCATTTTTTGGATAGAAAAAAATTATTTTTAAAATATGATTGATACTATTGCCGTTTAAAACTAAAGGACTCTTCATATGCAAAATTTCAACCTTCAGTCTCTTTGCTAAATGCTATTAAATACGAGTTATTTGAAACGTGAGCACTGCCAGATTATGCGGTTTTAAACACCGATTTATGTTTCTATACCTAGACAATATGGCGGCCCGAACTTCATTTGCTGTAATGCTAGTAACAGTAAGACAGGCATACCCCGTGTATTTGTACTATGTGGTCGCTGGTTATGCTACATACAAATGTGTTAGTTAAAACTTTTCATGACTTTTTTTATTTAATTAAAGCATAAAATTTAAATGGACTGAATTGTATCTGGTTTATGTTTTTTTGAGTTATTTTGGCTAAACATCATTATTAATGTATTTAAACAATAAACAATTTTAAAACAGTTTGTTGTTTCAATAACAATAATAATAATATTAATAAAATGGTGTGTATCCACAATTGCTAAGAAAACATTGAAGAAACCATCATAAAAAAACATACAGGCAAGATTTGTCTGGTTTAGTGCTAGACAATCTTATTCTTAATGTTTTACAAAATTCTTTAAACATGTTCTTATTTGGTATAGTAAATATAATACATCGGATACTATCACAGAAAAAAGCAACGTAAACAGCAGTTTTACGTGTTTATATCAAGTGCCCAGCATCTGAGCTGGACACATAGTGTAATAGAAATAATTACAGCAAGTGCCCAGCGAGCGTTGGGCACTTCATGAAGAGCCCAGTTTTCTTGGTCACATACTGTAATTTTGAACGAAACCATCCAATTACACTATGTGCCCAGGCGAGCTGGGCACTTCATGAAGTGCCCGGTTAGCGCTGGACACTTCATGAAGTGTCCAATTACAGCATGTAGCTGCGACATATGTCATACAAATATACTAGCTTAAGTTAACAACGTACCAAAATATTAGACAAATCGGACAATAGATAGCAAAGTCAATAATTTCATCCATTTTTATAATTTTATCGTTTAAAACATACAGAGTAAATTTGATTAATGTATACTTTTCACAACTTCACTTGCTTAGCTTAACAACATATCCAAATACTAAACAAATCACAAACTAGAGACCAAAGTTTGTATTTTTGGCTTATTTTATAATTTTATATTAAAAATTATACGGGCTAGATAGAAATAATATATACCATTTACACATGCACTTTCTTAGGTTAACAACATACCCAAATATGAGACAGATCTGTTAATAAAGACAAAAGTTGGCATTTTTGTCAATTTTTGTAGTTTAATATTTCAAAAAAAGCAGGGAAGATATAAATAATAAATGCTGTTTAAATATACACTTATTTCAGAATTAAAATGTTTTCCTCTTTTCTTTAATATTACATATATAGCGAAAACTCCATAATAATTACACTTACGTGAATATTGGCATGTATGGAGGGGGAATGGGGTGGGAGGGGGGAGGGTGCAACTACCACACTGGTATAGTTAGCATAGCATTGTACTGGAGTAAAAGAAGTTGCTCCGTAATCGGCAGCGTTTTTGGCTCCGGCCCATTTATGTACCACTGAATTACGTAAGTAAATTACTTTGAAAAATATTAATCATGTGTCAAGGCTGTATATAAATGAAATCAAGTTAATCCTTCCCCAGCCCTTCCTCTGTCGCCGCCGTCCGCCCCCACCGTGAACCCCTGTTGTGAACCGGACCTCACGCGTACAATGACGTAGGTTAAAGAGACCAGTGTGGCTCCGAGTCCCTTGATTTAAGGTTAAATTTTTTCCGTTTTATCTTGAGCTATGGCCTACTCCGTAACCGAAGCTGTAAAAAAATTTCCTAATTATCTGGGGTAATAAACACTGTAAATATTAATTTCAAAAAACATCAACTGTGTTTGTTCATAAACTACTACAAATGTGGACAGCTGTTAGAAAATGTTGTACACCAAACTTGTACAACTTCAGACATCAGCTGTGGTGTTCTGATGACTTTCACCATGGGCATCTCTAGTAATACTAGAGATGGCTATGCTTTCACCCTACCTAATTGCTTCAGTGAAAAAGGGTTCCCATAGCTCAGGATAGGTACCTGGCTTTTAAATAAAATATATGTCAATATCTAGCATATGGCTTTGAATTAATTATCGGCACCACATGTTTTATGTAAATAAATCTGTCGTTTTTAGATATTTACACATACATACATTTATAATATTATTAAATATATATATAATATATTTATAGTTACAATCATTTTCTTATACATCCCAGACCAAAAATATTGAATGAATTCCTGCTTTATTTTGAGCTATTGGATATTGTATTCCTACAATTGTTGAACAATTGAACTATTGTGAGTTGTGTAATTTCAGTAACATAAATACTATTTTTTTATAATTTAAATAATGCTGCTTATTGTAAAACTAAATATTAATTAATTACAATGACTCAAATACGATCTAAGATCTAAATATTAGTAGCAGTAGTTGCGCAAAATAATGCAGTGATGTTGATGTTTTATTTTTAAAATATATTGATGTTTTAAATATCGTAGGCCATCGGCAGTTTTTACATCGGCCATTCCAACAACTCAAAATAACACAAAATGTTGATTATTCAGAATTATTACTTTCGTAATATAGCCTGTAGACATAAAAAAAATTTTATTTTTTTTCGCCAACATGTTTCAAGGATATGACTCCTCATCTTCAGGGCGATTTGTTGGTTTAATATTTTTGGGATAAGAAACCTGCACAAATTAGTAATTAAGTATTGTTAAGATTCTGCCTTTTTTTAAACATTTGTTTATTTTACTTTAACATATCTTATTGCATACGTTTTGAACATCAGTCAAATTGAGATCACAAATCTATCTGATATACATAATTACGTAAACGAAATTTTTGAGCAGAAATTGTGGGCATTTGGCACGTCGCAAAATGATAGGAGAGGGCTTAAATTGAAGATCTAGATCCCAGGGACTCGGGAAAATACTGAAATGGCTTGAAGTTTGCCAGAAAATAAAAAATAACGTAAAATATCTACCATTTAAAAAGCATTGGAATCTAAAAACGTCGGCTTTGTTTACATAAAACACGTGGTGCCGATACTTAATTCAAAGCCTAGATTGCTAGATGGTATATATTTGATTTAAAAGCCAGGTACCTATTAAGGTTAAATGTACTATCAATCAAAACGATGTCTTATACTCAATCAAAAATTTCCCCCTTATGTTTCTTATGAGAGTTATAAATTTGCAACTTCCTCTTATTATTATTTTTCATACATCTCCGGATTGAAATTAGGTACATAATTATTTCTGGTCTTGAACTAAACGGAATTAAACGGATAAAAACTAATCTCCCCTTTTTTATGTTTAAGGTTTTTTACATTTAAATATACAGCGATTACGTAAGAGACATTTATGCGGAGAAATTGTGAGTGCTTGATGGAGGAGGGCTCAAATAGAATATCTTGATGCCAGGGACTCTGTAAAAATACTGACTCTTCGTAATGTACTCCAGATAATGAGAAATAACGTAAAATGTATGCAATTTTTAAAAACACTGGGATCTAAGGAGTATGCTTTGTTTACATTAAAACATGTGGTGCTCTAGCTAGATTGAAAATCATATACAAGATATTACCATATGGTGTATTGAAGGCATACTGTCCTATAATAAAGAAAAATGTTTTGGATTCAAAATTTCTTTTATATGATTTGGAGCTTTCAGCCCCTTCAAGCCACTAGTACTTTAATATGTTCATTTTGATGTGATTATAAAAAATAAAAAGAACGATTGATAATACCGATATATTTATTTAGCTTTATAAAACTATGAAAAAGTTTTACATCATAATATTGATGATAATTCTTAGGCCCAAAAAATAATATTTAATAACACGATTAACTTTACTACTAACATGTCGATGAATACGGACACCCGAGTGTTGCAAACGATTTCGCTTCCCACAGGTCTGTAAAGGCCAACCCTGATACAATCTTAACTTTTCCAATTAACTATCTTACTTTCTGATAAAAATTACTTTGAAAATACGTTATATCAGTTTTCACCAATGATAATGATTATTAATACAAATTATGTCATAGGTTTTCAATAAGCTTATATCTTTTATTCTCTAGGTATATGATTAAAAAGAATTGTTTCAAAGATTTAAATAAATGGTGTCAGGAAGCTGACATATACTTTCTCCTTTCAAGTAATTTAAAAGCAGAAAACATATATTGTGAAATGAAAAAAATTAACAATTAATTATCGCACAAATACAAAATTTTATCAAAATAGGTTAGTAAATAACGGAGATATCGGTTTCTAAATATTTGCCATAAGAATAACATTGGACAACGTACTGCGTTTACCGCCGAACTAAAATATCAATTATCTCCGCAATCAGTTGACGTAAACTAATGATTCAAATTACTGGATTATTTCGTTTCTCAAGTCAAATTTAATGGTTGCAAGTATTTTCTCTTTAGAAGTTACAGATTTTGTGAAACTTGAAAAATATTAATTTTTAAACACTTAAACCCCCTCAACTTCTGAACCTAAATTTTTAAAGACATGTGGATGGTGTCATTTTGCTTGTCATCTTAAGCACTAAAAGCCATGAAATTTTTATCAAAATCGTTAGAGCCGTTTTTGAGAAATTTGGATTTTTGTTATTTTTTATGGGTTTATATGGGGGTAAACACCCATAAAAATCAAAAATTCAAAAAAATTAAAAATACGCCTGGAGATACCACGGTTTTATACCCACATGCCAAATTTCATGAAAATCGGACCACTGGTGTCGTCTCTAGCTTTGTTTACATCCACACACACACACACACACACACACACACACACACACACACACACACACACACACACAGATAGACAGACAGACAGACACCACGCCAAAAACCACTTTTTTGGTTTCAGGGAGCACTAAAACGAATATATCCACTAACAACTCTAATTCGAAAATTTTTACGAAAACAATACTTTCTCCATATACTATGTATAGAGGGGAGAAAGTAAAATGGATTTAAAAATGATTTAATCTTTGTTTCTGGAGAATTATTTTGTTAAATATCTATCGGTTAATCTGAAACTGTCTTATCATTACAAACTGTGCATTCAATCTACTTTTGAAGTTGGTCTAACTTAGTAAAAACCAATATTTTTAGTGACATTCAATGCAGTATTTATATGAAATACCCCCGTTGCAGCAGACCTGCATACTCAGCGAATTTCAGATGCAACACAACAAATGGTATTTCAATCCAACTTAGCGAGATTTTACATGTTTTGTAATCTCCATTAGAATAACATGGGGAATGATTATGCAGGTTTGCTGCAACAGGTATGTTAAAACTGGTTGGTTTTAATTCATTATTTAGTAGATCTTAACTAGAAGAAGCCATATACCAAGTTTTGTCAAGAAATGTTAAAAAATAAGTAAGATATAGAATTTTTTTATTTCCCATAAGGATAACATGGGGAATGATTATGCAGGTTTGCTGCCACTAAAAATTGAAATTTCGGGGATTTTAGACTAAAATACATTAGATCTCATCTAGATGATGCCAAAAACCAAGTTTTATCCAGATATGTTGAGAAATAAGCGAGATATAGAATTTTATTTATTCCCCATAAGGTTAACATTGGGACAACGTACTGTGTTTACCACTTTCAATATCTCGGTAACCAATGGACATAGAGCAATGATTCAAAACACTAAATTGTTGGTTTTTTGAGCTGAATTCAATGGTGCCAACAAAGATTCGATAAATTTTATTTTTATATGTAAAAAACCCAAAAAACCCGTTTTTGGGGGTGTTTATCCCCCCTTACCCCCCCTTCCGGTGGTCCGATCGGGCTGGTTCACGAACTCGTCCATTCGATTACCACTTTACATGTCTGTTCCAAATTTCATTAAGATCGAATCATATTTACGGCCGCTATCGTGCTGACAGACACATATATATATATATATATATATATATATAGATAGATAGATAGATAGATAAAAATTCAAACGAATGGTGTTTTTTGCTTCTGGTGGCCCTAAAACGAAAAGTTATCATGGTCTCGGGCTTAGGTCTTACCATGAGACCTACGGTAATAGCTTCTTCCCTATAGGGGAAATTCGCTAAAAAGTATTCCGTTCAATGATTCGCTTTAAAGTTCATCTGAAGAAAAGAGATAAACTGGATTTTCTTCACTATAGAGACCTCTTTCGAAACAGTCCACTTGAGAATACTCTTTCATTTTTACATTTCATAAAATACCCGTTAAAAATTATTTTTGCAGAATCTAAAGGATTTTTTAAATATAATTAAAAACGAAGTGTTGGTTATCATAAGTAAAAAAAACCTCAAAACTAATTAAGTATAAGTTTGTTGTACTGTAAATATATTATACGCAAAGATGGAAAACAAGGACGTAATTTAAATTAAATTCATTGGTGAATAATAAAATACAGTACTTTGACTTAAGACGTACTTCCCGGATACGACTTATGAATGAAGATCCGCTCATGAGTCATGGGAATAGTCCTTTAATAATAAATTATTAAAAGTGATTGGCCAAGAATCAAAGAAAAAATGTTTTTTATTTGATTCAGAGGTAAATCAGGAATGTTTTGGCAGCGTTCATCTCTGTAATGTGAATAGCCTGACCAAATTATGTAGATGCAAAGTTCCACCTCTTGGTTCAACTCCATATTAGGGAAAATTTTAAAAATTAACTTACCATTTTTTAGGACATTGTATGGTACTGACGGACCTCAAAATTAACATAATTTTAAACAAAATTAACAAAGCACGGAGTTCCTCAAGGGTCCGTGTCGTGACCGATACTATTCCTCATTTATATTAATGATTTGTGCATTGTGCAATGCTAATCTTCACGGCAGGGTAACAGTCTTTGCAGATGATACTGCCTTGACGTACTCTGGTGGAAGCTTAAATTTACTTAATACATTAATTCAGGAAGATTTGAAATTATTGAGATATTGGCTCGACAAAAATTACTTATTATTAAGTGAAAAATATATATGTATGATTTTTAGCCTTAGAAAAATGAACAGCGGTTTAAAGAAGAATTGTTTAACCATATTCCAAATTGTTCTGTTGTTCCTGGGTGTTCCTTAGAAAAATCAAAGTTGTCTGCCATATTGGAAAATGGCGGTCATATTTTTAAGTTTCGAAGTGGCTCCAAAAAGCAGCTTTGAAAATAAAGGGAGGCCCCCCATAAGAAGTCCTTTGTCAGATTTATAATAAAAAAAGTTAGCTATTGGTTCACTTTAGGTGAGACACCTGATATGGCCGCCTATTTTGGATAATTTTGGAGTTTGGTCTCATAACACGAAAGTGGTCGTAATTACGTTCCGATCTTAATGAATTTGGTAAAGACGTGTAAAATGGTAATCACTCGGACGAGTACGTAAACCGGCCTGATCGGACTAACGGAAGGGAGGGTAAAACCCCCAAAAATGGGGTTTGAGGTTTTTACATAGAAAAATAAAAGCAAAATTAAATTTTGTTTGCACTATTGAATTCGGCTAAAAACCCAATTTAGTATGTTGAATCATTACTTTTGTCCATTGGCACAGATGAAGATACAGAGTGGCAACACACGACGGAACCAGCTTGCGGATTCCAGCATCAGCGCTAATTTCTCCTCTGCTTTTCACGGCTGAACTAAAAAAATTAATATTGGATGTCTCTACTTAGAGGGTTAGTATACATTGCCATTGGTTACCGAGATATCGAAAGCGGTAAACGCAGTACATTGTTCCTATGTTATCCTTATGGGAAATGTTATATATCTCGCTTATTTACATGTTCACAATTTTTTCTCGCGTGCTTGATGAAATTTGCATTAAAACTGTTAACTATGCTTATGCTCAGTCGATGATTCAGTTTGTTATTTTGATTTGGGGAGGCTCTTTTGGTTATGTTATCCATCCGCTCCAAATAACTTAAAAATCCATCATTAAAACAGCTCTTCGTAGATGTTTAAGTGACAGCATATTTGATTTATTTAAGGTCTTGAATGTAAGGTAACTCTTCATTAAATCAGCTATAAAAGGAAGCATAATCTCTTGGCAAAAGCTTATCATCCATGACCGACCCTCATCAAAAGTATGTTGTAATTATAACCCCAAGAATTGTGAAATCTGTAAATCACTCAAATCCGTATGATTTGACTTATATAATACATCAAAGATTGCCAGCTGATTTAAAGGTTTCTGAGGGATTGAGTTAGAAGTTTATAAAAAAAAAAGAATAGTCAGCTGGCTCGTTATGATTGAAAGGGGATCCGCCACAGGCTTGGTTACATCAATTTACGCCACATAGTCACATTTTTTGCAAAATAATGTTGTCACTTTTTCTGGTTTTAATTTTTGAAATTATGATTATTTGTTATTTCATCCTAGCACATGACTCAACAGGGGTTTGAAGGGCAATAGGGGATACAACTGTAGTTTATTGGTTTGTTTTGCACGTTGTCAGGTTTGTTTGTGTGCATGAACGTACGAATGGTCTTGGGTGGTTAAGTGTGCAGTTGGTAGTAGTATATTTGCTTTTATTACGTTTGTGTATGTAAAAATTAATATACGATTGTATAAGGTTGTGTGCACGCTACACGAATGTAGGTGTTTGTCTGTGGCTAGGGGTATCCATCGGCATGATGGAAAAATCCTTTTCAGCTCTTTACTATTTATTTCTTTATTTATTGTAATGTTCCGTCAGTTTCTTCCACAATTGCTAATTCATGAATTATGTCAGTTAGATTCCTAAGTGATGCCAGTCCAGCTATGTTCTTGTTAATATTCAGTTTACTAATATTTGGTCGATCATTTATTAAATTTCAGTCTGTCACCGAGAGATACTGAAGTAGGACTCGGCCCCCGCGCACAGGTTGTACCTATGCGGGGACCTTTCTCCTTTGTATTAATTTTATTTTAATGTAATATTCTATTCTGAGAATAAATTATTTTGATTTTAGCTTTGATTTCCCAACATATCATGATAACACTTGATACATGGTTTCTTATAGTTCAGATTCTTTTGATATTAGTTTAAAATCACCAAATTTTTGCATACCTGTTGCAGCACACCTGTATACTCATTCACCATGTTATTATTCTTATGGAAGAAATAAAAGAAGGTCATATATCGCTTGTGTTGTGTTGAAATATGATTCTGTGGTGCCATCCTGAAAGTCTTCACAAGCTGATTGTTTTACATTATTTTACAGCTGATATAAATATTTGGATATAGACTGTTTAAGTTAGTAAAAAATATACTCTCTCTGGAAGTATAAATAAAAAGTTAAATAAGATTTTCGGTCAAGTTATTATTAGTATAGTAACCCCGTTAATTGGTGACCCCATCCGTTTTAAAAGAATATTCACCTTTCTGATCTTTTTCATTTCGTTATTCGTTACATTTGAAAGTAACTTTAACACCAAAACTGTTTTTTTGCCATGGATGAACTTAATCACTTAATCACTTTAATAAGACAGGTACCTCATGGAGGACGTTACCCTGAATATGAGTGCAGGATGAGTGTGATGATCGTGATGATAGTGGCGCGATCTTGTAGCCTTGTAACTGACTAGGATTTTTGAAAGACAACTTCAAGATCTTCGTACAGCGAATGATGAGCTTGTCAGAAGACTCAAGAGAGAACAGACTGTCACGTCTCAAAATGAAACTCCTTCTGTACAACGAGTTGCTTTGAAGTTGCCACCTTTTTGGGCAGATAGACCAAGCCTCTGGTTTTCCCAAGCTGACTCCCAATTTGCTATTTCCGGAATAACCTCTGAAGAAACTAAATACGACTACATTGTGGCACAACTGGACACCCGATATGCTGCGGAGGTGGAAGATATCATTACAAATCCACCAGTCACAAACAAATATCAAGTGTTGAGAACTCAGCTCATCCAACGTCTGTCAGCTTCAGAAGAGCAGCGAGTACGACAGCTCGTCAGCGACGAAGAACTTGGCGACAGAAAACCGTCCCAATTTCTGCGGCATCTACGTTCTCTGGCTGGTTCTTCGACTCTTCAAGACAACCTCCTTCGCCAGCTGTGGTTGCGTCGTCTTCCTCCACAAACCCAGGTCATCTTGACGACACAGCTCGACCTTCTGCTGGATAAGTTGGCTGATTTGGCTGATAAGATCGTTGAGGTAGCTCAACAACCAATTCCTCTGACAGCTGCCGTTTCCACCACCTCCAACTCGTGTCCAGACTCAGGTAACGCCTTATTAAATGCTATACAGTCTCTCTCTAAGCAAGTGGCAGAACTCTCCACCAAATACAGACGCAAAAATTACTCCAGCGGTCGTCCTCGGAGTCGATTGACATAAAGGACTAGATCATCCACTTATACGTCACACGTCTGTTGGTATCACCGTAAATGTGGTAATAATGCAACGAAATGTACCCATCCCTGCAATTTTCAGGAAAACTCCAGAAGCAGTCAGTGATGGCGGCAACGGACTGCTTGACCTCTGGAAGCCGTTTTTATGTTACAGATCATGCTACCCGATCTCGATTCCTAATAGAAACCGGATCTGACATCTGCTGTTTTCCTAAAAGACAGCTACCTGATCGACGGTATCCGACAGATTATAAATTAAGTGCAGCAAACAATTCGACTATTAACACCTATGGCTTTATCAATCTCACATTGGACTTGGGACTTCGTCGTTGTTTGACTTGGCGTTTTGTCGTAGCGGATGTTCATGTACCTATTATCGGATCTGATTTTTGGTCATATTTTAATCTTTTACCAGGCTGCTGAAATAAACGCCTCGTGGATGGAAAAACAGGCTTAATGGCACCCGGCCAGCAGGTCCGAATTCTCAACCGAGCGTGAAAGCACTCTCTGTACATGTTCCCCATCACAACATTTTTGCAGACTTTCTAGAGTTGATCCGTCCATCCGGGGAACCTCGGAATCCTCGGCACTCCACTTTACATGACATTCGAACTACCGATGGTCCACCGGTGTTTTGTCGTCCCCGTTGCCTGACTCCTGACTGTCTCACAATAGCGAAGGCGGAGTTTGACTCAATGGTTAAGGAAGGCATAGCACGGCCTTCTGAAAGTTCTTGGGCGTCTCCTTTGCATATGGTTCCCAAGAAAACCGATGGATGGCGTCCCTGTGGCGACTACCGTGCACTCAATGCACGGACAATTCCCGACAGGTACCCAGTGCGGCATATTCATGACTTTTCCAATTCTCTTAGAAGGTGCAATGTTTTCTCAACCATCGACCTCGTTAAAGCTTACACACAGATCCCAGTCAATCCGGATGATATCCCGAAGACAGACATTACAACACCTTTCGGCCTCTTCAAGTTTCCGTTTATGTCATTTGGTCTTCGCAATGTCGGCCAAACCTTTCAACGTTTCATTGATGAAGTTGTGTCTGGCCTAGATTTATGTTTTGCTTACATTTATGACATACTTGTTTTTTCCAAAGATGCCACTGAACACGAAACCCACCTCCGCACTTTGTTCAGGCGTCTGACAGAGTATGGACTATTAATCAACGTCGGAAAGTCCGTACTTAACGCCAACAGTGTAACATTTCTAGGGTACGAAGTTTCCGCTGCTGGTACAAGACCACTTCCTGATCGTGTCGAAGCCCTGCGGCAGTTTGCACGCCCATCGACAGCGAAGGCTTTGCGTCGCTTCCTGGGTATGTTGAATTTCTATCGCAGATTTATTCCCTCAGCTGCCGAACATCAAGCACCGCTCCATGGCGCTTTAACGGCACTTCGAGGCAACCAACCTGTGAACTGGACTTCTGATTTGGATGCTGCGTTTACTGCTTGCAAATAACATCTCGCAAATGCTACCTTACTCACTCACCCGGATCACAAAGCCCCTCTCGCTTTGTTTTGCGATGCTTCGAGCACTTCGGTCGCGGCTGTTCTCCAACAATGGGTTGATGACTCCATCTGGGAACCTCTTTCCTTTTTCTCACAGAAACTGACCCCAAAACAATCCCTTTGGCCAGCATACTATCGTGAACTTTTCGCGATCTATGCTGCTATAAATCATTTTCGTCATATTCTTGAGGCAAGCCACTGCATTGTTTTTACGGATCATAAGCCCATAACATTTGCTTTCAGTCAAAAACGAGAAAAACTTCCTCCAGTACAACAGAATCAACTCACTTTTATCTCCCAGTTCACTACAGGTATCAGGCACGTTTCTGGATCGACTAACATAGTCGCTGATACATTTTCTCGTGTCGATGCACTGTCTAGTAATCCTCTTAATGTTGTGGACATTAACATTATGGCCCAACATCAAGCTACCGATCCCTATCTTCAAGATATTTTATCTAGCCATGGTAAATATTCGGATTCATCTCTTCGTTTGACGCCCGCCAACATCCCTGGGACGGATTTCCATCTTTACTGTGACTCCTGAACATCCAATCAACGTCCCTTTGTCCCTCGATCTCTCCGACGCTCTATTTTCAGTTCTCTCGATAACCTAAGTCACCCGGGCATCAAAGCTTCTGCGAAACTTGTGGCAGAACGATTTGTTCGGCCCCGCATGTAGCAAGATTGTCGAAATTGGGCCCGTGCCTGTGAACATTGCCAACGTTCAAAAGTGACTCGTCATGTACAAGCACCTCCTGGAAAATTTCTCAGTCCATCATCGCGTTTCCAGCACATGCATATCGACCTCATTGGACCTCTCCCTTCAGTAGGATCTTACCACTATTGCCTCACAGTTGTAGATAGGTTTACTAGATGGCCTGAAGTTTGGCCTCTGCAAAGCATTACAGCCAACGAAGTTGCTGAAGCACTAATCAACTGTTGGATTCCTCGTTTCGGAACACCTTATCGGATTACAACAGATCAAGGAAGGCAGTTTGAATCGGACCTCTTTCGCCATCTGGGTGTGTCTCTTGGTATCGAACGTCATCCTTTCGTTTTCCAAGAATTAAAAACCTGTTCACATGTTTTCCTCCGGCATTACAGCCTCCTAATGCAGGTCCATATCAAGTAATCAAGCGTGATGACAAAACGATAACTATTATCATTAACGGACACCAGACACGTGTTAGCATAGATCGGGTGAAACCTGCATATTTTGTTGCTGATGACGTACGAAATGAAGCGAACAATCAACGACGAGGCGACACAACAAGATCGTCCTACACCACCCGGTCAGGACACCAAGTTCGTTTTCGCTCACCGGGACGTCCAGTCTCCGTGGGGGGCTAGTGTGGTGCCATCCTGAAAGTCTTCACAAGCTGATTGTTTTACATTAATTTACAGCTGATGTAAATATTTGGATATAGACTGTTTGAGTTAGTAAAAAATATACTCTCTCTGGAAGTATAAATAAAAAGTTAAATACGGTCAAGTTATTATTAGTACATTTACCCCGTTAATTCTAAGCATCAGAAATTCGCTGAGTATGCAAGTCTGCTGCAACGGGGGTATTTTTATTTTAATGTTATCTGGTAGACATTAAAAATCATATTACAATCCCCAAAAGATAGGCCCTGTAGATCAAGAAGATTCCCCTGTTGTATCAACATTGTCTTTTGGTGACACTTTGGACCTCTGTATCTCTCATAGTGTACATAAAAAATACCTGAAGAATTCTCTGTTGTCATCTTAACGTAACAAACAGAGGGTAAAATAATAAAAATAATGTTTGACTTAACACCGTTAATGAGATAATAAATTCAAAAAATAAAACATAAGAATTTTAGGCTACGTTATAGTTTTAAGAAAGTTATCCTCTCCATCAAGCCGAATAGTGTTAGGGCTTTTTACAGGCTCTTCATGTTGGACCTATAAGAAACTCTAAAACTATTAATCATGCCGCATTCATGACACACTCTCAGCGTGTAAATACTACTTTGTAATATAGTTCTTTGGTTAATACAGAGTTAGTTTGTAAAAATAACTTATGAGAAAAGCTGCGCAAGAGAACTTCCGGCTGCAATATTGCATCAGAACTTTCCCTTTACTGAAATGTTATATAAAAAGAGATGTTCGTTGACAATGTTTCAACACAACACAGCTGGATTTTATGCTTACGTTCGTAAAAAGATTATAGTTTGTTTACTTTCCTTTGCGCCAACTTAGGTGAGTCCTAGTCTACAAAGTTTTTTAACTCCTAGCCACCAACTACTGTCCCAGCAATCTACCTCTGCGGTCCACCTGCAGTCAACCCAAACTTCCGGTGGTCTGATACCGGAGATGGAACCGCTAGTGACCACTTACATTTACATAGTTCTACCGGCTCGCTTTGCATAATGAACCGGTTGTTTGATTCGTTTGTTATTTTATATTTAATTTGAAATATTTTACTGGTAAATTATAAATCGAAATTCTCTAGTTGGTCAGTTCGATTGTACTACATTCAGAGAAATATATAGTATACGAATACATACTAAAAACCATATTTTATTTTTCATCTAAGGTGATTTAAATAAAAAAATAAAGCATCATGATGACGAAATCATAAGAAATAACATATGTTATCGAACATGATCTTAACTATATTAATTCTGCAAATAAAGTCAAAGTTAATTATATCGAATGTTTGAATGAATTTCTCTTGCTTTATTGTGTGGATTCATTCAGTGAATCAAGGATACAATTGTTAACAGCCATCCACACAAACTCGAAATTCTTAATGCCCCTTGAACTGGCGAAAGCCCATCACCGGCTTGCCAAATGCTGGAACACTTTGCTGGATTTGCATTCCAATAGCTGCGACAACGAGGCATGGTTATTTAATTCGTGAATGTTAATAGGGTGCTTTCTGCTTACCTAATTTCTTTGAACGATTTCTGAGTTTTTTATTAGTCGGAATGGATGTCCCGTGTGATCTTTCAAGCATTTAATTAAATGTTATTTAAAATATTTTCATATTTTTAAAGATGTATAAAACTTTGTATAACTTTTATAGACTTTTTATAGAACCTACCTTTTTAAAACTAGAAACTAGAAATTAAAAAAATAATAAAATAAATATTAACTGCTGTTGTGAATTACGTCTCTTAGTAGGTTGAAAGGGGAATCAAAGAAAGGTGGGCGAAGTGAAAAAGTAAAGTAAAAGATACGCTGCTGAAATGAATGCAATATACCGACCGGGTGTCCCACAATAGTCCTCCCCCGTAACATTTTCTTATTTTTGTACTATCAATTTCACACCACCCCCCAAACATTATTGGGTAGTTAATGCTACATTTTGAGGGGATACCCAATTTTGGCCGCCATCTAGAATCCTCCATATTGGATCCAAGATATTTTTTTCAAATGTAAAAGTGGTGTTGTAACCCATCATTTTGAGTTATTTTTTCACTGATTACAATGCCGCAATCTGTTTTTTAATATCTCAATTGGTTCTTACTCAATTGGATATGGGTACTTTACTTTAGTTTTTTACTCCGAATTTAATGCCGTTTTTAATTATAGTGTTTAGTTTTCAAGATATTGACATATTTCCAATAAAATCTCAAAAAATTTTAATTTTTCAAAAACTAAGTTTTATAGCTAAAAACGGGTTGAATTGAATTCGGCGTAAAAAGCTAGTTTGAAATGAAGAGTCACAATACCAACTTCATATTTGAAATAACTTACCTCATTTCAAAATGGCGGATCCAAGATGGCGGTCACAGAATTTACATTGGTGAAAGTTAAGTGTAAATCGCTCAACAATGACTAATAGTGGTTATTCGTCACTATCTAGCATTATTTTGTGGTTATGGGCCTATTTTGTCAGTTTGTAATGTTTAAATTGGTTGAAAATAAATAAATTAAAAGTACCCATATCTTGAGACCCAATTGAGATATTAAAAAACGGAATGCGGCATTGTAATCAGTGAAAAAATCTAATCCGAAATAATGGGTCACAACACCACTTTTACATTTGAAAAATTTATTTTGGACCCAAAATGGTGGCCAAAATTGGGTACCCCCTCAAAACGAAGTATTAACTACACAATAAAGTTTGGGGGTGGTGTGGAATTTATATTTGAAAAAATATAGGAAAAAGTTAGGGGGGGACTATTATGGGATACCCGGGTATATGGTCGATTATTAAAGAAAATTTGAACATGAATTAAGAAAAAAATAACATGCATTTTTATTATAAAAAATTGACTGGAGCTAGACACACTATTCAGTACATTCAGTACGTTCACTTTTCAGTACAGGCCCTATAGGAGATTGCTATTCAATTACCTTGCTGGGTTTATTTGTTTACTAATATTCATATCATGTTATTATAAGATCATCAGCTGATTTTAACAGAATTCGGCCAGTACAATTTAAATTATCATTTTAAATACATGGCTTATGGCTTAGGGTGTGCGAATACTAGATTATCGAGCGTTTTTTTTTTTAGCCGAGTTAACACTACTCGACTCGACTCGAAGTTTTGAAAAATATTCGGAAGTTCGAGTAGAGTAGTTACTACCATCGTTTACCCGAAATTGGTACGCGCGATCACATTTTACGGCTGTTTTTCATACTTGCAACACAAGTTATAAACAGCCAGCAGCAAGAAAAAAAATTTATTTCACTTGAATTAAAGTGGTTTTTTAGTTATTGATATCAATCAATTTAATTTAGTCTTTTTTTCCTTTCTAAAATTTGAGATATTTCTTGCTTATGCTCAAAGACACTGATTCAAAGTTAATTTTTTAAACCTATAAAAATATGCTGCAAAATTCTTTTTCAAAGCAAAATAGTGCAGAGAGATGTAGCTTTGGGTTTACTTCCTCCGGCTGAAAGTTTAATAAAATACTGAGTGATGACATTAAGTTATGTTAAAGATGGCCTGAATCATCGTTTCATTTCATTTGAAAACAGGCTTGCTTTTAACTCGTAGGAACAATTCCCAGTTTAATAACTGCAAAATATTACATTGTAATTGATCAAGAGTAAGTACGATAGCTGTTAACTTCTACTGTTCAAAATACTCAACTCGAAAAATACTCGAAACTCGCGAGCATTTTCAAATCTCGACCTCAAAAATCACTACTCGCACAGCCCTACTTATGGCAAATCCATACTGAAAGGTGCACGTGAAACCAAGTTTAGTGTGGTCTTGACAGAAGATATGTAAACCTGTATTTTTGTAAGTAAAAATCACAGTTATTCCGGAGACAAGCAACCTTGAATAAATAATTTTGCGCAATTTATAAGAGAATTAATTATTTATTAACTTTGTCATAAAACTGCTCAGGGGCTAAAAACATGGAGTTTAAACCCTAACCAACTTATAAAGATAAGAAATTAATTAATATATTCTCTCGCCAAAATTAGTATTAAATTGCTAAACAATATCTCCCCAGAGGTTTAGGTGACTAATAGTATTGCAATTTAGTCGTGTGTCTTTCCTCATATTTCGGGTTAGATTTCGTGGCGTTTCATGTTTTGTGTAAAATCATAGTTAAGAACTAATTCAATACTACAGATTTTGCGATACCAAATGAGTATTTTCAAGTTATTAATACCTGTTTTTATATTTTAAGCTGCCAATATTTAAATTCTTGGTACTTAATTACAAAATAAACAAAGTGAAATACCAAAAGAGTCTTATACATTGTTTAGTTAATTACCACTAACAAAACTTCACTAAATGGTCTTGTCACATGTGACAAGGAAGAAAGGACATAACATGTGAATCGTAAACTGCAATACCGTTTTAATGCTCATTCCAATAAATGGTAAATCAATAACCGTCTAGACTTCCACTGACTTCTTTGCCAAGTTGGAGTTGAATACAATAAAAATTTACACATCGATTCCGTAAACGCTATAAATATCAAAGACTTGTACAATGTTGAATGTATTATTAATGCTATAAATACTAAAATGTAAGTTTCCCAAACTCCAAAGTAAATGTCCTGATATCATATTCATTAGTAAAATTAGTTAATTGCCTCAGATTACTCGTGATTGGTGAGATTTGTAATTTTCTACGTTAAAGCATACACTGCAGTTGTTTGGATTTATATTTAGTTAGGTAAAAACTATTGTCACCTCCTTGATTTTATTTTAGTTCGGTACTATTTCCCTACTTTTTACCCTATTACTACTAGTTTAGTTCGGTACTATTTCCCTACTACTAGTTTACTTTTGTTTTTAACGTGAATTGTTTAATTTGAAGATTCAACGTTTTGTAATATATATATTTACAATACAATTTCTTTCTCTAATCAATTTAAAATTCAAATTCCCATATATTTTATTCGATATAATTTTAAGTGATTTAATAAAGAAAATATGTGCGGGAATTATATGTTTTTATTACGGTACAATGTTTTGTATTTAAGGATACTTTTCATTTATTTTAGTCTGCGTCATTAAGATGAATTATAGAATGATATTATCAAATTCCTATGTTTGGAAGAATATAGTACAAGTTGTACCTAAAGAAACGGAAATGAAAAACGGTTGTATTTATTATCTTCCCTGGACGAAAAGTTTAAGATTAACTTACGATACACGGTGCATTGTAGTAGGATGGTCACACAGTGAGCGACAGTTTATGCTGACAATTTACATGGCGCCCGCATGTAAGGGTTCAACTAGAATTAGCAGCTTGTTACAATGTATATGATATATTGTATAAACCGTGTTTCGCAACTATTTTTTTTCTTTCTCTCCCCTATACTTAGTAATATGGAGAATTGTTTTCATCGAAGTTTTCGATTTCAGCTTGAGAAAATAAATGCCCGGTATTTCAAATTATTAGTCAACGTCAAATGGTCGTTGAGATGTCCGATTTTTTTATTTGGCGCTAAACGCAGTACATACGTTGTCTAAGGTTATACTTATGACAAACCGTTTTTGATTAAATTTGGTACTACGTATTTGTGAGATAGTTGTGAAATTTGTTTTCTTTTATTGTAGGTTTTCTTGCTTTAAATGGTTTTAAGGGATAAAGAATAAGTCACTTTATTGATAGCGTTTATTTCATATGTTGTTAGCATTTACCTGATGACATAAAATCCAAATTTTAGACCCCGAACTTCCCCGGATTACCTCAGGACGCTCCACTTTTTGGTTCTTTCTTCAAATTTC
Organism: Flexamia atlantica; assembly: GCA_035578135.1. Classification (NCBI taxonomy): domain Eukaryota; kingdom Metazoa; phylum Arthropoda; class Insecta; order Hemiptera; family Cicadellidae; genus Flexamia; species Flexamia atlantica. Next base: position 201,117,766 of record JAQJVK010000001.1, on the reverse strand, counting down.
TTCATATATATATATATATTAACTGTTCAACTTACAGTAATGAAACAAATTACAAAAATACTTATAATTTACAGGTAAATTAATTACAAATTGCAAATTACAAAAAATTTACTTTCAAAAATACAGGTTTACATATCTTCTGTCAAGACCACACTTAACTCGGTTTCACGTTCACCTTTCATTATGGATTTGCCATAAGTAGGGCTGTGCGAGTAGTGATTTTTGAGGTCGAGATTTGAAAATACTCGCGAGTTTCGAGTATGTTTCGAGTCGAGTATTTTGAACAATAGAAGTTAACAGCTATCGTACTTACTCTTGATCAATTACAATGTAATATTTTGCAGTTATTAAACTGGGAAGTGTTCCTATGAGTTAAAAGCAAACCTGTTTTCAAATGAAATGAAACGATGATTCAGGCCATCTTTAACATAACTTAATGTCATCACTCAGTATTTTATTAAACTTTCAGCCGGAGGAAGTAAACCCAAAGCTACATCTCTCTGCACTATTTTGCTTTAATACCTTAGACTCTCTGCCAGTTCAATACCTTAGACTTAAACTGTTTTATGGGAAGTTTAAGGATGTTGTTAGGCAGCTTATTTAAACATCTCAACCCTAATATTCTGTAGCTAGACCTGGATTTCTCGAGTCTGACAAAGGGCACATCTAGCCTATTTTTATTTCTCGTGTTGAATTCATGAAAATTGCCCCGGAGAGACAAGTTATCGATATTCTTAAAAATAGTTAACAAAATATTAAAGATGAATAAATTAATAACAGTTAAAATACCTAGTTCAATAAAAATTGGTCTACAGAGTTCCAGTGGATGAACATTACTAAGAATTCTAATTACTTTCTTTTGTAATACAAGTACCTTGTTGATGTATGGGCTGCTATTGCTCCAAAAAACAATGCCATAGTTCAAAACAGACTGGAATAAAGCATAAGCAGTCTTAAGATACTCTCTCGGAAAGACATCACTTAACCTACGAAACAAGAAAATGAACTTACTTAACCTAATACAGATCTGATCTATGTGGGCTGACCAGGTAAGCTGCTGATCAATGAGAATACCTAAGAATTTCACCTCACTGCAAGTCCTGGCTTCGAGGAGCGCTGGCATGAGCTTGGGCTTGAGACCAAAAATGACTGATTGAGTCTTTTCGTTGTTGAGTAGAAAAATGTTCGCAGAAAAACTGTTTGCGTCCAGTAGCCCTAAAAAATGTAAACGTAACCTACCCACAGGATAGAATTGGTCAGTGGCGGACAGACTATGTATTCAAATTGTTTTTTGAACAGAATGTTGTTTTTGGCGAGGAAATCCATTAATCTATTGAGGAATAGTTTTTAAATCAGTTTGGAAAAAGTAGACACAATGGAAATTGGTTTGAAATTGTCACAAATCCGGTGATCCCTTTGTGAATTAATTATGTTTTTATCTTTAGATGGTAAGCCTGAACAACCTCCGGCCTTAACAATGAATTGATTAAAAGTGAGTGCGATGTTGAGGGGGTCATTTGTTATTTTGCCATCATCGTCAAAAATATTTATTTCTCTGGTCTGATTGTTGCCCCCATTTTTGTTCTCTTTAACAATATCCCATATGGCTTTACATCTATTGTCTGATTTACTGATCTTGTCTAAGAGCACTTCAAATTTTCTTTGCCTGGCCATTCTTCTAAAATTTGATTTCAGTCTTAGATAGTCTTGTCTCATGAAATGGTCAGAATCAAGATCTTTAGTTCTCACGTACCATTCAATCATTTGTGCCATAGCGTTTAGAATTTCCTTGTCGAAAGTGACTCTGCAAGAATTGTTTTTATCCTTAACTTTCAGTACTTTTAGAGAGAGTGCAGTGTTAAAAATGTACTGAATCCTGTCGAAGCTCGGAAACTTGTCATCAACATCATCCGCATTAAAACTTATTGCCAACTCTCTTGTCTAAGTAATAACAAAAAGGTTGCTTAGCAGAGGGATTAAATTTTCTGGCAAATTTGTATTTGATACAGTTCTATTTAGTCATGGAAGAACAGTTGATGAGAGCAGTCTAGGCATGATGATCGGAGAGGACTGACACTACAACTTCACCTTTGATTTCTTCGTCATTGATGTTGGTAAAAACGTGATCAATCAAAGTCTTAGATCCTTTTAATTCTCTTTTGTTTGAATAAATAATATTTCTCAGTCCAAATGAGTTCATCATTGCTATAAGCTTTTAGCTTTTAAAGATACTTTGGATAAATCAATGTTTAGATCTCCAGCAACCAGCACTTTTCGGTTTTCTTTTATTAGCTCTTCAAGGCACCCAGAAATCGTTTCAAAAAACAGGTCATAATGATTATTTGTAGGTTTGTAGACTGAGATTACGATTAGGTTTTTATTTTCTAGAAGTAGTTTAGCTGTCACCAACTCACACTCTCCTTTCACACAAAAGTCTGACACATCTATGCTTTCAAGTTTGAAGTGGTACTTGGCAAAAATAAAATACATGAGCCCCTCTTTGCATATTTGATCGGCAAAATGCTGCCACATTTCCATAGCCGCTTATCTTGAATGTCCCAAACTCTATATCTTTTAAAATAATGTTCTATCACACATATCATGTCAGGTGATTCCTCCTCCACAACCGAATCAAACAACTCCGTCTTACCGGCAAGTCCTCGAATGTTCTGATGAAGCAGTTCTAAGCAGCCCGGGAGCACAGCGCCCATACATGTTTTGGGGACATTCACGGTACACGGTACTACTGTTTCCACATCAACCCTAAAACATCCCTATTGATGAACATCCTACCCTCCTCTCCCCAAATTCTAGCTGGTAGGATGGTGGGAGGGACTTTGCTGGAAGAGCTTGATTGAAGGTGGAGATCGTCTGGAAGAGGCTCAAGAGTAGGTGACAAGTCCTGAGAGGAGAAACGATGAGAAGGATAAATTAATTTCCCCAATTTAAGAACCGGTTTGTTTTCCCCACTTTCATTCAGGTGCAGGCCGTGCCTTGTGTATCACGACCTACCTATGTCAGAAAGGGAGGCAAACGAACTGTTCTGGAAAGAGCTGATGAGATAGACGATTTGTTGGTTTATCTCCTCTACTGCTGGATTATTTATTCATATTAAATAGCCTCCAAAGCTACCGGCCGGTAGCTTCACCGGCCGGTACCCTACCGGCCGGTACACATCAAATTAAAGTGCACTATTTTAAATGTTCTTTTGTTCGTGTTTTTAAATGTTTATGTGTATTTTAACTGTGACAATGGACTCATGTTCAAGTTTGGTTTTTGTTGAAGTCGACCTGAAGATGGAATTATAATGTTCTGAAACCGGTAGTCCAGTGCTGGATTATGTCCTGGACCATCATGGCGTTTTGGTAAACCCACAACAATGCCATTGGTATGCTGCAATCCATTAGTACCGTCTTCAGCTCCTCGATAACGCCACTACAGAGTCTGTTTACAAAGTTATTAGTACCACCTATAATAACCAGGAAATCTTTCCGATACATATTAGGTAGAACAGATGGAATACTGACAACCTTCTTAAAATTAGCACCCGGTCTAACGCTTGTTAACACATTAAAATCAACAAACTCTCCTGATTTCAACATAAACTGGTCAATTGATCGACCATGACTGTCAGCAAACACTCTTATATTGCGTTTGCTAGCGCTGACCACAGGTGTTGGAACTTAACAGATGGTTTTGCCAAATCACTGTTTTTTACCGTTCCCAGTCAACCTCTTTAAGTTTAGGACTAGGACCACTCTTTCTTTCATTTTTTCCCTTGTTGTTTGGGGTTCGGAAGGATTTTGGATGGACTCATGATTTAAAGAAGTTATAACAAGGAGGCTTTTTGAGTTAAGATCGGAAAGAATGGAGTAGCTATTGGATAGGTCAACTGGCAGTTCAGCTGGGATTTGGATTTTTTACCTTTCTTAGACTGTATAATTTCCCAGTTGTTACCCTCAGTTTTCTTTAATTTTAAAACTACTGGGCTATGTACCTTGACACAAGCTTTTTCGCCTAAAGCGGCTTTACAGTGTCTAGGGGTTTGTTCAACATTTGTTAAGTTTACGTTAAGTTTACATTGCTCTGATCACAAGAATATAGAGTACATTGATGAAACCATTGTTGGAAGTCACGGCATTGTTTGTTCACAGTACAGTAGTAGTGTAAGATTAGTTTGGCATTAATGAGGTCATTTAATCCACATTCAAAGTTGTTATTTTGTTGATAACAAGCAACAACCTTAAGGGTGAAAACCAGCTTTCTGCTAAACCCTTAGCATAACGTAAATTAATGTCCTTTAAGGAGTCAAGGTGGAAGGCTACCTTACTCGAGACGTGCAGGAATAATAAGGTCCAATGAGAGCCTTCGTCATGGTTTTCGGAAATACTACCTCTAGGACATGCTTTAGTTTTACAATTACTTAAGCAATAAAACACATAGTTGTAAGAATATAAACCTAGGTACTTCAGTTGGTCGTTTACAATTAATTGCCTTATGTTCTACCTTAAAGAGCTCGCTAACAGAAGGTTCTATAAATACCCCCGTTGCAGCAGACCTGCATACTCAGCGAATTTCAAGTGCAAAACAACATATTTCGATCCAACATAGCGAGATTTGACATGTTTTTGTAAGCTCCATAAGAATAACATGGGGAATGAGTATGCAGGTTTGCTGCTACAGGTATATTAAAACTGGGTGGTTTTAATTCAATATTTAGTAGATCTGAACTAGAAGAAGCCATTTACCAAGTTTTATCAAGATATGTTGAGAAATAAGCGAGATATAGAATTTTATTTATTTCCCATAAGGTTAACATTGGGACAACGTACTGCGTTTACCACTTTCAATATCTCGGCAACCAATGGACATAGAGCCATGATTCACAATACTAAATTGTTTGTTTTTTTGGGCTGAATTCAATGGTGCCAATAAAAATTTGAAAAATTTTATTTTTCTATGTAAAAATCTCAAAAAACCCATTTTTGGGGGGGTTTACCCCCCTTTACCCCCCCTTCCGGTGGTCCGATCAGGCTGGTTTACGAACTCGTCCGAATAATTACTACTTTACACGTCTATGCCAAATTTCATTCCGATTGGACCATTTTTGCGCAAGTTATCGTGCTTAAAGACACATATATATATAGATATATATATAGATATATAGATATATATTTATGAAAGTGAACGAATGGTGTTTTTGGCATCTGAGGACCTCAAAAAGAAAAGTTATGATGGTTTTAGGCTTAGGTCTTACCATGAGACCTACGGTAACAGCTTCTTCCCTATAGGGGAAATTCGCTAAAATGGATTTAGATTGGATGGCTGCAGGATATGGCTGTTAAAGGCAGATATGTACGCTTGCAACATTGAGCCGTCAAACTATTTACTTTTGCTGCTTTGTCCAGACACTTTACATTGCTTTCTTAAACTATAGAGATCGTTTGTCAAAGCAGAATTAATTTGCAAAGCCTGATCAAGTTGTTGCCTAAGAGAATAAGCCTCTCTATCTTTAGACACTTGAATTGAGTTTTTCTCTGAAAATGTCCTATAATGTTCACATTCTTTGTTTAATTTGTCAAGCTGGGATTTAAGGTCAAAAACTTTACTCTTAGCTGGTTCTAACTCTTTGCACAAAGTTTCTTTTTTTCCACCATGCAGTCTTGCACGTGAAAAGACTCATTAAGTTCAACAAGTTTTTTATTTTTGATTTTTTCTTAAGGGTTTAGGCTACTTTTTCTCCGCCGCAAGTCCAAGCAATCACTTTATTCCAGGCATGAGACAAATTTTTATTTTACTCACTCATTAGAAGGACTAAAATGTGACTGAATATAGCGAGGGGGGAGTGAATTGTTAAACTAAGATAAATAAACAAGTAATGGAACACAATAAAGAATGCATTTATTTTGTAAGAACCAAAACTTACATCAAAGGGTTCAATAATCACTTATTCCAACTAATCGTAATTTATATACAAAAAATAAAATAAAAAACTTCAATATTTGCATGTTAAAAAGGCTCCAATATGTGCTTCATATGTGTGATAAACTTATTTAAAATATGAAGTCTTTGGGCGTTTCTTGTGCTTGTTTTAAATCTATTAATAATTGTTCATCTCAAGTCCGTAGGTATATAATGAAATTCATAAATATAAGAAAGAGTCGTTGAAACACCAAAAGCGTCCGACAATAAGGCTCTTGAAAAAACTTTAATTTTATCAGCCTGAATACATGGATCGCTCTTTCGAAACATGAAAAGCATTTATTTGAATAGAATCAAGGGCCTCACCTTCCTTTTCAAAATATCAAGTGGCCAGCGTGACCAACCATTGCACAGGAACCAAAGTTATTCTAACAGTTTTTATATTAAATTCATTTACAGCAGAATTCAGAGCTTTGGCTTATTCAAGTTTATTTTTAAGGAATTTTCCGAAAAGGTTCTAATGAACTGTAATAAACACTTCGAGTGTTAGTACTTCGAACTTAAAGCAAATAAAGTCAAAGGAATCGTATAATCCATAACTAGGGCGGAAGATACGCTTTTATTACAAGGTTAAGTTTATAGTTTTTCGTTCTTGATAACTATTCAAAACTAACACCACTGCTTACGTCATATAGGGAAAACTGATAATTGGAATGTTTAATTGATTATCAACCAATACCTACTAAGTTCAAGTTAACAAACACATCGGAGTGAGTGAATACACCGTAGAAAAAATTACCAAATTACTAAAAGCAACTTCAGGCCCGTGTGATAAACTATATACAGTATTTAGTTATATGGTTATACCGCTCAATATAGATATTTACTAAACAACATCTAAAGCTTTTACAACTTGTTTATCTTTTAAAGTTTGGCTATAATATTGTCCACACTTTTTAAAACAATCAGCTGATTGAATGTTAGGTTTGTGATAATGTTAGATTAGACTCGTACGACTAATGATGGCGTCACAAACTGACTCTTTCTTTTCCTAAACCGTAAAAGAGCTTCTTCTAACTGACAGCGCATGTAATGAAAACTGTCGGTTTCGCAGGGGTACAAAGGTAAGAATATCTCCTATTAATTGTTTGTGATCACTTTGGGCATTTTGTTTTCATTGAAATAAATTTACATAATTATGAAAAAAATACACCATACACCAAAAATCAAAGCTACATTAAACGCATCCCTAGTCATATTGCAGCCACATAAAAATTCCTAAATATTCATATGTATTTCTCTCTTTATTTTATGTAAAAATAGCTTGTTGTCCTGCAATGACCACACAGGCAATATATCACAAATATCTTTAGCAGGCAAGGTCGTCTCAGATAGTTCTATTAAGGATCTGATTAAGAATCAAAAACAAAAATATTTATTTTGAATAGTAAATTTCATTAAGGTAACGAAAAATAAATAAATTAAATTAAGGTAAATTTCATTAAGGTAGGTACTGGTTGGCAGCCTTAATTTTTATAATCTGGATTGACTAACTAAATTATGCAGGCGTGTAACTTTTTAGGACATATTGAATAACATTGACGGTTATGATAGTTATAAGTTATCATAGTTTTTTGAAGCTGTACTATTTCAAATCAAGAGAAAAAAATTTCTGCTTGATTCGTAATAATCGTAAAATTTATTATTACGATTATTAAATATGGATTTTTGTGCATTCTGTTGGTTCTTTAAAATAACACTACAATAAACTTTCAATATGTATGATAACAACATGAGCTGTGAATAACGTGCCCAAATTACAAACCATACAAATTACACAGTCCCACTGATGGGGTACATTTAGAGCAACGCGACGTTAACTTTTCCACTCTGTGTCTCCTGTAATTTTAACTTATATTACAGATGGGTTAGTGGGTTGATTGATTGAGTCATTATGATTGAACGTCAAATTAACACATTCGCTACCTACCCTCTGTACCCGTGTACCACGGTGAGTGTGACGGTTAATTCCTAACACATTCGCTACCTACTCTCTGAAAACGTGTATCGCACGATCATTGTGACGGTTTATTCCTACCACATTCGCTACCTACTCTTTGTACCTGTGTTCCACGGCGAGTGTGACGGTTAATTCCTAGCACATTCGCCATCTACGCCATTGTTTTGACAGAGGCATGGCTTGACATTGATAAGACTATTTTGACAATAGACGGCTACGACACTTTTCAAACAACTGATAACTGGAACCGCAACGATGGTACTGTTGTTTACTTGAATACAAAACTCAACGGGACTTGTACGGAAGTTAAACTTGGCGATGCGACTGGACTTGACATCAACTTTAACTGTAACCGGAGGCATTACCACATACTTGCGACTTACAGGAGCCCAACAATGAATTGTATTGATTTTTTATCAGATTTAAAGCATCATTATTCCAACCTGAGTTCACAATTTACATACATTTTTATGGGTGATATTACCATTGATATATTAAGCGAATACAGCAATAATTTTAAAGATGAATATTTAAATTTATTTTCTGAGTTTGGATTTTTAATATGCATCGATAAGCCAACCAGAGTAACTGTTAATTCAGGGACCTGTATAGACCACATATTTGTAAAACACAATGATGATAGTGTGGTAATTTCTGGTATACTAAAAACATCCATCACGGATCACTATGCTGTAGTTACTAAGATCGTTTTGGAGGGCTCCGACTTGAATGACAACACTGATAGACCAAGAGATAAACCACTTTTATCTACCCCAAATTTACCATCAAATTTGTTGTTAATTTAGGGTTAGTCATAACATATAGTCTTCAGAATTGCAATTCTTAAGGTTGGTGAGTGTTGGGTGTCCGAGTAATGACGTCATCAATATGGCTGCCGCGCAAAAGTGTAACACTTTACAAAAACGAACGTAACTTTGCAAAAGAGTAACGTAGAGCAATGATCTTTTTTTTAAATTGTTGGTAATAAAATTGCCTTTATTTTATGTCGTCAATATATATCATAAGTCTAACGGTTTTCCTGATATTTAACCTAAACTTTACTTTTTGTGAATTTTTAGTATAAAAGTAAATGTTTAAGGCCCAATAACTCCTTAACTGTGAAGAAATAGACAAAATATATAAGAATAAAAAAGGTAGATAATGTTATAAGGGTTTTGAAAATACCATTTATGTGGGCTTTTGATGGTGGCTTGTACGATAAATGTGTTAATGTTTAACATTCAACAAATTTATTTTGCCCTGCAACTTCTGTATACATTGTGCAGTAAAATTAAGTGATAAAGTAGGTGGAGGTAGAAATAATTGAAACAAAAATTATTCTTGTTGTAAATGGTAGGTAATATGCTCCTAATCGGCATACATCCGTAATGTCGCGGGAAACCCCTCAAAATCACGTTTAAAAATGGCGGCTTTTCCCGCCATAAAAAAATCTTGAAAATAGTCTGTCGACTGCATTTTTTGTCAATTTTATTTCAAGATATTGACTTTGGACTTCCACCAACTATTGTTGGGGGATTGGTTCTTAATTTTGACAGGGTACTCATTTTTGGCCGCCATCTTGGATCCGCCATATTGGATATAAATTATTTTTTCTCATCTAAAGATGGTGTTGTGACACATCATTATAGACTAGATTTTTACCCTGAACTCAATGCTGAAATCCGTTTAAAAAAATCTTGATTCGTTTAAAAGGTGTGCTCAAAAAACGGCACATAATATACATATACAACCCTATTCAAAAAAAAATCAGCCCTATACATTTTTCATGGACATTCCGTGCTTTGAATATTATTTTTGATTATTTATCTCATATCTCCAGTTCTAAATAATATGTGCTGCATGTTTTGGTCTTAAAATACTCAGTGATTTAACAGCTTTTATGTGAGGTACTGATCATTAAAATTGGACGAATGTTGGATGAGCTATAAGGCAAAAAGCAGCTTGAAAATTATTTTTTTTTTCAAAATTTATTTTTGGTTTAAGATTTATACTTTATCCTAATTTTATCTGATTTTCATTATTTATAGCTTAAATGAAAGCTGATAGTTCACCAGTTGTCTTAAAACCATTCTGACCTGCAGGTCCATGGTTGGGGCTGGGGATATAAATCTTTAAATAATTATGAAATTTTTGAAAATTGTATTTTTAGATTAGTTGGAGGTCCATACCTCACGTCAATCTAAACCGATTTAAATAAATAAAAGCTTAAATGAAAGCCAATAATATACTGAGTTAATTAAGACCTAAAACCTTCATGAGTCTCTGTTAGATTTCTATGTATGAGTCATTAATTATTTTCAGTTTAAGAAAGTAAACAGATTTTATTAGGAATGAAGGTTCATAACTCAAATTAAGTAAGTCCGATTTTGATGAGTGATATCTTATATGAAAGCCTATAATTTACTGAGTAATTTGAGACCAGAACGAATGTTGTGACCCATTTATAACCTGCACTAAAAATCTTCAACAAAAAAACCGATTTTGAAAATATTAATTGTCTAGTTGCTTTAAGCATTAATATAGCTCGTCCAACACTTGTCCGATTTTATTGATCAATAACTCACATGAAAGCCATCAAATCACTGAGTATTTTAAGACTAATACATGCGGCATATATTATTTAGAACTTGAGATATGAGATAAATAATCAAATATAATATTCAAAGCACGGAATGTCCATAAGAAATGCATAGGGCTGATTTTTTTAAATAGGGTTGTATATTATGTGCCATTTTTTGAGCACACCTTTTTAACGAATAGAGATTTTTTTAAAAGGATTTCAGCATTGAGTTCAGGGTAAAAATCTAGTCTATAATGATGTGTCACAACACCATCTTTAGATGAGAAAACATAATTTATATCCAATATGGCGGATCCAAGATGGCGGCCAAAAATGAGTACCCTGTCAAAATTAAGAACCAATCACCCAACAATAGTTGGTGGTAGTCCAAAGTCAATATCTTGAAAGAAATTGACAAAAAATGCAGTCGACAGACTATTTTCAAGATTTTTTTATGGCGGGAAAAGCCGCCATTTTTAAACTTGATTTTGAGGGGTTTCCCGTGACATTACGGATGAATGCCGACTAGGAGCATATTACCTACCATTTACAACAAGAATAATTTTTGTTTCAATTATCTACCTCCACCTATTTAATCACTTAATTTTACTGCACAATGTATACAGACAGAAGTTGCAGGGCAAAATAAATTTGTTGAATGTTAAACATTAACACATTTATCGTACAAGCCACCATCAAAAGCCCACATAAATTGTATTTTAAAAACCCTTATAACACTATCTGCCTTTTTTATTCTTATATATTTTATCTATTTCGTCACAGTTAAGGAGAAATTGAGCCTTAAACATTTACTTTTATACTAAAAATTATCAAAAAGTAAAGTTTAGGTTAAATATCAGGAAAACCGTTAGACTTACGATATATATTGACTGACATAAAATAAAGGCAATTTTATTACCAACAATTTAAAAAAAAAGATTATTGCTCTACGTTACTCTGTTGCAAAGTTACGTTCGTTTTTGTAAAGTGTTACACTTTTGCGCGGCAGCCATATTGATGACGTCATTACTCGGACACCCACCACTCACCAACCTTAAGAATTGCCTTTTTGGAGTCTCAAGATTATGGGTTTACTTAAGAACATAACAAAGATCATGGTAAACTCGGGTAAATAAAATGTGTCCTAGCTCTTGGTCTATGAAGACGACATGACTTATACTGACTTAAGAATATGCAATGAGTTGGTGGGGGCTCAGTCTTGGGATCATGGTCCGGCTCTGAATGATGTAGACATGTGTTGTGACGTTTTTTAAATACCTTTAGTGAGCTAAAATCTCCTTCACTGAAAAATAAAAAATCAAATTCACGTTTTGAACACTTAAATCATTGGATAACGAGGGATTTGATTCATGGGATTAGAGTTCGTGATGAGATGAGTAAATTAGTTAAAAAAACAGCCCTTCAATTATGATTTGAGAATGAACTTCCTACGCTTTAGAAATAGTTTAAAGTACAAAATAAAAAATGCAAAAATTTCTTATTTCAAAGATAAAATAACAGACTGTGTTGGTGATCCTAAAAAAGTCTGGCAAACAATAAATGAAATTGGTGGTCTCAAAAAGAAAAGAAATAGTTTTCCTATCAATCAGTTCATTCAGGGGTCGGCTATCGACGGCGGAGCGGTGAGGCAAGGCCACACTAGTGTAGTGTGGCCTTGGGTGAGGTCGGTGGCGAATTCTTTCAATGAATATTTTGCTGGGGTTGGGGAGAAACTCGCTGGTGATTTGCCACCGCGCGTTGCCCCGCCGCTGATAGATGATGCCGCGTTCGGGGCCAGACATGACTTCCGTTTGGAGCCGGTCACCGATAGTCAGATTGTCAGGTGTGTGCAGGAGATGCACGGCGGCTCGGCTCCCGGTGTGGACGATTTTCCAACTTTTGTTCTAAAAGTTAATTTATTTAATCTCTTGCAGCCTATCAAGCATATAATAAACCTCAGTTTAACTGCTGGTGTTTTCCCCAAAATGTTTAAAATATCTAAGGTAATTCCACTGTTCAAAGCAGGACCAAAAAATGATAAAAGTAACTATAGACCAATTTCCTTGTTGAGTGCAATATCTAAAATACTTGAGAAATGTGTTAAAATTCAGCTTTTTGGAAAACATGTCAATTTTGTCCGATTAACAGTTTGGTTTTAGAAAAGAGAAAAGCACTGCAGATCCACTTTTTCTTATCAATAAAAGTATAGTAGAGTCAATAAATAAAAATGAAAAAGTTCTCATGATTTTCATAGATCTAGCAAAAGCTTTCGATTCTATTGATAGAAATCTTCTTTTTTATAAACTGGAATGTGTGGGAGTGCGGGGCGTGGCGCTCAATTGGTTCAAAAGTTATCTTTCAGATAGGAAGCAAGTAGTTTCAATAAACGGTGTTCTTAGTGATTCATCCCCCATAAACTACGGTGTTGTCCAGGGTAGCACCCTTGGTCCTCTAATTTTTCTTGTTTACATAAATAATTTAGATAAACTACAAATTACCGGTCATATTTTCTTATTTGCAGATGACACGGCAATATTGTTTAAAGCTCCAACTTGGCACAACGTTTTTCAATCCGCATCAACTGAAATGTCCTTAATTAAAAGATGGTTTGATGAAAATATTTTAACTATGAATGTTTCGAAAACAAAATGTATGCCAGTAGCGCTGCGGACTGCTAGCGATCCGCCCGCTGACCTCAGGCTGGTGCTGCATACGTGCGGCGCTACGCCCGTCACCGCCTCTCAATGTGCTGAGATAGAGAGAGTTGATCATTATAAATATCTTGGGGTTATTCTGGATTCAAAATTGAAGTGAGAATATCAAATCAATCATCTTAAATCAAAACTTAGAAAAATGATTTTTATTTTTCTTCAATTAAGTGCAATACTAAATGAAAAAGAAATTAGAACAGTTTATTTTGCTAACATTCAGTCAATTTTACAATATGGAATTATAGTTTGGGGGTGTGCTGGAGTATCACTTTTAAATTCTTTATCGGTTGTCCAAAAATCTATTATTAAAGCCGCTTTCAATAAACATAGACGCTATCCTACAAGTCAGTTATTCCGTGAGACAAAATTGCTTTCGATTAGACAGTTATATATCAAAACTTTGTTGATTTATACTTATACTCATAGAGAAAACATCATCCCTCCTGTAGTTCACAATTATAGAACAAGAAACTCAGTGAATGTAGGTGGGCAAGTACTTAGGGCGGTAAAATCCATTTGCTATTCAAATTCATACTTCATGGCGAACTTTGTCTATAGAAACATACCACCTGCCATTAGAAACCTTCAGGTCTCTACTACAATTTTTAAAAGGGCTGTCTCTGATTGGTTGTTGGAGATCGGTCCTGAACATGCCGAGACCCTCATCCGCTCTGAGTACAACGCCTGACCACTCTACCGACAGTTCACATCATGAGCATGGCCAACATACCACTCCTTTACTACTACTTGTCTCCGTCGCCTATACCTCAAATATAATCGTGCATCTGTTAAAAAAAATTTGTTATTTTATTTGTTTTTTTTCTTTATTTGTTATTTTTTGAACGAGAAAATTTTTTTATTATATATTTTTATTTTTTTTACCAGCAAACGTCTCTTTTTATGTTGTTTGTTTGTAGTAAATAATAAAAAAAAGTTTTTGTTTCCATCTAAGGATTTCCCATTTTTCTAACTATAAGAATGTATTTTTATTATCTAGGTACTATTAATTTCAGATAAGAACTCATTCCCGCGCACAGGCCGGTTGAGGCCCACGCGGGAATATTTTTATTCCAAATGCCAACCTCTTTTGTAAAATGTAATATTTTATTGTATTTCTTGGAAATAAACTGATTTAATTTCATTTCATTTCATTTGTTCATGCGACAGTCGATGACAAGGAATGATTTATTCTCATTATGCGTTTGACACCGCCTACGTATGTGCGTTCAATAGCTCTTTATGAATTCGACTTATGATTAATTGCCTTGTAATTATATATTTTAATGTAAAATATCAACTGAGTATTTAGATTAACAGTCTCTAAGAAATTGCTAAAACTATATAGGCATAAAAGACAGTGCGGTTCCACCGATTTTTATTTTTTTACATTTACATTAATATTTAATGAGCAATATATGCCAACAGATCTAATTTCATGACAATGATACAGATTATTTTAGAAGTGGTTGTAAATACTAATCTGAATTATTATTAACAAGAATATTCAAAGAAAGAAATTATTCAAAGAAATTATTACCATTTTTCTAATTTATACTCAATTACAATAATCAAACTTATGAGGGCGAGGAACTTATCAAAATTCATATTAATTTTGTTAGTTTAATAGTAGTATTCATATCATCTTGAAAATCTCCATTTGCCGCAATTGCAATTACAAACATGTTTTAACAGTTTTTTTTAAATTGTTAGTTTGAAGAGAAAAAATACTTTTTGCATTTGTACCTTCTTTATTCTACCTATAATAGTAGTTTATGCAACGATTGTATAATGAATGCCTTTAAGCCACGAGTGAGATGTAAGTTACGAGTTAAGTTAAGTAATATCTCGCGAGTGGCTTAAAGGCATAATACAATCGTTGCATACACTACTTTATCTACGACCAACAATATACAACAAAATTTTCCCTGATGTTAAACAAAACTCATGACTTTTACTAATGATGGAATAGGTCAACTCAACTTTGAGGTTAGGCACATAAGCAGGCTTACCCATGAAACGTTGTTGAACAATCAGCTGATGAGATAAGTCAACTCAAACATGAATCGTAATGCAACAATCAGCTGATGTGCGAATTGCGTAATTGTTATTATGACACTGCTTTCGTCAAATACCGAGCTCTCATTGGTCTATAACCAGTACTCTAAAGTGACTCCAGTATCATAAAGTCGTCATTATGCAACTGCTTGGTTTTTGGCGTTTTAATGTATATCATTACAATGTTTATTGTAATACCACAATTGGTGCTTATTGCCATGGTCGTAGATAAACTAAATAAGATGATTGCACTAACTTTCCATTTATTTGCCTTTTGGCTTTTGGCTCTGGAGACACGTTGGTAATGATATCCTAATAGTCCAGGCAATGAATGCTCAAAGAAAGGTATAGAGGGAATTGCATGGATCACAATTTTTGACTTTGTAACTTTGTTTGGACTAGTTAGGAGTAAAACATATCAAAAGTCCTCGCCCTTAGCCCTTGAGCCGGCTGGGCTGGAAGGGCCTAAAGGTACAATTTTTTGGTTTTTCCTAAATATCTTGAAAACTATCAACTTTTAGTATTCCCTATTAAATTTGAAAATTAAAGAAAATTAAATTTCCTGTAAGAAAAATATATAATATGTCTACTTTGGTCCAACCGTTTACAAGGTAAGCACTAATTTTATTAATATTTTTAAAAATAGCCCTTCCATAAGAAATACATGTAAATTTGAGGGTAACTTAGGTGCCCAATTGGGCAAAGCTTTTTTCGCCTAAAGGAAAATGAACAGCATTCAGGAAATATTGACAAAATTTCCAGTAATTTGACACCTCAATCATAAAAATTGGTCTAAAATTAAGTTGTTGGCAAGCTCACAAAAAACGTTATTTTTCAAGGAATTATTTCAATTTGTTATAATTTCTTGAAAAATAACGTTTTTTGTGAGCTCGCCAACGCCTTAATTTTAGACCAATTTTTATGATTGAGGTGTCAAATTACTGGAAATTTTGTCAATATTTCCTGAATGCTGTTCATTTTCCTTTAGGTGAAAACAGCGTTGCCCAATTGGGCATATAAGTTACCCTCAAATTTACATGTATTTCTTATGGAAGGGTTATTTTTTAATATTAATCAAATTAGTGCTTTCCTTGTAAACGGTTGGACCAAAGTAGACATATTATATATTTTTCTTACAGGAAATTTAATTTTCTTTAATTTTTAAATTTAATTGGGAATAATAAAATTGATAGTTTTCAAGATATTTAGGAAAAACCAAAAAATTGTACCTTTAGGCCCTTCCAGCCCAGCCGGTTCAAGGGCTAAGGGCGGGGACTTTTGATATGTTTTACTCCTAACTAGTCCAAACAAAGTTACAAAGTCAAAAATTGTGATCCATGCAATTCCCTCTATACCCTTTCGTTGCCTGGACTATAAATGAATCCTGATGGATATTGCAAAAATCTGGAAATGAAAGTCTACTTTGGTTGTCGTTTGTAACTGTACTAATTATATAATTTTAGAATAACAGTATTTTTCCACAAATATTATGTTTTAAAATTTTAAAACTAAATTTAAAAATGTTTAAAATGTTTTAAAATTTAACAGACATGTTTTAAAATTTAACAATGTAACTTTTACTTTTGCGTCCCGCATACTGTTAATGTACCAATCGGACATGCCAGGCATCCAGGCATACATCATATCAGTGGATGATTTATAACCACTACAGCAGAAACAACAGTATATATCAAAGGCGTATAACCTAATCATTATGAATGTGTGACCATATTTTTATAAATTTTATGTTCAACAGGGTTATGATACAGGTTTGTAATTCAGGTAAACCAATGTAATATTTCTTTGCAATTGAAACATCGTTTTCAATATATAGTCAATTGAAAACAGAACTGATTTCAATTTAGTTTTCCAAAAAATTTTAATTAGGAGGTAAATATGTAACCATTTATCATACAACTCAATTTAATATCACTAACCTTTCTAAACATCAACGTACCCTGGTGATCGTTGATGCTTACTAGCAAACCATGTATTTGCATTTGGTTTCTTGTACTCTTTAGACAGTAATAGTTGTGTTTTTTACTTTCGTGTTTTTTGTTATGATTCTTTTGTTTCGATTTCAAGATAAATCAAAAATATTTTATCCCAAGAAACATTTTACAGAACAACATAATATACATAGTTAAATGGAAATTTTCTTCCGCGTGGACTGTAGATCTGTGAGTGGAAGAAGAGTTACGTTCAGAAGTGTCAATCATTTTTTTACGCTTACACAAACTTTTTTATATTTTTTTAAGTTTTTGTAGACAGTACACATCATACAGTTGGGAGGCATGGGTAAATGAAAACGAGGAAATACTTAAACACATAAAAATATCTGTCACATTTACACAATTGATGTGATAAAAAGGTTTGGATACGGCGAGCGAATCAGTCTCTGCAGCGGACTGCCCAGAACGAAGAAGCCATCCGCCTATTTTTCTTTTACATATCAAGTCACTGCCTCCCTCCGCATCTATAAATTCTGGAGGAAAGTTGCGGTAAAGGATGTGAGCAATGAGGAATTTACTATAAACTGAAGTGTATCGAGGAACGTTATAATCAAAATTTTTACTGAGATAATAATCCTGAAGGTTGGTAAATATTTCCTCTTTGTTGTTTTTAATGAATAAAAGAAGAGGTTTGATGTAGATCTGTATAATATTCAAAACATTAAATTCAGAAAAAAGTTCGAGAGTTGGGAATCTACACTGAGGTGAGAAAATGCAATATACGTACGTAATGGTATAACAGTTTTACCATTACGAAGTATGAATCATACTTAAATAACTATGAAACATACAATGTAAGTATGAATCTTACGTATCCAAAAAATTGTGATTGTATGTTTCACCATGTCAAATAAGTATTTTTCAAAAGAAACATGAAACATACTTATTAACAGTGTAACATACTTTCATTATATGTGTAATGGTGAAACATACTTAAAATAACGATAAAATCTGAATACTGTGACGTCATCATTAGTGACATCATACCAGTTTTCCGTCAAAACCGTGTTACATAGTTATCGCCCGACTCGCAAGTATGTAACTTACATGTGGTAGGGCAACAAGTATGGAACTTACTTAAATCTGTAATGAGCACGATTATAATAATTATTAAAAAGTAACAGTAAATACGTATGTAACAGCATTATGAAAGTATGAATTATAGTCCTGCTGTACAAAATTAACAGTGAATGTATCACACGTATGAACGTAAGAAACATACTTATTTAAGGAATACTGTCTCGTTAAAACCCAAATTTCTGACGATTCCGTCAGTCTGTGTCAGTCCACGCGAGTGCGGCGTCTGTCTAGCGAGTAGCGCCAGCTTTGCCGTTCGGTCACTGGTCACGCAGTGTTTGTGTTTGTGTTCCAAGTGTTTTGTGTTCAGTGTTCAAAGTGTTGAATTTGAGATGGAGACCTCTAGCTTCCACCATTCTTATTTTTTGGACTGCACCCTTAAAATGAAGTGTCACCACTTAAAAACTTTGATTTGTCCACCAAGTACAAAATGTTTTGTAAGTAGTAATTATAAGTTATATTATATAGCATTTTCGTAAGCATAAGTCACTTGATAAATAAATATTTACTTTTAAATCAAATTACTGTTCTGTATTTTTTTTACCTACACTTTCATAAATATTTTATTTTATATCTTAGGTGGGTTTTGAAAAATAGCCTTAACGTGTGATAAATAAAAAATTTGCTATACTTATTCACAACCTTATTATAATAACTTGGTGGGTGGAGGAAAACACATGAATTGGTCGTAAGTCATAAGTTCTTTATTTACCTACAAATTTGTATATATTACATGGTGTAGTCTCATACCATGCATCGTCATTTTAGCCTTATAATTCTAGTAAAAATAGTTGAACTTACAGATTATAAGCTTGTAAATGAACAGAAAACATCAGAGATCAAGTAAATTTAGGTTATCTTTTAAATATTCTTTAAGAGTGTAAAGACATTTATCAATCAAAATATTTTTCACAGTATTTTAATTTCAAAAAATTGAAATAGTTTAATGAATATGGAATGTTGTTGTACAATCGTATACCTATATGAACGGTTTTTTGTCAAAAAAGTCAAATTGTGTGTTATTGGATGGACCAATTGTGTGAGGTGGATTGTATGGATTGTGTGGTGGATTATGTGGATTGTGAGGTATGGAGGTTGGATTGTGTGTTAATATTGCGGGTGTCTTAAAAGTAATGAGTTTGGAACTGAGAAAAGAGGTTGATATTTAAATGCACAAAACGAAACTTCATAAATGTACCTACCTGTAATGTTGTGGTGTCGTTATTTAAAAAGGAGACGGCAGCTGGTTTCACAATTCATTGATACCTAACTTGGTTCTAATGATACTTTTTTGGCCCTTAAAAACTGTAATTACTTCAATTGAGTTTCCCTGTGGTACTATTCCATATTTTATTCGATTTAATGTAAGTGTAATAGACGATCTTTATTGCACAAAGTTGGCACAGAATCTACAGGATTCGAACAACAAATCTGAAAGAGCCTAATTTCTTTGCCAAAAAACAATTTGATTTCTTCAACTAAGATTTTTGTCTAAGATTATTCCCAGATATTTATGGCTATTATTAATGTTCAGATTATCAAAATTAAAATTATAGTTACTGTGTGGCATTTCTAGCTTGAAAATGCCTCAAAGATTTTTGTACTTTTATTGTAGAAGAGCATTATACCAAAACACAGCATTCAGATGATCTGATGTTGATTTGATTGATTTTTCTAAAGATGAAATTTATCTTTTATAATTGTACTAGTGGCATCAGCAAAGACTGATATTTTTGTTGGTATGTGCAGGTAAATAATAATTGTATATCAAAAAAACTAAATCAGGTTTTATTTTCAATGTACTTACTACTTATTTATAATTGTTTAATTTAGATATCTCTATAGGCTGTGTATGAAATTTGAGTGCTAAAAAATGTATTTCATAACTTAATTTTTAAAGTTAACAAATTTTATAACCTACACCGAAGTTTATTTATTTATGTAAGAAATAGATTACAATAGTATTACACTATTAAAACATCGTGAATTAGGCCTAAATTATAATAATAAATTTGTATAAATATATAAAACTGAATGTCACATTACATATAATTTAAATGACATTAGTCGAAATCTGGAATAAGCCATATCGTTGAGATTGTAATATCCTTCGTCTGCCACTTAACTTTTACAAAATAATATTGAGGTGGGTAAAAATTTAAAATTTGTTTTTATTATAATATAACGTAATTGTAAACAGAACAAAGCATTATTATGAAACTCAGAAAACATCGTAAATAATTGAGTAATTACCATACAACCTATGATAACCAACAATACTGGCAAAATGTTATTTGAAAAACTACATTTTATTCGCATAAGTAAAACCCAACATAATGAAACATAATTAAAGTAAGAATGTTTCACATACTGGCAAGTAAGTATCATACAACAAAGATTAATTCACTAGTATGAAAAACCATTACAACAAATATGTTTCATATCGTTTCAAGTAAGTTACATACGACCAAGAACAGGATAAAACATAGTTAAATAAGTATGTTTCATACAGTGGGAAGCATGTAACATGCGGGAAAGACTACATCATCAGTATAAAACATCATTACAGTATGTTTCATATAATAGCAAGTAAGTTACATACGAACAAGAATAATTCATCAATATAAAACATAGTTAAACTACGTTTGTTTCATACAGTGAGAAGTATGTAACATGCGACTAAGACAAGATCATCAGAATGAAACATCATTACAATAAGTATGTTTCATATAATAGCAAAGTAAGTTATATACGAACAAAAATAATTCAATAGGATAAAACATAGTTAAATAAGTATGTTACAATGGGAAGTAAGTAACATGAGGGAAAGACTAGATCATCAGTATGAAACACCATTACAATAAGTATGTTTCATATAATAGCAAGTATGTTACATACGACAAAGAAAGATCTAGCTGGATCAAACACCATTTCGAAAAGTATGAAACATACAGCAGGAAGTAAGAAACATACTGTAAGGACTGGACCAACAGTATGAAACATCCGTAATATAAGTAAGAATTATACTTATTTTAAGCCCATTAGCCTCCAAACAGTGACGTCACACATCGTGACGTCATTGAACTACTGACGGACTGTACGTATGTTACATACTTATGCATTTAGAATGTTTGATAATGCAGTAACATACGTAAATAATTCAGTAACGAAAAAGCCATTATATAAGTATGTTTCATCATTTTTTATGTATGTTTTAACACCCTTTTTCTCTCAGAGTAGGTTTTTTTAATAAGATTTTGATGAGGTACTTCTGAGTTACGGCCAACAGCTCCAGAGCTGCGGAGGAGACTCCACCCCACGCCAAGATACCGTATGGTGAAACTTGTTTTTTACTAATCAGTGATGGCAAATGTCCGCAAAAATCCAAATCAAAATGTGAAATCACCATCAAATTTCAAACAAAGAATACCGTATTGTAGCACTGACTGCACGTAGGCGAAGTATACAGTCCTGCAGTGATCCAAGGTTAGATCGCTGCTTGGCTGCCATAAAGGGTACATGAGCATACTATGCCTTTGTTTTAGGTTCTGAATGTGTGGAGTCCAAGTGAGTGTCGTTTATCTATTACTACACTTAAGTGTTTGTATTGCTCCACACGCTCTACCACTTCGTAGCCACAGATTCCCGAACGCGGATAACCACAGGAATGCGAACAGAGCTGCCTAAGATCAGGACCTTGACCATTAAAGCAAATAATCGGCAAACACTTGGTTTTTGAGATATTTAATGTTAATGAGCTATGATCCAGCCAGTTTTTAATTGTAATCAGGTCCAGAGCAGCCAGCTCATTTACCATCCCCTGTTATTTAAATGGACCAAACCCGTACTTTGAGGGTTTACCAAGGGGTTCTGGGTCCACGCACTGATTTGAGACCTCGGAAGGACATCTAGGTGTTAAGGGCTTTCAAACGACACGTAAATCATCAGTAACAACCAACAGTTTGGCCACAGTTTTCATCATAAGAAATGTCATATTATTTTAATGTATGGATATAAAAAGTTGGAAATAAAGTTAGTTAAGAACAGTTAGTTCGTAGAAGTGAGACCTCTACGAAAGTTGTTTTAGTTTCCATGCCAATAACATTAAGGGTACATTTTTTCCAATATTTTACAATTTTGACACTATATGTCTTATAAAGTACTTCATTTGCGTCACTAATATCCCTCTAAATGGCATGCAGTAATCAGGAGGCAGTTAAGCAATAAAAAAATCATTCTTTATTGCAAATTGTCGAGAACTCAATTAAAGGAGTTCCCACTCATATTTCTTACAATTCAAACAAGTGCAAACAAACATGTGGTGTAAATAATAAAATTTTATGACACCCCCGTTGCAGCAGACCTACGTACTCAGCGAATTTCCAAAGTTTTTTATATGAATGTATGATCAACATAAGTAAGGTAAATATTGTTTTGAATATTTTATGTAAATATTACACTAAGAAAGTATATTTAAACATTAATGAGTTTTAAACATGAGAAGATTAACAAGGGAATCACATTGGCTTCCATTACAGTAATATCCACTTTTTGTATTTTATGTCATTCTCAATCTAACAATTTTAATAAATGTGTTCTTGTTATGATATATAAATGTCAGCAAGCATATTATCAATGAACCCAAATTTTTTCTCTCTTTATTTTGGCTATAGGATACAATCCATACTTAGTGTACATGCACAACTCACAATTGAAAAATTACAAACTTAAATATTAGCAAAAATACAATGTACATATAGATAAATTGTTTTTGGTAAGGTATTTAAAAATTAAGTCCAAAACGTTTTTGTCCATTGAACCTAGTGATAACACGTTTAGAGGAAAATGCACTTTAAATTTTAAAATGTTTCGATGAAGAAGTTCCCTTGACTCCCTTGAGATCAAAGGGCATTCAAATATTATAGTCAAGACTTGGTGTATCTGTTCTGCACTCGCATATGTCAAATTCGACTACATTTATTTTGTACAGGTGACTTTTTGTGTACGTATGGCCAATTTTCATTCTAAAGAATGTAGAAATAAATTCCTAATAATGAATTAAAATGTACAACGCAGGTTAGATCCACTGACTTTATATCTAATAGCTCATACTTACAGATTTTTGAAGCCAGAAACTGAGCACTCGCGAAATTTGTTCGTCACTTAAAGAGTGCGCTAGGAGTATGATTTCACGCTTAAGATTGTTATCCCTGAAATGGTACATTTTTGCTTCTACCGGGCTAAAGTATGGTACAGAGCTATAAAAGTTAAGACGTCAAAACTAGGAGTGGAAGAGAGGATAAAAAAGGTATTTTCATCATACTAACACAGAAACATCTGTTTTTAGTTCCTTTTTGTTGGCTCGAAAGTTACCCATCGCCGGCCTAGACCGGATGAAACGGAAGTAAACAATCAGCTGATTTGCAGCAAACCGACGATGGTTGGTGGTTTATTGGTTTATTTTTAGAAAATGTAGTGGCAGCACTGCATCCGTAGCAAATGTTTGTTCTGTTTGTTTTAGGTTAGGTTTGAAGGTTTGATAAGAATCAGGGACTACATAACGATTGAAAGTATGTTTTTTTCTGCGTAGTATGATGAAAAATATCGTTCGTTACACGGCCGGGAGGTTTTGCCGTACTCGCATGAAAATCCCGCACTCGCTTCGCTCGCGCGGAAACTATCATGCTCGTCCGGCAAAACAGTACTTCCCGGCCTAATAACGTAATATACTATTTCAATTTCTTTGATACCAAAATTTTCTAACAGAATGTTGTATTTTTTGTAACATTTTACCAAATATGTTGGTCTCAAAATTTAACATTGATGGATTATCTATTTTTTCTTTACAATTAATGGTATAAAAAATAATAAGTCATTAGAACTCGATGTACATTTTGAAAATAACTCCTTAGAGTTTAGAAACTCCTTAACTTTTCTTGGAATAGAAATTGATAACAATCTTAATTGGAAGGGTCACATAAAAAAGCTAGGTCTAAAGTTAAATTCTGCTTGTTTTGCTATGTACATTTTACGCTATACTGTTTGTATGGACACATTAAAAATGGTTTATTATGGTTATTTTTATTCCTTAATCAGTTACGGCGTCGTTTTGTGGGGAAACTCTATGCAATCTGAACATATTTTCAAAATTCAAAAACTTGTCTTCGCCTAATGACTTTTAAAAGTAAACGAACTTCATGCAAACCCATTTTTAAACAGTTAAAAATCTTAACTTTGCCCTGTTTATTTATCTTAGAATTAGTACTTTTTGCGATGAACAACAAAACCGTTTATTTGGAAAATGCCTTGCAACATGATTACAGTACTAGGCACAAAGACAGATTTCAAATACTTAATCACAGATTGACACTCTTTGAAAAATCTCCACAATATAGTGCAATAAAAATTATTAATAAAATTCCTAAAGAAATCCTAGAACTTCCCTTCAGTACTATGAAATCAAAAAAAAAAAAACTTTCTTATTGATAAGGCCTTTTATTCCATAAAAGAATTTTTATACAGTAATGAAGTGGTAGGGTAAATTGTAATTATACCTGAATATAACATTTTATTTAACATCTATCTATTTTTTGTGATAACATTTTATTTAATTTTTTAGGATATTGTTATTTTAGGTTCAAAACTAATGTATGACATGTCACGTGTTTGCTGCAGAAACATTTCTGCCTTGTATGTAAATGTTTTATGACAATAAATGAAATGAAATGAAATGAAATATATGAAATAGTATATTACGCAACTAGTGCGGGAAGTAGGTGTTTACGAGCGAGCATAGTTCACGCGCGACGCTTGCGGAGCGCGGGAATTTCATGCGAGCAACGTAAACACCTTCCCGGATGAGTTGCGTACGATATTTTTCGCAACACTACCAGCATCAAATATACAGGGTTAGTGAAAAATAACACGTCTATGAAAGCTTAGACTAAGATGAAAGTAAAAAGATTTATAAAATATTAATTAAACTGTAGAGAGAAAATACGATCAAAACTATATTTATCTGTGTGGGGGAGATGAAAAAAAGCGTTATCTCTGCTGTTCAGCGACCGAGTAAGCCTTTCTAGGAATACGTCTTATCGTCACACAGACGGCAACAATTGATTAAATAACAATGCTCTTTATTAACTTATCGCTATTAACTGTACGTAGTCACAACCTGGGAAACCAGTTTATTTACAATTGAGATGTGGTGACTGTGTATGTTGTGTTTATGTATAATGTATGTAAATTGTGTGATATACTATTTTTTTCTTGAGTTGGCAACATTGAGCATTTACCGCACTCGTGCGGTAAATACTCAATGCAAACTCTTTACCGCACTCCAGCTGATTTGTTACCTCACTACAGCTGATATTTGCCGTACTCTTTTGTAAACGGCGACTTCCCACACTGAAACGGAAGCGGAAATCGGCTACTTACTAGTGTAGTGTTGCGAAAAAGTGTTTTTCTTGGTCTGTGGGTAGAGCGCACAACTTTTCTATTGAAACAGCCTGTTATCTTTAATTGCATCAAATCAGTCAAAATAAAAACAAATAAAATATTTGCATGAACAATTAAAACAAAATAAAGTTATTATTTTTTTTTTATAATAAACTGACTTTGATGGTTTTCGAACTCGTAGTCATGAATTTAAATGTGTGTTTCAAATATCTGTTATTGGGTAAGACGTGACACAATAAATGCGGCAAATGTATCAATGGGCAAATAAAATGTAGTGCAAGTGGTTAAGCCATGACAAACACTCTTGTGGTAGGAATTGGAAGACACGATATCTTACTTTCCGAGCATACTGTAACCAACCCTTGGTAGTGCAATTAGCTGTTGTCATGTAAAGGAGCCGGAAACCACTGAACGACACTCTGTTCCAGCAGGGGTCCGAATACACGACATTCCTTTGAAATGTACCAAGTGTGGTAAATTAATTATTAAAATTGCCTTTTATCCTTTTATTTACTTATATATATTTTTTAAGTTTGATCTTAGGGTAGGGTTCTTTGCCAACGGCAATTCAAACTATCTAAACCTTATTTAAGTTTTATACTCAATGAAAAGGTATTTTATAATAACATAATTGAGTTTATTGAACTTTCTTAATTCTATTTAACAAAATAGGATATTTATTAAAATGAAATGAAATGAATTAAATGTGGGACTTGATTCACGTTCTTTTATTATTTTAAGATCGATCATAATTCAATTAATTTTCCGTATAAGACTAGGTGAAACAGCTAGTCGCCGATTATCACCAAATCTTATTTTGGGAATTCTTATTGAAACAGCTTGATCGCCGATTATAAATAAGTTGAAGAGAGAAGTCCAGCTAAGCCGAGAGTCCTTACCTTTCGGTTTTGGAGACCAGCTGTTGCCGAGTTCTTCTACCTTGAATTTGTATTTAAAAGTGGGGGTCATTTGAATTCGTACGTGCCAGATAGAAATCTATGAACGAAAAAACTGACTCATTCCTTCTGGCGGTCTGTCTCGTGCAGTGCCGCGACCGAGTGAGGAAGAAATTTTACTTCAAATGTCATATGGTTAGAAATGTCAAAATTATAAGTGAGGTTATTGTTTATATTTGCAATAAACATAATAAAGGTAAGTCGTAAGTTATAATGGGGGTAGATAATTTAGAATAATTAGGTTAATTTTTGTTGTGACGGGATGTTGTAACGTCACAATTGTCCCCTTTAAAAAATTTTGGGCTTTTCATAGGAAAAAACGAAATTTTTTACGGAAGATAAATGATTTACAATAAAACTTCATTCTTCATATCTTCTTTCTTCAACAGATGGCGTCTAGAAGGAGGTCGTCTTCATCGACGTGGATCCGTAGATAGTCTTCTCGATGCTCAGGCAGAGGAGAAAGAAGTTTGGGTTCTTTCATTTTTCTAATAATATATTCTTCAAGACTTAATTTTCTTTTTTGCGTCTTCTGAGGGCTGAGCTTCGTAGAACTTTTCATTTCGTCTTCAGCTTCGACATGAAGTAGGCCATAACTCCAATGCTGTTCTAATTCGATCTTTTTTATTAGGTTCTTCCGTTCTTCGTGAGCTTTGGCTTTCGCGAAATTAATGTCATTCCGGGAGAATATCGTGGCTTTCACAGTTTTGTGCTGATTATTCTTCTTAATTCTTCTCTCCTGGGATCATTTTGAGGAAGGCCCACTAACCATTTCATGAAGGCTTTATTCTTCTTTTTTCCTCCTTTCTTAGGTACATAGATTGTGGAAGACATCTGTTTTATTCCAGCTCCCGGTGCGTACCCGTTTAAAGAAGGACTCGGAATATTATCTGATGTAGATTGCATCTGGTTTATACTAGCACAAATGCGTTGTTGTTCCTGCGAAGGGTATTTCGGTTCGAATTTTCTATTAGGGTAATTGGTGTTATTGGGATTAGGTCGCCATTGGTTACGATTTTCAAATCGATGATTTTCGTTCCCTATGTTCCTTTGATTGCTATTTCCCTTTATTGATTCGTGTTTATTTGGTATAGGATTGTGATATTTTAACGTATGACTTTTCTCGTCGTTGTCTTCTTTCCGTAACAGTCTTTCCATGTTAGTTATATCTTTAATTCCTTGGATTCTACACGCATTGGTAACGTTAGGTCCGAAATGTTCCGCAAGTATTTCCACTATTTCTTCTTCATCTAATGGACATATTGTCAGGGATTTTAAGGTTATGGCACGATCGGTGAAATATTCAAGTCTAGTTAGTTTTCCGTTAGCGCGATACTTTTCAAATTCTAATCTTTTTCTAATATTCTTTTGAATATCACGGTTCCAATATCGGTTTATAAAGATAGTTTCGAATTCATGAAAGGTTGTTAATTTTTCTTTGTTCAATTGCCACCATGAGGCTGCGCCATCGGTCATTGCCTCATTAAGTATCTCGAACAAATTTTCTTCATTTTTGATTTGGTTCTTAAGATTATTTAAAAAGATCATAGGGTTGTTTTGTCTGCCATTAAATTGAGGTATCTTGGGTGAAATAGAGTCTTTATATACAACTCGTATTTCTTTCTCAATTTGTCTGTTGTTCTGGACGTTTGGTTCAATTATTTCGGTTTGTTTATCTCTATTGGTTAGTTGGATTTGTAGGTTAGTTATACTGTCTTCGAATTTATTCTTCATTTGATCTAGGTTTGATTTGATTTCTTCGATTCGAACGTTGTTTATGTTTATATTCTCGTAAATCATTTCTATGTTTCTTTCTACGTCAATAGTTCTCTCGGTCAATACTTTCATCTCGTTATTTGTCTTCTCTTTGATTGTTAGGACGTATAACTTTAGGATGTTCATTTCTTTAGTTAGATCTGTTAATAAATTAACCTTTTCTATGAGTTTGATTTCAATGTCGCTTCTTCTCGAGATGTCATGTCTAGTTGGGAATTTACTTAGGGATCTAGGTTTCCTACGCGAAATCTGATTATCTATTTTATCAGTCATTTTTGGGTTTTCTCTTAGATTATATGGGGTTGTCATTAGTTATTTAGTTTAGGTTATAGTTTTATAAATATTGAATATTTAATGCCCGCTCGTTGGGCGCCGAATATTGAAATGTACCAAGTGTGGTAAATTAATTATTAAAATTGCCTTTTATCCTTTTATTTACTTATATATATTTTTTAAGTTTGATCTCAGGGTAGGGTTCTTTGCCAACGGCAATTCAAACTATCTAAACCTTATTTAAGTTTTATACTCAATGAAATGGTATTTTATAATAACATAATTGAGTTTATTGAACTTTCTTAATTCTATTTAACAAAATAGGATATTTATTAAAATGAAATGAAATGAATTAAATGTGGGACTTGATTCACGTTCTTTTATTATTTTAAGATCGATTATAATTCAGTTAATTTTCCGTATAAGACTAGGTGAAACAGCTAGTCGCCGATTATCACCAAATCTTATTTTGGGAATTCTTATTGAAACAGCTTGATCGCCGATTATCAATAAGTTGAAGAGAGAAGTCCAGCTAAGCCGAGAGTCCTTACCTTTCGGTTTTGGAGACCAGCTGTTGCCGAGTTCTTCTACCTTGAATTTGTATTTAAAAGTGGGGGTCATTTGAATTCGTACGTGCCAGATAGAAATCTATGAACGAAAAAACTGACTCATTCCTCCTGGCGGTCTGTCTCGTGCAGTGCCGCGACCGAGTGAGGAAGAAATTTTACTTCAAATGTCATATGGTTAGAAATGTCAAAATTATAAGTGAGGTTATTGATTATATTTACAATAAATATAATAAAGGTAAGTCGTAAGTTATAATGAGGGTAGATAATTTAGAATAATTAAGTTAATTTTTGTTGTGACGGGATGTTGTAACGTCACACCTTTGAAGAAACATACTGGAAGGAATCAAACTAAGTATAATTTTTAATTAATTCCATATGCAAATGATTTCAATATATTATTTATCTACTATATATTTGTCAAATACCACTCAGTGGAAACATCGTACAGCCCAAACTACTTGACCTAGAACCTTGAAACTTTGCATGGATGTTCCTCTTAGGGCGTAGACATCCGCTAAGAACGGATTTTACAAAATTCGTAGTATAAAGGGGTTTTTGGCGAGGCCGAAGTTTTCAAATTTTCCCATTTAAAAGTATGTGGGACGATTTTTGTTTACATTTTTAATGTTCATAAAACAATCAGCTGGTAGTTAGCTTCGGAAATGTATACGTTGATACAGTTGATATTAAATTGATTTCTTTGATCATGGCTTCATTGATTTTTGTTGATTTGTTTCAAGGACATAATTATGTACTATATAATACCCCCGTTGCAGCAGACCTGCATACTCAGCGAATTTCAAATGCAAAACAACATATTTCAATCCAACATAGCGAGATTTGACATGTTTTGGTAAGCTCCATAAGAATAACATGGGGAATGAGTATGCAGGTTTGCTGCTACGGGTATGTTAAAACTGGGTGGTTTTAATTCAATATTTAGTAGATATGAACTAGAAAAGGCCATTTACCAAGTTTTATCAAGATATGTTGAGAAATAACCGAGAGGTAGAATTTTACTTATTTCCCATAAGGTTAACATTGGGACAACGTACTGTGTTAACCACTTTCAATATCTCGGTAAGCAATGGACATAGAGCAGTGATTCAAAATACTAAATTGTTTGTTTTTTTGAGCTGAATTCGATGGTGCCAAAAAAATTCGATAAATTTTATTTTCCTATGTAAAAAACTAAAAAAAACCCATTTTTTGGGGGGTTTATCCCCCTTTACTCCCCCCTCCGGTGGTCCGACCGGGCTGGTTTACGAACTCGTCCGAGGGATTACCACTTTACATGTCTGTACCAAATTTCATTAAGATCGGACCATTTTTGCGGCCGCTATCGTGCTCACAGACATATATATATATATATATATATATATATATATATATATATATATATATATATAAATTCGAACGAATAGTGTTTTCTGCTTCTGGTGGCCCCAAAACGAAAAGTTATCATGGTCCCGGGCTTAGGTCTTACCATGAGACCTACGGTAATAGCTTCTTCCCTATAGGGGAAATTCGCTAAAAGTTACATTTAGTTTAGATAAAATCCACCATTAATTAGTTAACACGTTGGCTGCGGCAAAATAAGTGCTTAGGTCTTCAAAAATGCGGACATAGCACAACACAGAATACCACAACAGTAAATAAATCACTCGGTGAAAGCAAAAAAACGCACGGCGCGGGAAACTGACGCCACTCGACTAACACGTGGTATGTATTCGAGGAGCGGACAGCGTACTGTCCGCCTCCGTCAAGAGCTGAGCTCGCACTGAACCAAAAAGCCGAGCGCTGCAGGTGACGCGACGTCTGCGTCATCCGCACCCCGCGCTGCAATCGCATGACGCGTATGCCGCGTCATGCCGCAGTCAACGTGTTAAGTGGCACCATCTATATTTCGGTAGCGGGAGTTACGCAGTTTTAAACGTGAAGAGCATACTGCCTCTTGTGGCTGAGACTAAATCCCGGTAAGATGGAAAGAGAAAAGAACAGTGGTTTTTCAGTCACAAATAGAATGTGCTGAAATGATATGATTCTTTGATCTACTTATGTAAAAATTTATAAATTATACAAATCCCTGATTGTAAGTTATATTTATACTATCTTTTCTACTGTATTTTTGTCAAATACCACTGACCTATCCTATGTACAGCCAAAACTACTTAACGTAGAACCTTGAAAATTTGACATTCAGAACCTTGAGTGTTGACATTCACCAAGAACGGATTTTTTTAATTCGATGTTTTTAGAGGTTTTTCGTGGAGCTGAAGCTTTGAAAATGCCCCATGTTAATGTAATGGATGATCTTTTGTTTAAATTTCCAATTTTATTCAATCAAGCATATAGCTTCACAAACGGATACGTTGTTACAGCTGATTTATAATTTGATTCCTTTTATCATGGTTTTATGGTTGTTTTGATGATTTTGTTAGGTTATTCGTACTATATAAAAGTTACATTTGGTTTAGGTTCGTACCTTATACGTTCAATCATAAGCTCATTATGTGGTACCATCTTTTTAGGCAGTGGGAGCTATAGTTATTTCCTTAGGCCGTCCTTCATGTTTTTAAGTACAGCCATGCCAGTTACAATAATTTGGCAAATTCCTTTTTCATCTAATTCGACGGTGTCCCGGCTTTTCACGGAAAAATAAATGCTGCAATCAGTGGTCGATCTTAAATTATTCCTCCCCGTCCATATTTTAAGTTAAAAACTAAATGAATCAAGTTTGAAATACTGCCCACGGATAGCACCATAACTGTTTCGAACATTCAGCCCTTTACTGTACTTAATTGATGCCCTACTAGGCAATCCAGGGACGTAATGGTAAATCTACAAGGAAGTACCTTAAAATCGACACATTTGGTGTTAAAATCGGTCCGGCCGTTTTCGAGTTATAACGGTGAAAAGAAAACCTTCACTATCTACTGTGGTATCCTACATCCTACTGTGGTATCTTCATTTTATCCTACATTCTGCCATAAAACAAACATATCTCTACATGACATATTCCTTGATATAAATTTTTTCTATTCAGTCCTCTAGATTCTTCATATCAAGGTTAGACGATAATTTTTATCGTGAGCGAAGCCACGGGTTCTGCTAGTATTCAATAAAACCTGGATAGGTCGCCATTTCAAGTAATGTATCTAATATATTATAGCTTATTTTAACTTCGATGAGATACATTATGAGTGGTTTCAAGAAGGTTTCAAAAGGTGACTTTTCAACAAAGGAACAAATATTATTCAAGAAATTGATTCTAACAGGCCAGTAAAATTAAAATCGAAATGGGAAATAATTTATACAACCGATTCTTTTGCGATAAAGGCTTTAATTTTTGACTTAATATTAATATCTTAGACTTTCCCTCGGCAGACTAGAGCTAAATTAGTGGGGGTGAAAATATTCCCCCAAAGGGTACCTACTTTTTCAAACTTCAACACATATTATATAAAAAAAACTATGCATTCTACTATGAAATTTTAAAATTATCATGTTACAAATTTAAAGAGGATTGAATTAGTATTCTTGTGTGACGTATTTTTGCTTAAATAAATATTTTTAAGCAAAGAGTAACGCCTTAATTAGTCTCCGGATATGACTCGAGCTGGGTCTAGTTCCAGAGCTCAGAATTCTAAGTCCAAATCCAATTGAATTGAATGGCTGGTCTAGCCTGATCTTTACTCAAGTCTTTAGTTTGAGAATTATTAAACTCAGACAGTTATAGGCCGGGTCATATTATGAACATGGCTCTATGTAGTCATCATCGTTCAAAATAAACTAGAAAAAAATAAATAACCTTTCAGTTTTATAAACTGACAGGAGGAAGTGGAAGAATATAGGGTCAGTGTGTAAATTAGTCAAAGGTTTTCTAGACTGCAAGGTAGATTCGGTCCGCACAACACATGTATAGGTCTACCAATAGAGAGAGGAGACATAAGTTAACACACACTGTAGAGCGTCCCTATCAATGTCCCACAAGTGACTTAGGCTTCCCACAAATGAGGTTAGGTCCGTATTTCACGAACGTAGCGATAGCACAGTAGCTGAGAGAAAGAGTGTTAAGTTTACGTACCCTTCAACAATAGGTTAGGTCCGTATCTCGCGAACGTATGCCTAGCAAGAAATAGACAAGAGACATCTACTGACTCACACAGGGGAACAGCCTTATTAATGTTAAAAGTAGAACAGGCGACCAAAAAATAGGTTAGGTCCGTATCTCACGAACTGAGCGATAGGATAGTGATACAGAGAAAGAGAGTGTGAGTGGGGATACTCTATATATACCCCCGTTGCAGCAAACCTGCATACTCAGGGAATTTCAAATGTCAAAAAAAAACTTCCATCCAATGTAGTGAGATAATGACGTGTTTTTGTAATCTCCATAAGAATAACATGGGGAATGAGTATGCTGGTTTGCCGCCAAAAAAATGGAAATTGCGGTGATTTTAGACTAAAATACATTAAATCTCATCTAGATGAAGCCACGAACCAAGTTTTATTAAGATATGTTGAGAAATAAGCGAGATATAGAATTTTACTTATTCTCCATCAGGTTAACATTGGGACAACGTACTGTGTTTACCACTTTCAGTATCTCGGT
Source organism: Flexamia atlantica (assembly GCA_035578135.1). Lineage (NCBI taxonomy): Eukaryota > Metazoa > Arthropoda > Insecta > Hemiptera > Cicadellidae > Flexamia > Flexamia atlantica. Next base: position 201,083,741 of record JAQJVK010000001.1, on the reverse strand, counting down.
AACCAATGGGCATAGAGCAATGGTTGAAAGTATCAAATTATTTGTTTTTTGAGCTGAATTCAATGGTGCTAACCAAAATTGGATTTTTTTTATTTTTCTATGTGAAAACCCCAAAAAACCCATTTTTGGGGGGTTTATCACCCTTTACCCCCCTTCCAGTGGTCCGATCGGGCTGGTTTTCGAACTCATCCGAATAATTACTACTTTGCACCCCTGTGCCAAATTTCATTCCGATTGGACCATTTTTGCGAACGCTATCGTGCTTACAGACACACACACATATATATATATATATACAAATTTGAACAAATGGTGTTTTGTGCTTCTGGGGGCCCCAAAACGAAACGTTAACATGGTCTCGGGTTTACGTCTTACCATGAGACCTACGGTAATAGCTTTTTCCCTATAGGGGAAATTCGCTAAAAACGGTTTAGGTCCGTATTTCACGAACGTAGGCCAAGCAAAAAATAGAGAATAGACATATATCGACTCACTCAGGGGAAAGGCCTTATTAATGTTATAAATGTAAAACGGTCTAACAAAAAAATACGTTAGGTCCGTATTTCACGAACGTAGCGATAGGACAGAGATACAGATCAAGAGAGGGTAAGTGGTTATACCGTAGAAAAATGGGTTAGGTCCGTATTTCACGAACGTAGGCAAAGCAAGAAATAGAGAAGAGACATATATCGATTCACTCAGGGGAAAGGCCTTATTAATGTTATAAATGTAGAACAGTCTACCAAAAAAAAATAGGTTAGGTCCGCGTTTCACGGACGTAGTGATAGGACAGCGATACAGATCAAGAGAGGGTAAGTGGTTATACCCTAGAAAAATGGGTTAGGTCCGTATTTCACGTGGCGCGACAGGCACCAACATGCCAGATGACGATACCTCTGCTACTTTTAATAAACGTATATTTCCCAATTCCATAATTATAATATAATTTATTAATTAATTATTTCTTTTATTTAAATAACATTTAGAAGAGTAACAAGCTAAAATACTGTTGTTTAGGTTATTTATTTTAAAAAATTACACCTCAATTTGGAGACCCTTACACTTGCAACTCTGTAGCTTTGATGGATCCGAAGAAATAGTCTTTCAAAAATTAACCAAATTGTTCCATTTAACTAATAAAGGTCCATTTCATTTACATCAGAATTTTTGGAGATCTCGAAGGCCTTCAGGGCGGAGCCCTAAACAGTTACGACAAAATAGGTAGCTTCATGGAAAAAACTATAAAATTATATTTCATTGACAAAAGAATACTAAGTTCAGTGGTAAACAGTCAGTTTTTGGCGCAATTAACGTGAAATAAACTCAATCTTCATATATAACTACATTAAAACATATAGAAAGCTATTGTACATTTTTATATCAGTTGGGTCGAGTACAGTTTCGCCGTTTGGCATTAAATTTGGTATAAATACTATGTGAATTTGCAGGGAAAATATTTTTAACCCATCTATTTCGTCCTAACTATTTAGGGCTCTGCCCAAAGGCCTAAGAAATTTCCAGAATTTCCCATAAATGGATCTATACCACAGCCAACGTGCAGTGTTGCTTACAGCACAGTGCGGAGAACCGGTTCCCTTCGAAGCAATGTGAAGGGAACTTCGAAAGAGCTGGGAACAAGAAGAATAAAACATTAAGTCAAAAGGATACTGCAAGTGTCATCAGGTGTGGTAGCAGTGGATGCCCTAAGTGAATAGAAGGACTTTCAGAAAGTGGTCGGCCTCATCAGCGGCCACTGGGAATTCCGTGGATACCTACATAAGATAGGAATTCCTGTTGATAACCTATTATGTAGGAAGTGCGGTGAGGAGGAGGAAACAACCGTTCACGTACTATTTGAGTGCCCAGCCAGCCTAAAAGATCTGATTACTAAACTCTTTGGCGTACCAAAGAGTGACCTAAGGGAAGAGCAGGTAACTATCGTCAAGATCTCACGGTTCGTTAGGGACCTAGGATTTGACGGGGGATGAAAACCTGAGTTTGAGGGTGCACGATAAGCTGGCCTAGCTGCGATGCGATGCAATACCATGATTAACTGAAGTCTGGCCTTCTTCGGAAAAAAATTGAATATAAAATAGAAGGATTCTGTTTTTCTTTGAAGGGCCATATCTCCGGATCCATCACTCAAATTATAAGGAATCGAGCCCTCTTTAAATATAATAATTTTTTTAGGATATATATATAAACAAAATATTTTTGTCTATATGTATATATAAAAGTGAAACGGTTGACTGTCTGACTCTTTCACCGATCAAAATTTCTAAAAAATACTAGGTTTTTAGGCATGAAACTTAGCTGAAATATTCTTTACAGGTTTTAAATGCGTACTAAATAAGGAGTATAAAATAATTTATCTCAAAAAACAAAATTAGGGTAGATCATGACATTAGCTGATCAAACCGGTTTCACCCGTGGAAAAAACAGAAAAACCTCCTTGGATTCATGATTTAGTTTAGGTTGCCATTACATCTTCAGTAGCTTCCCTACAGTTTAACATTGAAAATTTGATGTACTACCATAGGGCGTATCCCTGAGGAAATGTTTTTAAATCCGTTCTTAGTGGATGCCTACGCCCTGGGAAGAACGTCCATGCGAAGTGTCAAGGTTCTAGGTCAAGTAGTTTGGGCTGTGCGATTATGTATATTCCAAATGGCGGCCATTTTTAGTTTTCAAAACGTAATTCCTTAAAACCTGTAAGGCTTTTGGGCCTTGAAACTTACCATTTCTACAATTTATTCATTTTCGCCTCTATCACACGAGTAATTCCATCTTCAATGTATTCGAGAAGACTTTAATGGCACTAGATTTCCTCATTTTTTGGCCAATACATTCATTTTCTATTTTGTTTTCTCACCATTTCCTGACTATTTGGAATAATCTCACTAACTTAAAATGTTCAGTACTTTTTTTAACTTACTAAATTAATATGTTAAATCGAGTTTTCATCCTTAGCCATTTCCTCATGAGTTTAACTGGCTGACAGGATCTAGGCAAGTGCACGCTGCGGTAAAAATTATGAGCTCAAACTCCTGAAGTGGCAATGATAAATTTTTAATCAAACACTCACAGAAAGCCAATTTCATGTTCAGTTTTAGATTAATGAAGACTTTTCAGAATGTTTTAGATTAAATTAAAAATTGCCAATTTATGGTATTTGTCCGTCTTGAGGAAAACAGCAATATCTATATAGAAAACGTTTCAACTCTTCATTTCAACCTGGGGTAGAGTCACTATTTTGTAGCCTTACCTTTGGTACAGATATAATATATCATTAAAATCAATTAGTCCATTGTGTAAAAATTTAACATTGCAATCAAAGTATAATTTAATAACTTAAAAAATGGTATCCTTTCAGCGGGTGAAGCCACAGGTATCTGCTAGTTTTATATGTATATTTTATTTCATATAGGTTAAGTTTATTTTATTTTTTCAGATCTTGAAGATGACTCAAGTGTCGAAACTAGTTGATCGAATAAATCGATGCTAAATGAAAGAATACTCAGTTATTTATTTATTATATATATATATATATGTGTGTGTGTGTGTGTGTGTGTGTGTGTGTGTGTGTGTGTACATATATGTATGTTGAAACTTGAAGAATTACCCTTTGATGGGGATATATTTACCCCCACTACCTAAGCACAAGTCCTGCGAGGGGGAAAACCTAGGATATCAATATTGGGTCATAAATTAAGCATTTGACGCAAAAAAACTTTTGTAGCATTTTTTTCCTATTCATCTTAATTTTTGTTTGGTTTTTTGTCATTATAATGGCCTATAACAACTATGCCTGACCAACAGAGAACCTTACAACCTGCATTTTAGGACAAAAACTTCTGTTCGCACTAATAAGCAACGATTTAATCATTGGCATCATTGCCTCACTAGACACATCACCTTTTTATTAGCCTACTAGCTGGTATACCCTTTATTCACACTGGTTAGATGAGCAATCGATAAAGAAAAATTATTGCCATGGTAACAAAAATCATATATTTTAAAACTCTTGCGATATGAGCTTTGAAGCCGACAGGGCAAAGTCCCGGAAGTGTTTTAAGATCAGGAAAATGTCTTTAGTTACTCGAGGGTGTCATCTAGCTATCTTATCAAATATCAGGTCAATCGGTACATACTTTAAGGATAATGTACCCCAAAAGAGCAAACAAACAACTTAAGAGATTTTCAGATTTATTAGGAGCAGGATTAGTAGGATCATATTTTGTATCATATATTTCCTTTTTTAAGTCCAATATTTTTTGTGGGTGGGATTCAGTTATAATAATTGTTATACACAAATTTCACCGGGTTTTGAAAACTGTAACAAGCAAAACTCTTAGGTTGACGTACCGTAAACAGGGGTAACTTGAAACAGTTTTTAACTTTAAAGTTACGTTACTCCAAAAGTAATTGACATAAATTGATGATTTTTTTACCAAAACTTTGGTCTTGGTCTGTACTAATTATTGTGCTACACAAAGTTAATCTAAATGTTTTTGTTAAATTTTAAAAATTTAAAATGTTGGTGTTTCAAGTTACCCCGCTGTATGGGGTATCTTGAAATGCCCTCTAAAAATCCAATATAATATCAGTTGTATCAAGTTAGAATTGCCTGAGGTTACTTGAAATGAAAATTGAAGTTTTTAAAAATATATTTTAAGAAATAAAACACATAATAAGAAGTAGGTACAATAAGAAATGACGCTGTAAACTAAATTTCCAAAGAAAGCAATGGCGATCTCGCCTTCCAAAAAGTGGATTAATTTTGCACAACATTTTCTTTCTTCACTTTAAGTTTTTAAAAGTTTAAAAAAAGATATTTATGAAAAAACACAAAATATGTATTAGGTACAATCAGAAATAATGCTGTAAACTACATTTCCAAAGGAAAGCAATGGCGGCCTCGCCTTACAAAAAGTGGATTAATGCTGCACATGACATTTTCTTAGGTTATGTTTATGTTAGGCTATGTTAGGTTATGTTAGGCTATGTTAGGTTATGTTAGGTTAGGTTAGGTTATGATTACACAATAGTAATATTTACTTAACAATGATAGTTTGGGCTGCAGGACATAAGTTTTCAAGCCTAATTTTTTACGGTTCTTATTTATTACTACTAATAATATTTAAAAAATGCACTTACCTTGAATTGATGGGTCTGAGACCAATTTATCTTAGAATTTGAACATTTTAAGAATAACATCACACATAGGATGAATCAAAACAGTGTATTTGCCAACCCGAAAACAAAAATATTACCAAACTGTTTCAAGTTACCCCACCATTTCAAGTTACCCCAGTTTACGGTAGTTGTTAAAAGATAGTCCGTTTAACAATGAGGACAGAACAGGATAATAAAATTGTTATGTTCTTGATTGATCCTGTTTATATAAACTGGTTGCTCTTGTGAGGAATGCATGTTAAACATGGTATATTCTGAACGTTTAACTACCATAAAATTACTAAACTGAAGAGTGTTAAGGCTTTTCAAATGATAATAAGCCAAAAACTAGAACGAACCATTGCCTGCAAAAGGGTTCTTAATCATGTTTTACAATTCTTTTTAACCGTTTAAGCCGTTAGATATTTGTAGATTTGTTAAAAATATATGATTATTCCAAAGATATAAGCGAAGATTTCAAACCTCGTTTTGAATTATAAATGCCTTAAACGTGCACTGGGGAAATTACAGGGTTATTAAAAAGATATGTACACTTTTTTAATGAATGTAAACCGAGTTTAATCAACAAAAAATAGAATAGAAATTGGACATTGGACAATAGAAAGAGGACATTTCCAAAGTTTTTTTAACAAGCTAGGTATAAGTAGGTTCTATATGTTTCCCACGGGTCACACGGCAGATATTAGTCCTATAGTGAAATTCTGGCCAGACTTTCCCAAGGGTATTTGCAGCAGCAGTTGCACAGGTCTTGTTATTCGCTGTCTTAATTCCATTAGACTAAATTTTAATGAGGGGACTTAAATTTTAGTTTTTAGGTGCCCATTAATTCTAACATGACGGGTATAAATTATCCTGTATCAATTTTATTGATTTATAAAAGTGTGTACTTCATTTTGAATAACCCTTCATATATGTAGGTCTACTCCTGAAAATATAAAATGCATGTTGAGAAGCAGAGTTTTTAATTTCCACATGTATGAATCGGTGAAAACATCGAATGGCTGGTTAATGCGTAACCAACTGGTCTGACTAGGCCTAAATACGCCTCGAATATTTCTTTCCAAAGCTCTCTCGTCTCTGAACCGCGGCATATCACTATGCTGATGACCAAGCAAAGGCTACCACTGCCTTCATCCTCAGTATTCAATCAGTATACAATGTCTTGTTTTTTCATCAGTTTCATCTCTAATAGGTTATTAAAAACCACCGTGTATGAGTAACGTTTGCAGTGCCTGATCGTAATAACATTCGAGGTCAAAATAATGTCACATTTTCTCAAAGAAAAGATGTTAAACAAGTTATTTTCAAAATATAATATGAAAACACCAATAACGCATTAAGTCTCTCAGAGATGTTCTGCCGCGACCCGCAACTTCGATTCAATTGGTACAAGCTCAGTAACTATCATAACACTCCGTGCAACCGCACCTGCCTCGGTTGCTGCTGCATACATTAAGGCATAATCGAGACTTGTTATTCAACTTACAAAACTTTAGAACTTATATTTTTCTTTAACGATGCAAAAATGAAGTTGTTTTCGTTTTGTTATCAAGGACATGGGACCTCTCATACATTTAATTTGTACTTCTTTTGTTGGTGTCATATCCATTTGACTCCTAATAGGCCAGTAAAATAAAGATTGAGCCTGGACAAAATTCCCGGAAAGCTGGAAATCGTCTTAATCTTTCCGTTTTACATCCAAGTATATGAATTTGAAGTTTGTCCCATTTTTCCTAGTGTGCTTTCGACCTGGGACCACAAAAATATCAGAGTTTTTGGTAATTTTTTATTCTTTTGTAAATAAGTAAAAAACTGTTTATTCTATATAAAAATTTTGAATACAAGAATTGTAGAGGACGAAATTCTGCATTTATTGAGTACCTTCTGATAAAGATACTTTGAATACTTTGTTTGAAATTCATTGTTGGTGATGGTGATTTTATATTTTGATTAGGATTTTGGCGGACATTTGCCATCACTGATTAGTAAAAAACAAGTTTCACGAAGTTTCGGGATCTGGAATCTGATCCCGTCTTCAGGTGGAAGAAAACCTAGAACATAACAAGATTAGTAACACATAGCCAGGGAAACCTGGACAAAAACACAGCTAAAACAGAGAACTGTAAAAGCAGTCACGAAAACAATAAGCTGAAAAGAAAAACAATACACAAAATAACACAGGAACCACGAGTATCAAGAATAACCAGACAGGAGAGAGCACGTCCACACCCAATCAGAGCTGAGCTGAGACTGGTGGGAGGAAAGCAAATGGCGGCGGCAACGGAAATGGCGGCGCCCACCGCCAACCAAATCACGGCGCGCTACCGGTGGCGAAAACCTGAAACAGAGACATGTGATATGCAAATTCCGTGTGTATGTTTGTGTTTTTTAGTTAATTTTTAACCTGATTTTGCCCCTTGGCCTTGCTACGGGTTAACATGTTATGAGAATTTTGAACAGAATTGTTAGTAATTGCCCTATTTGCTGACACTTTATTTTCCCTGTCTTTCAATTCTTTGTTTAATATTGTTAGCCATACTGGCCTTATTTCAAGTGAAGATTGACTGATTGGTTGGTCTGCTAGTTTTATGTATGAAGCTTCAATTAGTTTTCTTTTGAAAAAATGAGGTCCGCGGTGTACTATTTTTGCTTCGTCAAAATTCATCTGGTGATTTTCAGACCAGCAGTGTTGAGCAATTTTTGATTTATCCACTAAGCCCTTCCTCGTGTTATCTTTGTGTTCTTTGATTCTAACATTTAAAGGTCTTTTTGTCTCGCCATAATACGGCCTAGAGCAACTATTGCAGTTTATTCTGAAAATACAGTTTTTTGATCCCTGAGTGCCATTTTTTGATCAAAAAACTGTGTTTACAGAATAAACTGCAATAGTTGCTCTAGGCCGTATTATGGCGAGACAAAAAGACCTTTAAATGTTAGAATCAAAGAACACAAAGATAACACGAGGAAGGGCTTAGTGGATAAATCAAAAATTGCTCAACACTGCTGGTCTGAAAATCACCAGATGAATTTTGACGAAGCAAAAATAGTACACCGCGGACCTCATTTTTTCAAAAGAAAACTAATTGAAGCTTCATACATAAAACTAGCAGACCAACCAATCAGTCAATCTTCACTTGAAATAAGGCCAGTATGGCTAACAATATTAAACAAAGAATTGAAAGACAGGGAAAATAAAGTGTCAGCAAATAGGGCAATTACTAACAATTCTGTTCAAAATTCTCATAACATGTTAACCCGTAGCAAGGCCAAGGGGCAAAATCAGGTTAAAAATTAACTAAAAAACACAAACATACACACGGAATTTGCATATCACATGTCTCTGTTTCAGGTTTTCGCCACCGGTAGCGCGCCGTGATTTGGTTGGCGGTGGGCGCCGCCATTTCCGTTGCCGCCGCCATTTGCTTTCCTCCCACCAGTCTCAGCTCAGCTCTGATTGGGTGTGGACGTGCTCTCTCCTGTCTGGTTATTCTTGATACTCGTGGTTCCTGTGTTATTTTGTGTATTGTTTTTCTTTTCAGCTTATTGTTTTCGTGACTGCTTTTACAGTTCTCTGTTTTAGCTGTGTTTTTGTCCAGGTTTCCCTGGCTATGTGTTACTAATCTTGTTATGTTCTAGGTTTTCTTCCACCTGAAGACGGGATCAGATTCCAGATCCCGAAACGTCGTGAAACTTGTTTTTTACTGATCAGTGATGGCAAATGTCCGCAAAAATCCTAATCAAAATATACTTTGAATAGTAATTGATTTATGGTAAGTTAAATAAAGGGTTTTGGCGAAATTCTCTTTTAGGGAAAGAGCTATTACTGTAGGTCTCATGGTAATCCCTAAGCCCGAGACCATGATAACTTTTAGTTTTGAGGTCCTCAGAAGGCAAAAAACCCATACGTTCAAATCTATATAAATATATATGTATCAATATAGATGTATATAAATATATATACTTATGTATTTGTTTCCTCGATAACCCTCGCAAAAATGGTCCGATCGTAATAAAATTTGTAACGGACGTGTAAAGTAGTAATTATTTACACATGATTGAAAACCAGCCCGATCGGACCATCGCAAAGGGGGGTAAGAGGGGGTAAACCAAAAAATTGGGGTTTATTGAATTTTTCATGAAGAAAAATTAAAATATTCTAATTTTGGTTTATACAGTTGAATTCAGCTCGAAAAAACAAATAATTTAGTATTTTGAATCATTGCTCTATGTCCATTGGTTACCGAGATACTGAGAGTGGTAAACACAGTACGTTGTCCCAGCAATGTTAACCTTATGGGAAATAAATCAAATTGTATATCCCCCTTATTTCTGGATATATCTTAATAAAATTTGGTATGTGGCTTCACCTAGTTAAGATCTGCTTGATTATAGCGTAAAATCCACAAATTTATATATTTTTGAGGCAGCAAACCTGCGTACTCACCTTCCCAATGTTATCCTCATGGGAAATAAATAAAATTTAACACCTTCCTTATCTCCCAATATATCTTAATAAAACTAGTTAAGTGGCTTTGTCTAGTTAAGGTCGACTTGATTACGGTCCAAAATACCCCTGAGCTAGCAAACCTGCCCACTCATTTCCCCAGTGTTGACCTTATATGGAAAACAATAAATGTGTGTAGCTTGCTTATTTCTCAACGTATCTCGTTGAAACTTGGTGTGTTGCTTAGTAAGATATACCTCAACTAGATGTTTCACAAACAAAGGTTTTATCCAAATATTGAGAAATAAGCTAGCTATACAATTTTATTTATTTTCCATAAGGTTAACATTGGGAAGGTGAGTACGCAGGTTTGCTGCCTCAAGAATATATAAATTTGTGGATTTTACGCTATAATCAAGCAGATCTTGACTAGATGAAGCCACATACCACATTATTAAGATATGTTCAGAAATAAGGGAGATATACAATTTGATTTATTTCCCATAAGGTTAACATTGCTGGGACAACGTACTGTGTTTACCACTCTCAGTATCTCGGTAACCAATGGACATAGAGCAATGATTTAAAATACTAAATTATTTGTTTTCTCGAGCTGAATTCAACTGTATAAACCAAAATTAGAATATTTTAATTTTTCTACATGAAAAATTCAATAAACCCCATTTTTTTGTTTAACCCCCCCTCACCCCCCTTTGCGATGGTCTGATCGGGCTGGTTTTCGATCATGTGTAAATAATTACTACTTTACACGTCCGTGCCAAATTTTATTACGATCGGACCATTTTTGCGAGGGTTATCGAGGAAACAAATACATAAGTATATATATTTATATACATCTATATTGATACATATATATTTATATAGATTTGAACGTATGGGTTTTTTGCCTTCTGAGGACCTCAAAACTAAAAGTTATCATGGTCTCGGGCTTAGGGATTACCATGAGACCTACAGTAATAGCTCTTTCCCTAAAAGAGAAATTCGCCAAAACCCTTTATTTAACTTACCATAAATCAATTACTTTTCAAAGTATCTTTATCAGAAGGTATTCAATAAATGCAGAATTTTGTCCTCTACAATTCTTGTACTTAAACTTTTTATGTAGAATAAAGGGTTTTTTACTTATTTACAAAAGAATAAAAAATTACCAAAAACTCTGATATTTTTGTGGTCCCAGGTCGAAAGCACACTAGGAAAAATGGGACAAACTTCAAATTCATATACTTGGATGTAAAACGGAAAGATTAAGACGATTTCCAGCTTTCCGGGAATTTTGCCCAGGCATGAATAATTTTTTATCTAATTTTACTGGCCTATAATTATAAATCAAGCGTATAATTTCTTTATAGGCTTAATAAAATGAAAATTAAGAATGAAACTTGACATTTGTGCTAAATTTGGCCCACAAAAAGCAATATTTAGGCTTCGGAGCTTGTGAACCATCTAGAGTCTACAGTATATCTATATAAATAAAAATCAATTCAATGAGTGGTAAACACAGTACGTTGTTTCAATGTTAATCTTACCTAAATAAATAAAAACAATCCTATTTCTTTGAACATCTACAATTATGTTATTTGTGCACCAAACTGGATAATTCCTTTTTTGTTTTCTTCGTATTTTTTAGGACCAGGTAGGTGTGAAATAAAATTTTTAAGTTGTCCTTAGGGCTCTGTCCTACAGGCCTGTAAGGTTACTTGACCATGTATGCATTCTGGTGGAGTAACTTGAGAAGTATTTCAAATCATAACCATATGTTGACATGTAAACAAATGTGAATCTGAAATATGTGTTTGTTTATTTACACTTGGATTATTGACTTTTGTAGTTCAAGGATTTTGTGAGATTAAAAAGTCTAATCTTAAGTTAATTTATGTATCTGAAGAATTCTGATTACATTACACGTGAATCTACCTTTTTATCTAACTAACCTTTTAGGATGTACAGAAATGAAGATAAATCCTCATAGTTTTGTTTGGTTTGAGCCTCGAAATGAAGACGAATAATGTGCTTTATTTAATCTAAACCATCAACGAGGAGATCTTGCATTCAATCCCCATTGAGCTGAGTTCAATTATAACGCGACGATCGATTACAGTTTATTGCCAATAGTTGCTATGGCTCAATGAACATTGTGTGTCAAAAGTTGCAATGATTATAGGTTTAAAAGTGAAGACTTTTTTATTACACGTATCCAAATAATTCAAAACTATACGCCCTTTGATTTTAAGCGGCAACAATTTCCAGCAGCTTGCATTTGCAATGTCCGAATGAAATGGACAGTCGTTGAATGTTTGTTGAAACTACCTTGAAAATCCATGATTTTCACATGGCCAATTGTATGTCGACTGTTCCCGTGTCGGAACACAGAAAAAATCATGTTTGCGCCAGAAAACAAAACTAACAATGTAGCATATTAAAAAAGCTTTAGAATAAAAGCTATGTTACTGGTGTGACTATTTTGATATTTATTCAAACTAAAACAAATTATTCATAAAGAAGACAGGACAACGTCTGTCGGGTCATCTAGTTTAGAATAAAAATAAATATACGCTTCAACATTATTGGCAAGATTCGAAGTACCCTTTACTAGTCCTTTTATTTGGGGAAGTTGGAACGTAACTTCGCTATTTTCATTTTTTATGTTTTTATAAATAATATAGATTTGATGTTTTAAAATCAACAGCATTGTTCTATTTTAATGTAATTTGAAATATTTATGCACTAGGTTTATATCTATGTCAATTCAGCCGTCTCATTTTAAGGCTAATTTAGTGAAGTCGTAACATAATGGGACATGATTTTATTTAAATGCTTAATTTTTTGTCTGCAAAACTGAATTTACGGGAAGTTCAAAAGAAACCAACCATAAAATCCTCTTTTTCAAAGATATTTATTTCTACCTTTTCAGAGTTTTGAGCGAAGAGCTTCTACATTTGACATCATTGTCTTGCAAATGAGTTCTAATGAAAAAATCTTATATGGAAATTTCGGTAATGTTTATTGTGTAGAATTATTTGTCAATTCTGTATGACCCATTTCATAAAAATATTGATAGCTTCATCCTCTTACTACTTCGAACCCGTTAACCATGTCAAATTGCTTGTATGATAAGGCCTCCACACTCGTTATAGTATTTAGTCGAACTGCAGGTTTGGGTGTTGGGAAGCGCGAACCGAGCGGCTTGATCAACCAACTTGGACATTTTGTCGAGCACCCAAGAATTTGATCAGCTGTTCGAACGTAAATGGAGGGTTTATTCTTTGAAAATTTAGTCTGCACTTGGATAAGGAGCATATGTTTGATTTTTTTAGTGTTTAGCCTAATAAGACATTATTTTAATTAACTCTAAAAATTAATACTTATACTCTTAACGAAAATATTGCCTACTATTAAACTAATAATCTTGAACGTAAGTTCTTCATATGGTATTCATTCTACTCTTTGGTCATAGATGCTACAAGAAAATGAGGTTTCAAGAATTCCTTGGGATTTACTCTACAAGGGCCTAAACAAGGTACGAGTAAAAAAGTTATTTTTCAAGTCCAGTTCAGAGGTTTAAGGTCAAACCAATGATGAAAGATATTCATTATCTCAAACTCTTCACATGATAATTTTTTTTAGTTCTGGTCAGTTTTTATAATGTTCAATTAATTACGAATCCAATGGTACCAAAATTAAGGAGGTCGGTTCTTAAGTAAGAAAGAAAACTTATTTTTCGCTACAATACTGTTAAATCACTTGTTTCCGTTATGAGTTTATCATTTGTGAAAATTCATTATTACATTGTTTACTATGCAAAAGTAATGTTTACTATATTTTTTGGACTTTTCCGTTACAACAAAGAAATATTATTTATTGTTTCACCAGCTGTGTAGCGTTCAAAACAAGAGTGAATCTTTATGTATATGGTTGAAATATGTAAACCGCTTTTGGTTAATATATTCTTGACCATATGAAGTTTTCGATAGATCTCCCACTTTAAATATATGGTCTCGAATATGTCTTAGCCCGCTTTCCACTCTTGTTATAAGAAATATACCATTTAAAAATGAGTTAGTGTTGATATTAGCTGTTATCATGTGAATCCACTGTTGGTGAGCCCAATGAGGTTAGCGTTTATAGTTGTCAGGGTCCGTGACAATGCTTTAATTGATGAAAAAGTGTTCTTTCATTTTGCCTTGTTGGCATTATGAGAGGGAGTAATTAGTAATTAAGCAATGAAAAATACCGTCCTTTGAACGTAAATTTTAAAACGATTCGAATTTTAGAATGTTGATAAAAAATTCGAATCAGTTCTTTGAAATATGTCATAAACGCTAGTAGGTTAATTAATCTCAATAATCTTTAACGTATTTTCTTAAATTGACTTACAGGAACCGATTAAACCAATTCAATATCTTCGAATCTTTGAAATTTCTTTTTTCATTGGTAGAGCATTCGAATGATCAATCAAATGGTTTGACTCCCATTACCGAGTTCATTGGTTTTTGGTTGATAATGCAAAGAACGAAATTACTCCCCCCTCATTTTGCCAACCTGATAAAATCATAGGGCCGCAGAAATACTATTGCACGTTATTCCCAGTTAGACTCTAACCTCCTTGTGTGTGTCATATCAATCATCTGTGTAAAATTTATTTGCGTTGATCAGCTGATTGAAATATAAATCTTTTTTTTAGTTTAAACATATGTTACCGGACAAACCCGATTTTAGGAGAAACTAGTTTGGACTAGGATGAACTAGTTGTTCCTGATCGCACTAGGATAAACTAGTTTAGCCTGATTAATTAACGGCTACACTAGTTGGCCCTAATTGCGCTAGGATAAACTAGTTTAGCCTGGATTATTTGTTTGGCCAAACTAGTTTGACCGGGTAGCTTATGGATATACTAGTTTTGCCGGGTTCAAGGTATGCCAAACTCTTGTCTAGAGCACCACTGCTGCAGCCGATGATAGTCAGGTTAGGTTAGGTTGGGTTGGGTTAGGTTAGGTTAGGTTAGGTTGGGACAGTTTAGGGTAGGTAAGGTAAGGTAAGGTTAGGTTAGGTTAGGTTAGGTTAGGTTACATTACGTTAGGTTGGTTATGTTAGGTTAGGTTAGATTAGGTTAGGTTAGGTTAGGACAGGCTAGGACAGGTTATGTTAGGTAAAGTTAGAAGAATAGAATGTAAGATATATTACCTAACCTAACCTAACTGCCATTGGTGGGAGTCGGTTTGGACACACTAGTTTGGCGTGGTCTAAAGCAGGCTAAGCTAGTTTATCCTAACGCCACCCGGCCAAACCAGTTCAGTCTGTAATTAATCAGGCCAAACTATTTCATCCTAAGGCGGTCAGGAAAAACTAGTTCATCCTAGTCCAAACTAGTTTGTCCTAAAAATCGGGTTTGTCCGGTAACATATACACTAATCAGCTGACTGGTTCAGTAAATAGTGCCTTTGTAAATATCTGGGATAAAATGAGGGCTTATGTGAACATCAAAACCCTAAACAAATCAACAAAATTACAAACACCTCCGTTGCAGCAGGCCTGCATACTCAGCTAATTTCATATAAAACACAACATATTTCAATCCATCATAGCGAAATTTCACATGTTTTGTAATCTCCATAAGAATAACATGGGGAATGAGTATGCAGGTTTGCTGCAACAGGCATGTTAAAACTGGTTGGTTTTAATTCATTATTTGTTATATCTTAACTAGAAGAAGCCATATACCAAGTTTTATCATGAAATGTTAAAAAATAAGAAAGATATAGAATTTTATATTTCCTATAAGGACAACATGGGGAATGATTATGCAGGTTTGCTGCTACAAAAATGGATATTTCGGGGATTTTGGACTAAAATACATTAGATCTCCTCTAGATGAAGCCACAAACCAAGTTCTATTAAGATATGTTAAGAAATGAGTGAGATATAGAATTTTACTTATTCTCCATAAGGTTAACATTGGGACAACGTACTGTGTTTACCACTTTCAATATCTCGGTAACTAGAGACATAGAGTAATGATTAAAAATACTAAATCGTTTGTTTTCTTTTGAGCTGAATTCAAAGGTGCCGACAAAATTTGATTAATTTTATTTTTCTATGTAAAAAACTCAAAAGCCCCATTTTGGGGGGTTTATCCCCCTTTACCCCCCCCCCCTTTCGATGGTCTGATCGGGCTGGTTAACGAACTCGTCCAATTGATGCCACTTTACATGTCTGTACCAAATTTCATTAAGATCGGACCATATTTACGGCCGCTATCGTGCTCACAGACACACATACACACACAATATACAGATAAATAGATAGATAGATAAAAATTCGAACGAATGGTGAATTTTGCTTCTGGTGGCCCCAAAACGAAAAGTTATCATGGTCTCGGGCTTAGGTCTTACCATGAGACCTACGGTAATAGCTTCTTACCTATAGGGGAAATTCGCTAAAACAAAAAAATTGTTTTCCACATAAGCCATGACTAAAAAATCAATGTGATTAACACCAAGTAAAAATAAAATGCGCGATTATGTACGGCCTGAACAATCAACGGCGTCTTCAATGCACCCGCAGACGCCGTAGAACGCTGCAGTACGTACCTGTTTAGGCCCTTGAAGATCCGTATATGTTATTGTTTTTATATTTAGTCTTGACACATAATTTAGGTCGATTGGTCGATTAGGTCTTTTTTCATTCAGGGACTTGTTGGTCGAATAAAATTCTAAACACAAAGTTTTTCCCTCTCACAATCAAAACATTAAAATACTTTAATTTTTTATTTTGTACGTGTTCTAAATTTTGCTGTCTCTTGAATTTGCCACCCCCAAAAATATGCCGCCCTGGGCGGCCGCCCGGTCGACCCCCCTGGGGCCAGCCATGCTTAATCCCAGTACTATTGACTGAACCAGTCAGCTGATTAGAGTAAATAAATTTATCTAATCAAATCAAAATATTTCTTACAAACTCTTTATGGAGTTACAATTATAGTGTATAAACTGGAAAAAACTCACATAGACATATCTTGCCCGTGTGTGAGGAATGAGACCACAGCAGACTCACGGACCAGTCCACAGCAGACACTGCAGTACTTACAACACTTCCTGATTACAGTATTTAAAAAATATTGAGAAACATGAACGACAAATAATGTTGCTTGGTTTGAAAAAAACTAAAAACTTAGGGAATATATAAGTTAAAGCAGGCGGTAAAGTTACTGATTAAAAAGATCCATTATTTATTTCCGCAAGATATGCGGTTTTTAAGACTTAAAATAGCTGACTGATCTTTCAGCCAGCTGATCAGCGCAAATAAGCTACAGTTATAACATCATTAATTATAACATGATAGGTCGTAGATAATTCCAAATTTTCTTTTTACTTGGTTTTCGTCTCTTGGATTCCTTAGTCATGGCTAATGTAAAAAAAAACAAGTTCTTTATGTGCAGGTGGCTCGAGAGGAGGTTTACTAGTTTTTGGTTTCATTTTATGCTTTGGTTTAATTTGTAAAATTATTTCGTTTATGTTGAATAAAAAAGTGCTTGTTTTTTATTATAACTATCCTGATTATCTAATCAATAAGGGCAACTAGAGGTATTATATATATATATATATATATATATATAGTACATAGAGGCAAAACCTATCAAATTACTCTTTTTAAAATGAATTGTTAACAATTAATTGTATTTAAATGAAAAAATTTAGGTTAAGCCTGGAATACCAGCAATAGTTTTTTATTGATCAAGCTTCTAAGAGGAAAGAATAATCCTGTATTAGAAAATGAGGAAAGAACAATATAATGACAGGTTTTATTACTTTATCAGACCATCCATATCATAACAGCACTCTGAGATATGAGCATCCTTTTTACTATGTTTTAGCAATCAAAATTTCTTAAGCTTTAAAAAAACTGTAACGAGTATAAAACGAAAAAGTAACATTTCAGGCTTCAAAGTAACCACTGACATCGGCCAGCATGCATTAGCTGATTCCTCTTTGCATGAATGAACAGTTTATGCAAGGCTACCTCTCAGTAAAATCTATTTTAACGATAAAAACTTTTAGAACACATTAGGTTTTATTTCGCAGTATTTTATATTGAACCAGTTAATTTCATTACAATAATCCTTTTAAGTCAACTAAACGAGTTGCATATATTCGCATACATTCATAATACCCCATTTTCGTATTATATAAAATACATAATGAAACTTATAGAACAAAAGTTACTACACGCGTTAGTAAGTTACTAAAAAAGTTAGTGTGGATCCGCGGTGCATCGGAATGGCGCTATTTTATGTGTTTTGTCCGTGTCGTATGTGTCGATTATGTGTATGTACTTTTCGTGCATTTTGACAACCGTTGGAGTAACAATGGACTAATTTTAATGAACTTCTTTGCTGCTGAGGATAGGCGGTCATTCGCCTGAAACGCGTCCAGCATGAAGAAACAAAATATATTGACACCTTATGGCAATAAAGTTTACGTGAGTAAATTTATTTGAAATAATAATCACAGGTGTCAAGGCTGTATATTAGTTAATTATGGAATATCTTAGTTTAAACTTATTGGTCTTGATTCATGTTCTGAGAGAACAGGATGAGCAACAAAGTCACATTGGTAGATTTCTGGGTTGGTTATTCCGATATATCATTCCACTCTCCTCCGTACAGTATAATTATTATTTTTTCATTTGATTTAGATATTCACTTTGAATATATTGGTCTTGATCCACGTTCTCAGAGAATATGGATCTCGATCTCACGTATATGTTGAGCAAAACAGCGATCGCTCAAACTCAGGAATCTAAGATTTAAAAGAAGAGCTTTGTTATTAGGAGAAATTGGTCTATTCAAGACAACATATTCCAAGCATACATCACAGAACTATTAAGGGAGCGGAGTTAACTCAGAAGAAACATTAAGTTTTACTGCTTTTTCGTTACGAAGTGTTGAAATTTTATCTAAATGAGCCGGACCTCAGGGCAGCACTTCCGTGCCTTGGACATATTTCATATTTCTACGCTACGCTATGAGATTTGGCATAATGTGGTTTTAAATCCATTTCAAATGATAAATGACTAGCAGAACCCGTGGCTTCGCTCACGATAAAAATTATCGTCTAACCTTGATATGAAGAATCTAGAGGACTGAATAGAAAATAGTTATATCAAGGAATATGTCATGTAGAGATATGTTTGTTTTATGGCGGAATGTAGGATAAAATGTAGATACCACAGTTGGATGTAGGATACCACAGTAGATAGTGAAGGTTTTCTTTTCACCGTTATAACTCGAACACCAAATGTGTCGATTTTATGGTACTTCCTTGTAGATTTACCATTACGTCCCTGGATTGCCTAGTAGGGCATCAATTAAGTACAGTAAAGGGCTGAATGTTCGAAACAGTTATGGTGCTATCCGTGGGCAGTATTTCAAACTCGATTCACTTAGTTTTTAACTTGAAATATAGACGGGTAGGAATAATTTAAGATCAACCACTGATTGCAGCGTTTATTTTTCCGTGAAAAGCCGGGACACCGTCGAATTAGATGAAAAAGGAATTTGCCAAATTATTGTAACTGGCATGATTGTAATTAAAACATGAAGGACGGCCTAAGGAAATAACTATAGCTCCCGCTGCCTAAAAAGATGGTACCACATAATGAGCTTATGATTGAACGTATAAGGTACGAACCTAAACCAAATGTAACTTTTATATAGTACGAATAACCTAACAAAATCATCAAAACAACCATAAAACCATGATAAAAGGAATCAAATTATAAATCAGCTGTAACAACGTATCCGTTTGTGAAGCTAATATGCTTGATTGAAAAAAAATTGGAAATTTAAACAAGAGATCATCCATTACATTAACATGCGGCATTTTCAAAGCTTCAGCTCCACGAAAAACCTCTAAAAACCTCGAATTTAAAAAATCCGTTCTTGGTGGATGTCAACACTCTGTAAGGAACGTCCATGCAAATTTTCAAGGTTCTAGGTTAAGTAGTTTTGGCTGTACATAGGATTGGTCAGGGGTATTTGACAAAAATACAGTAGAAAAGATAGTACAAATATAACTTACAATCAGGGATTTGTATAATTTATAAATGTTTACATAAGTAGATCAAAGAATCATATCATTTCAGCACATTCTATTTGTGACGGAAAAAACACTGTTCTTTTCTCTTTCCATCTTACCGGGATTTAGTCTCAGCCACAAAAGGCAGTATGCTCTTCACGTTTAAAACTGCGTAACTCCCGCTACCGAAATATAGATGGTGCCACTTAACTAATTAATGGTGGATTTTATCTAAACCAAATGTAACTTTTATATAGTACATAATTATGTCCTTGAAACAAATCAACAAAAATCAATGAAGCCATGATCAACGAAATCAATTTATTATCATCTGTATCAACGTATTTATACATTTCCGAAGCTAACTACCAGCTGATTGTTTTATGAACATTAAAAATGTAAACAAAAATCGTCCAACATACTTTTAAATGGGAAATTTGAAAACTTCGGCCTCGCCAAAAACCCCTTTATACTGCGAATTTTGTAAAATCCGTTCTTAGCGGATGTCTACGCCCTAAGAGGAACATCCATGCAAAGTTTCAAGGTTCTAGGTCAAGTAGTCTGGGCTGTACGATGTCTCCACTGAGTGGTATTTGACAAATATATAGTAGAAGATAAATGATACTTCGTTGGAATTCCATATAGTGGAGCTAATGAAACTCCTTTAACAAGCAGTTGTAACCCATTCAAACTGAATCGATTGAACTCTGAAACCCCCAAAGAGTTAAACCACAATTGAAAGAGGTTAAAAGTCAATCTACAGTAGAACCTTGATAAGAAGACACTCGATAACACAAAAATCTCGTTAACAAGACTGTTTTCATTGTCTCCTTGAGAGTCTTCTTATCAAGGTTCCACTGTTTTTTTAAGATTGAATGATGGACATATAAAGATGAAATGAGTAATGTTTTGATAATCTCTACATTTTATACAACAACCTATCATTTAAGATTGATTTAAGTTGTTTGTTGACATTTAGCTCATATTATGTGTTCAAATAATCCACCATTGACATTTATACAAACTTGTAATCTCTCCATCAAATTCCTGAACACGTTTTGCAAAGGTATTTCAGAATATGTTGTTTCAATATCTGATCTGAAGCTAGACCACTAACTGCAGCAGCGCTAATTCCCGTTGATGGTAATAAACTCTGTACACATGAAAGTTTTTCCACATCTTTCTTCGTGTTCGTGTTGATCTTACGTTTTAGTGACTTTACCCTATAGGGTAAAAGCTATTACCGTAGGACTCATGGTAAGACCTAAACCCGGGACCATGATAACTTTTCGTTTTGGGGCCACCAGAATCAAAAAAACACCATTCGTTTGAATTTTTAGCGAATTTCCTTAGAAATAAGCTATTACCGTCATTTTAACAGATATATGTTACCGTCATATATATATATATATATATATATATATATATTTGTGTGTGTGTGTGTGTGTGTGTGTGTGTGTGCGTGCGCGCGCGCGCGTGCGTGCGTGCGTGCGTGCGTGCGTGCGTGCGTGTGTGTGTGTGTGTGTGTGTGTGTGTGTGTGTGTGTGTGTAGGACAAGTTCGAAAACCAGCCCGATCGAACATAGGAATGGAGGGTAAAGGGGAATAAACTCCTCCAAAAATAGGGTTTTTGAATTTTTCACATACAAAAATATGAATTATCTAATTTTGTTGGCATCATTGAATTCAGCTCAAAAAACAAACAATTTAGTATTTTTAATCATTGCTCTATGTCTATTGGTTACCGAGATATTGAAAGTGGTAAACACAGTACGCTGTCCCAATGTTAACCTTATGGGGAAGTAAAATTCTCTATCTCGCTTATTTCTCAACAATCATAATACCATTTGGTTTGTGGCTTCATCTAGATGAGATCTTATGTTTAATCGTCTAAAATCCCCGATACTTCCATTTTCGTGGCAGCAAACCTGCATACTCATTCCCCATGTTATCCTTATGGGAAATAAAAAAAATATATATCTTCCTTATTTCCTAACATATCTTAATAAAACTTTGTATATGGCTTCTTCTAGTTAAGATCTATTAAATATTGATGTAAAACCAACTAGTTTTAACATACCTGTTGCAGCAAACCTGCATACTCATTCCCCATGTTATTCTAATGGAGATTACAAAAACATGTCAAATCTCGCTATGTTGGATTGAAATATGTTCTTCTGCATTTGAAATTCGCTGAGTATGCAGGTCTGCTGCAACGGGGGTATTTAATGTTAATTTTGTCTCAACTTAATTATAACCATACTTTTCTAAACTCTGGTTGTAATTACGATGTTGAAATAAACCTATAAATCTTCTTTGTATGTTTCCAACTTTTTAAAATTAGAAACAAATTATTTTGAAAGTAATTTATAAATAACTAGCTAATAACACCAATCTTACTTAGAAAAATTAATAAATTTTTTAAGCACTGAATAAAATAGTGAAAATAAAATTGCATCATCCGTTTATCTGTGCATTAAGCCTATATTATCCGGAACTTTTAAGAAAACTTTAAGTTCGGCATCCATCAACCCCATATTTTAATATTAGGTTTCAGTGAGAAATTTTCAAAAAAATTAGTTATTTTTTGATAAAATTCCCCCTTCGGGCACAAATACAGGGTGTTTTTTTAACGCAACCTATTTTTAAGATTGCATATAATGAACATGTAAAGATGAAATAATGTTTTGATAATCTCTACATTTTATACGACCTATTACACCCAAGTTTTATCACATTTAGCTTATATTATGTGTTCAAATAATCCGCTATTGACATTTATACAAACTTGTGCTCTCTCCATCAAATTCCTGAACACGTTTTGCAAAGTACCTCTTTGAATTTATTGTTTCAAATTTGTAATGTTTGTCTGAAGTGCTGAATATCCTGTGAATTGTTTCCGTAGGCCTTACTTTTTATGTATCACCAAAGAAAATAATTTAGTGGGGTCAAATCCTAAAATCTTGGGAGGGAATAATCCTTCACTGATAAAATAAAGTTTTGGGTTGCGTTTTAAAATAAACGGTATCAGGAAACTGACACATACTTCTCCCTTATAATAATTTAAAACCAAAAACTTATATAATGAATAAAACAAATACACAATTAATCATCCCACAAATACATGCCAAATTTTATCAAAATCGGTTAGCAATTAACGGAGATATCAGTTTTTGAATATTGGCCTTAGAATAACATTGGACAACGTATTGCATTTACCGCGAAACGAAAGTATCAATTATCTCCGCAACTAGTTGACGTAGACTAATAATTCAAATTACTGGATTATTTAATGTTTCAAGCCAAGTTTAAAGGTTACAAGTATATTTTCTTTAGATGATTTTGTGAAATTTGAAAATATGAATTTTTTAATACTTAAACTCCCATAACTTCTGAACCTGAATTTTTACCGACAGGTGTCATTTTGTTTGTCATCTTAAGTACTAAAAACTATGAAATTTTTATCAAAATCGTTAAGGCCGTTTTTGAGAAATTTGGATTTAGAGCCGTTTTTGAGAAATTTTGATTGTCATTTTTATGGGTTTTTATGGGGTGAATACCCTTAAAAATAAAAATTCAAAAAATGAAAAAACCCCGGGGGATATTATGGTTTTATACCTTCATGCCAAATTTCATGAAAACCGGACTACCGTTGTCGTCTCTAGCTTTGTTTTCATACACACATACACACACACGGACGGACAGACACCACTCCGAAAACCACTTTTTTGAATTCAGGAAACATTAAAACAAATATATCCACTGAAAACTCAAATTCGAAAATTTTGACGAAAACAAAACTTTCTCCTTATACTTACTTATGTATAGGAGGGAGAAAATAAAAAACACCCTGTATAAATAAAAGAGCTTAACAGCTGATATACAATTGGTTTAAGTGAATTTTCCCGATAAGGAAGAAGTCATTACCGTAGTACTCATGGTGAGACCTGAGCCCGAGACCATGATAACTTTTCGTTTTGGGACCCCCAGGTGCCCATTTCACGGAATAACAAGTTACATATTCACAAATGAGTTAGTATAAATTTTGTATAAACTTGTGACTTTATTTTTCACAATTGTTTTCTTTTTTAACCAGCAAATTTTCACCGATTCACCATTGAATTCTTACATGTTTACTTACCCAAAAATATAAACATAAACTATTAAATTTTAAGAAATACAGTACAGCTGTGATTTATCATATGAAATAGTATGTTTTGAAATGGATGATTTCTTAATCAAACGTTTATACCATTGACTTTAGATACATAGATTGCCTTTGCCACTTAGAATGTTGTGTTGATAGGATTAATTGAGGAAAGTACATTGAAAGTAAATCATATTAAGGATTTCATATAAAATCACTACATTATCAATTGAATATCATTTTGTACTCCTTCAACTTCCAAAAAATCTGGTTCTAACCGCTTTTACTTGTAAGCATCCGAGCTTTACCGTGTTCCTCACAATGTATACCAACTTTTTCTCTATAGTTAAGCTATAGAATGTGTATGAAACT
Source organism: Flexamia atlantica (assembly GCA_035578135.1). Classification (NCBI taxonomy): domain Eukaryota; kingdom Metazoa; phylum Arthropoda; class Insecta; order Hemiptera; family Cicadellidae; genus Flexamia; species Flexamia atlantica. Next base: position 201,059,492 of record JAQJVK010000001.1, on the reverse strand, counting down.
ATATTCAAAATAGTATAAAATGGCCGTCAATGCCGTTGCAACTGTTGATGTATTATCGGCGACCTTTTGATGGATAGCAATATTAATTCATAGCCCTATCATGACACATGACGACCGGACTCAGTTTCGATCGTGGTCATAATTCGAACAGGTGACCCTCAGGTTATGATGTGAGCACTATCCACTCGGCTATCCAGTTAATGTCTTCAGCATAAGCAAACTCTCGCGGGGATTAGGCGAGTCTTTTTTATATCTTCTAGGCGAATCTTGGGGAAGATATTGAAGCCTTGGCCTTAATGAAATGGATGTATGGAACGAGGCATGCTGTCCGTACCATGACAACTCTCGTACTCGCTTTGTCCAGAAGGCCCTGTCTTCCGAAAGTGTACTTGTACCATAATGGTGCGCTCAGCATGCCTCATTGTATCCATATAATCTAGTCACATTTTTCAAAAACTTTGCCTTTTTTTGGTGAGGCACCTCGGCGATACTGTACTGCCATCATAGTTCTAATCAAAGGTGTTAGCTAATGCAGTTGTAAATGACAATTACTGTGGCAAAGCACAATTGTGTCATTAATTTATTAATAAAATGCATAATCCTCGCAGGAAAAAACTGCCAAAAACTAATGTTTTATGAAAAATAAGATTACTAATTAATATCAGCGTTAAATACGATGACCACAGTGGAAAACTTGTTTGTAAAATGTCATTTCAACGCCTTATCTTTGCTATGGATGAGAAACTATGAATTATAACTGGATCAAAGGTAAAAAAATCAAAGTTACCTAACTCTTGGCCTAGGTGAAAAATTTTTGCTATTTTAACTAGTGTAGGTGAATAGGTGAAATTTCATTAGATACAACAAGACTTGTCTACCCTTACATTTTGTCCACAAGCACATATGTTAAATGTTTGCCAACAAACAGACCATTCATTTAATAGACGTATTAACATTTCTACTTATTATAGTAAATCTAATATCCTTTGATTATTCCTTAATACATTAGCAAAATAATTTCATCTTGGTTTTAGTGTCATTAAAGTTGGATTTAATAATTTTAGTATCTCTAACCTCAAATCCTGTACTTGTGATTATGAAAGTAACTATTTTTCACAAGTGTCCAAAAGTATAAACTTGTGAATATGTAACTTGTTCTTTCGTGGAATAGCCCCCAGAAGTAAAAAAAAAAACATTCAATAATAATAATATATAAATATATATATATTTATGATTCGGATATTATTAAAATTATTATTAAAGAACAAAATACCCCCGTTGCAGCAGACCTGCATACTCAGCGAATTTCAAATGCAAAACAACATATTTCAATCCAACATACCGAGATTCAACATGTTTTTGTAAGCTCCATAAGAATAACATGGGGAATGAGTATGCAGGTTTGCTGCTACGGGTATATTAAAACTGGGTGGTATTAATTCAATATTTAGTTGATCTGAACTAGAAGAAGCCATTTACCAAGTTTTATCAAGATATGTAGAGAAATAAGCGAGATATAGAATTTTCTTTATTTCCCATAAGGTTAACATTGGGACAACGTACTGTGTTTACCACTTTCAATATCTCGGAAAACCAATGGACATAGAGCAGTGATTAAAAATACTTAATTGTCTGTTTTTTTGAGCTGAATTCAAAAATGCTAGCAAAAATTGGATAATTTTTAATTTTCTATATAAAAAAACTCAAAAAACCCATTTTTGGGGGGGTTTACCCCCCTTTACCCCTCCTTCCGGTGGTCCGATCGAGCTGGTTCACGAACTCGTCCGAGTGATTACCACTTTACACGTCTGTACCAAATTTCATTAAGATCGGATCATATTTACGGCCGCTATCGTGTTAACAGACATATATATATATATATATATATATATATATATATATATATAGATATATATATATATATATATAGATATATATATATAAATTCGAACGATTAGTGTTTTTTGCTTCTGGGGGCCCCAAAATGAAAAGTTAACATGGTCTCGGGCTTAGGTCTTACCATGAGACCTACGGTAATAGCTTATTCCTTTAAGGAAATTCGCTAATACCCTTTTGTTATGGTTTTTTATGCAGCATATTTCAAGTACAATGTCATTTTCAAGCAAATATTGTAACCTACAACATAATGTGTTTATAAAAGTATAAAAAAAATAAATATAAAAATGCATATGATACAAATAATTTAGAAATACGTTAAATGGTCCGATGTTAATTAAATTTGGCATTGGCGACTAAAGTAGTGATTATTATATAGCATAATTTCAAGATTATGGCCATATACTTTTCCATCGTACTATGTTCAATTTTTAAACGTCTGCCGTGACATCACAACCATGGTAAACATCTGCCATGTCCGTTTTCATATTACAATAGTGGTATATTTTGACATATCAAAATGACAGCTTTCTTATACTACGCCAGAAAAAAAATTAATGTTTTTGGCCATTTTCAAAGTCTGCCGTGACGTCACAACCGCGGTAGACGTCTGCCATTTCCGTTTTCGAGTTACTTTATGTGTATACTGTGAAATATCAAAACGGCAGCCTTCTTAAAATATGTTCGTTTCATGTCAAATTGTCACCCCTTTGGTCCATGGGTGAGCCCTAACCTACCGCAAGTGGGCTTAACGGGCCCCATTTTCATGAATGGTAGGTAGAATAGAGCAAATGAGAAAATTATAGGCTTTCATAAAATATGTGTCGTCAGCCGGTCACTGGCTCTTAGACTATCTGTAAAAATTCAGGTTCAGAAGCCATGGAGATTGAAGCGCAAAAAATTGTGTTTCTCATTTTCTTAAGAATTAAAAATATAATTATAATTTACTTGCAACTATTAAATTTAGCTTGATATATCTTTTAATAATTAGTATACGCCAACAGGTCGCGGAGAAAATCGATTTTTCGTATGGTGGCTAACACAGAATACTTTCCCAGTTATGGGAAATAATGTTTTGTTATGTCTTGTTAAAACTTGGTATAAGGCTTCTTCTAGTTGAGTTCTTCTTGGCTTTGGTATAAAAACACTTTATTTTAAAAAGCCTGCACCTGCAGCAGCTAACATGTATACCTATCCCCTTGATAATCTTATGAAGAATAAAAGACAAATTAATAAATCGCAATGATAAGTTGAAATATGATTTTAATCTTTATAAATTAGCTGAGTAAGCAGGTATGCCGCAACATGAGTGTTGAATTTTGAAGAATAAGGGTAGTTTCCCACTCAACCCTTATGGAAAAGTCTGATGATTCCAGATCTGGAGCCCAGATCTAGCCAGATCTGGTTATATAAGGTTTAATCTGGCTAGATCTGGGTGCCAGATCTGGTTTGATCTGGCCAGATCTGGGGAGTCAGATCTGGGGAGCCAGATCTGGGCTCCAGATCTGGGCGCCAGATCTGGTTTGATCTGGCCAGATCTGGGGAGCCAGATCTGGGGGGCCAGATCTGGACTTCAGCTCTGGGCGCCAGATCTGGTTTGATCTGGCCAGATCTGGGGAACCAGATCTGGGAGCCAGATCTGGTTTGATCTGGCCAGATCTGGGGAGCTAGATCTGACCAGATCTAGATCAACACCCAGATCTGGCTCTCCAGATCTAGGGTCCAGATCTGAGCCAATCCTTTCCGTTAGTTATTTTATTTCATTAATATTTCATTTTCAAGACATTTTTAATTAAATACTTTTTATACTAGAAGTATTTACAATCTGAGTTTTTTGAAATAGGTTTTAGTATAACGATTTAAACTACATAATATGCTTACAATGATAAATAAATATTTTACAATGATAAAAACAGGACATGATTACACATCAAGAAAATCAAATGCTATTTATTTGTTGTGTGTCAAAATAGAATTTTTGTACACGATGCAAAGTATATAAAAATATTACAGAACATAATTTTAAAAATCATAGGACACACTAAAACATAACAACGAGAATTACTGTGTGTGTATGAAATTTAATAAAATAAAATAATATTTAAAATAAAATAATAATATAATGTATATTTTTTCAAAAACCTAAAACTAACTTATATACAGCTTGAATAATGGACTGCTGAAGTTATTTGTGCAGTCTCCTCAGTCTGTATTTAAAGTCAGTTATAAGTCAGCTGTAAATTAATAATAATGCTGAAGTTTGTTTTTGTTTACGTCTGGCTTTTGTAAAATGTTTAAGAAAAGTCCGCTTTTAGTATAATAAACGAGTTGCCCTGTTCAACCTTCACTCTGCTTATTTAATTAATGTTTTTTGAGTTTTTACATAGTAAAATTCTAGAGGTAATAACAGTAAACTGAATCCCGAGTGTGTTACGTTTCCTCTAGCATAGAAGTTCGTCAAACTTTAAAATGGAATACGCAAAAGGAATAAAACCACTGAAAGAAGCAGAAGACGGGCGACGTGGAAGGATCAAGTAATGGACATGTTGGAGCTGTTTTGATGCGGTCGACATCGTGGAGGGAAAGAGGATGAAACTTGAACTCTCTGAAACGCCACCCCCTCCTGAGAAAGCAAAGTTCGACGTCAGCAGCACAAGCAAAAATCATGATTTCCCAATGCGTAAGTGATGATCTACACAAACGAATTTATGGAAGATTATCAGCTAAGTAAGCATGGGATGTTTTGGTTGAACAGTATGACAACAAAGCGGAAGACCAGTTGTTTCATCAGTGTCTTGATTTCTTCAGTATGCAATGGGATGAAACCGAAGATGCCCCATCGATGCTGTCACGATGCAATGTTTGTGGTCCGTTTGATCCGTCCTTCTCTGGTCGCCGATACTTGATCATCATCAAGAATCAACTCAAGGTACCGTTACTGTTATGTCGCACGAGAAAATTCTGCAGTCAAGGATGCGTCACGAGATGTGTTGGCTAAGACTCACGCTCTTGGACACCGTGTGAAAGAGTTTCTGTCTTCATTTGAAAGCTCAGTCTTAAGTTATTGATTGTAGTGAAAACTTTGAAATATAAGTTTCGATAGTTGGATACATCCGTTCGATTGTTTTGTGGGACAGGTATGAAACTGCAACCTTATCTTGTCTTGGAGATCCTTGAGTTAATCTCAGTATTGGTACTTTATTTTTTCTCAAAAAGTATTTGATTGTTATACCTCATGTATAAAATACAGTCTACGTTCATTACTATTTGTTCGTATGCAAAAATAAATATACCATATGATAGGCTACGATGTATTAATAACTTTATTGATGTTATCATTAGTTAGTTCTTTAGAATGAAAGAAACTAGTTCACATATAAACTAGCTTAAAACAGTAAATTATATCAACTTGGCCTGAACAACAGATCAAATGGTATTTCATTCAATCTTAAAACTAAATAAATTATAATTAACCCTTTGAATTGTTAAAATTTTGATTTTTTGTATTACTTAAATCCAGATCTGGCCAGATCAAACCAGATCTGGGAAGCCAGATCTGGCCAGATAAAAAAATCCAGATCTGGTTTTGGACACTTAAAAACCAGATCTGGGGGGGCCAGATCTGGCCAGATCAAACCAGATCTGGGGAGCCAGATCTAACCAGATAAAACCAGATCTGGGGAGCCAGATCTGGGTAGATATGGCCAGATCTGGTTTTTAAGTGGCCAAAACCAGATCTGGCCAGATCTGGATTTTTTTTATCTGGCCAGATCTGAACTTTTCCATAAGGGAAAACCCTTAAAATTAAAAAGATTAATTAATTTATCGATGATGCCTTTTATAATTTAGTTTAAGATTTCGTAGTTTATAAACCTCTGAGCACATGATTTGCAAACTTTCAGGTTCAAAATATAAGTTATAAGATTATAAATGTTCAATTATGGATAAAGGTAGTAAGTATATTTGTCAGATTCGTTATAAGGTTTATTTTAGTAAACTAAAACGTACAACTAACAATATTTGAAAGCAACAAATCAATAAAGACACTGGCTATCTCTAAAAACATATCCAGAAGGATATTCGGTGTTCCAATGTTGTCTTATAAAACTAAGACATTTCTTATCTCTGCTGAAATTGAATCTGAACATTTTATATCTTTGGAGAAATGAGGGTTTCCTTGAGGATATTGAAGGAACGTCCAAATATTGTTGTTAGATGACAAACTTTAAAATTAAATGCTTTGGGAAAAGCATTCCCACAACTAGTTTAAGTCTTTGCCAGCAATATAAGATCTAGGTGTACGGATTATAATTGTTATGGGGTAATCACAGGTAAAAAATAATCCTCGTCGTAGCAGCCCCACGTACTTAGTGGTTTACTAATACGAGTAGATTTTATACATGAATATATTGAATATTTTTATGAACAATTTGTGTTTTTCAATATTTTCCACAAATAATACGTTAACAAAAGCATATTTACGCATTCACGAGGTTTCCCCAATACAAAGGAAATGGGTAAAAGAATAACATCAATTCTCATTACACCATTATACATTTGAATTTATTAATAATTCTTAGTATAGTAATAATTGTTGGTAATTTGTATAGTAGTGTATATCAAACTGTATTCTTATTACAGTATACAGGGTATCAATAAAAATTTTAGGACTTCGGAATGTGATTCCTTGCATCGAAAATAAGAAAATAATTAATATGAAAGTACTTTATGCCCTAAAATGCAAATGTACCCAAGCATCCGCCATTTTGTATTTTTTACAAAATTTTTTTTATCCTATGCACAAGCATCCGATTCACCGAAGCTTTTGAACCGATTTTTTTAACTCGGTTTGCACTTTTAACTATATAAAGGTCAGTTTATATAACAAGTAATCAACTTGATCCAATGGTAATTTAAAATGTAAATTTTAAATTACCATATATGTACATTTTTCATATATATTTACGAAAATTAACTAATAGTGTCTTAGCATCTGGGGACCTTAAAACGAAAAGTTATGGTGGTCTCGGGCTAAAGTCTTACCATGGGCCTATGGTGACAGCTTATTCCATAGAGAGAAAAAATTTCTAGTATAAGTAGTTTGTCAGTTAAGTGTTGCTTTCGCTACAATTAATAATAAAAAATTAATTAATCTTATTAATAATAATAAAATTCAGGATAACCGTTTGGTTCAAGTGAAAATGACGCAGGTGCTGTTATTGCAGTTCCGGGGGAAATGATATGTGTAATTCGCAACGATTACATACAATGGAGCACACGAGCCGCTACGTAAAGACATAGAGGACCCAAATTTGCCTCCAATGCGTAGGCATGGAAAACAACCACAAATAAAACCACAAATATGCAATCAAAACTAAAGGTCTGGATCTTAGAATTACCATAGTACCAAATGTAAATGGTTTAGAGGCAGCCTACGTATCGTAAACACTGATAACCTAAAAGTTTGTCCTGAATTTTGTTATGAGACTACGTGCTGCCACCACGGAACACTACGATTAAACACATGATCTGAAAGAAGTGCAACATGTTTACATAACTAACAAAATGTTTAAGAGTATAATGAACATGATTATTTATAGCCTAGAAACAAAGTTATTACTTTGTTATTATTACAGGAAACAAAGTAACCCTGTAAGAATAACATTGAAATCAATAATTAATTCAAAACTCGAACGCCTTCAGTCTTCAGTTTTCCAAGCAGACATACAATTAAGTTGAAGCTACACAGATATTGCAGGCGTTAACAGCTGACTTGATGGCAGGAATAATCTTGAGTTTTCCACGCAGACACACAAATAAGTTGAAGCTCAACATATTGCAGGCGTTAACAGCTGACTTGATGGCAGGAATAATCTTCAATTTTCCACGCAGACATACAAATAAGTTGAAGCTCAACATATTGCAGGCGCTAACAGCTGACTTGATGGCAGGAATAATCTTCAGTTTTCCACGAAGACATACAAATAAGTTGAAGCTCAACATATTGCAGGCGCTAACAGATGACTTGATGGCAGGAATAATCATATAAGAGAAACATTGACGACAATTAATTAGCAGTAATAATTAAGCCTGGAAGAATGTTGCAGCAATAAAATAATCGCTGGCGCACAAATGGTTGCAGCTACTGGGATGCAGGCACTAGTTATAGAACGAAACCAAATGTAATTTGTTTGTTAATTAATTACTAAGTTAATGAAATCTATGCTTTAGATTGGGTATTTATTATTGTACAAAAGGGAACAAGTTGTGTGTATTTCGGGAGAAAAGCAAATTGTATCCCCCGTAAAAATGGTGAGCCTTGGCAAGCCTTGGGCACAATCATTTTCACCCGTGAGTCCATGTAGTATTTTACTCCCTTAACACACAAATGATCATTTCCCCCATCTTCTACGATTAGACACTTATCCCCTACCTGCTATGTTTAGACGCTTTTAACTCCTTGAAATTAGTGAGTAAAATAATATTTAGAATAGTAATATAGTCAAACTCTTCGATATTAACATAGTGTCATCAACCTGTTGATCTAAACTTTTCAACTTGAATGCAACTTTCTGAATATGGGCTTCATTGCACATCATTTTATCCTTGGTCACGTCAAATTGATAGTTGTGAAATCCTTGTAGAAATAAACATTTTAGCTGAGAAGTGTCTCTTATTAGAAAACCGTTATATAGTGTTTCGTAGATTTCTGTGGTGTGGTGCATAATAGAATATGTAGTTTTACTGAATGGTCAATCGTCATAAGTATTATATGTTGTGCCTTTGCATCCTTGGCTTTCCATTTCTTTATATTTTCTTGATCAAACCCCTGATCTTTCAATGTTGCGGATCTATCAACAGGATCCATAAGACTATTTTGCTTTGAATAGTATTTTAACTTCGAATTCCCGTATTGTGAAAGAATCAACATCTCTAAGTTTCTGTACATTCATTTTCTTTACTTGTCATTTTTTTACTGTAAATACTAGTACAGTATACCTCGGATTATCCGGATTAATGTGGCGAAAAACCGATCCGGATAACAGAAAATCCGGATAATCCTAGGTCATTTAAATATCGCTTAAATAGCGATCATGTACCTTAGCCCCTGCTAAATTGATGCTAGAAACGGCGTATCAAGACTATTTAACATGTTAGTTTTTAAAGCTTGTTCCGCATACGATTTTTCTAACTGCATTCGATTATTCTTTCAGCCATTTCCCGTGGTCTCAACACCCAAATCCAAAGCTAATTTTTTCCTGATCCTCCCACGTCTAGTCTTTTGACAGCTTTCAGTAGCTGTTCTAGTCAAAACCACTTTTTTCCTTTTACAACCACTAATTTTGAAACCCAATATCAGTTCACACAGAGCTCACAACTATTAAAACATCAAGTGACAGCAATAAACTAACTCGCATAATTTCCGTAGGCTACGCCTTTGTTGATTACTACTAGCGCTCCAAGTAGCAAACCAAAAAACTACGTTCACGAAAATGCTATGGCAATACGATTCATTCAATAATTATTGTGATTCCAAATGCATACAGTAATGTATTGTAACTGCATTTTATTTTTAGAAGGAGCATTTCACTCGTGAACTCGCTAAAATCACGTTTTTGCCGTGATTTTAACTTTTTAATTTCTTGGATGGACTGGTCCGGATAATGTGAGGTCCGGATAATCCGAGGTTCACTGTAGTACGCTCCTATTTCGCGTATAGGTCAAACGAAGTGCAGTAAAATTAAATTAAGGCTGTTATCTAAAAAAATAAATATTTAAACGTATAATTAACTGCTCATTTATAGATTAAAACAATCTTCGAGGTATAAATATGATGTAGTTCAAATTTCACGAATTTTCATCAAACATTGAAAGAGGAGTTAGTTCACAAAGAGTGATTTTCAAGTCGAGAACAACTCACTTCGTTCGAATTAGGTTTTATTTTATTTTACTTTGATTTTGCTAAAAACCTGTTATTTTTTACTGTTACTTATAGTATTTCAGTAATAAATAAACATTTTCTAAGAAGAAACTTAGAAACCTTTAGATACCTTTACCTTTTCAGTTTTAGTAGGTGAGTACCTGGTGGACCAAGCCCTGCTTGGTATTTTTTTCATGTATACCAGTTCATCCAATTACTAGAGGTAGTGAGGTGTGAGATGAAGCTTGGGTGTTTACAAACAAACCCAGATGAACTTGGATTTTCCCAGGAGGGGAAATAAATATTTACATATGATCAATCATTCAACAACGAATTTCTTGTGTCAGTCATGTGTTACATGCTAAACAAAAACATGTCACCTGTTTATTGATTGTTATTCAAAGAGCAAAACATTGTTTCTAATATGAACCCACATTTTGTTTTGGTTTAGTATTTTTGTCTACCAGACTAGTAGCGTAATCACATGGCTTTGTTTACTTCCATGTCATCAATGGGCGCGTTCAGCCGCATTCCACCGGTGGGTGATATACTAACCTATAATAAGTGAACGGTAGTGGTGGACGTACCATCTACCGATCATTGTTGTGCATCTACCGATGTTGTGTTTACGGTGGATTCGGTAAGTAACCGGACATTGTTGATTGTCAAGATGCGGTGGATTTGCCTATTAGTGACTATGGTAATCGGTTACCCACCGGTGGAATGCGGCTGAACGCGCCCAATGATTTCTTCCCCTCCTCTGTTGAAACTTCAAACTCAAGCTTCTTCTCATATCTCACTACCTCTATTAAATATTTCAGGGTCATAAAATTGATTAATAATAACCTTTTTTATTACTCCATGCAATAGTTATCCAACATGCTGTATTTTTCCTAGAAAACAGTTTGCAAACAGCTGTTATAATTACTTTATTTTTTACACTTTCCTTGTTTGTTTCGTTACTATTTTGGCAACGCATACGGCCAATGTTAAAATTTTACAACTTTAAAATTCATTTATTACGTTTATGTATTTTCTCTCGCCAATCAATCTGCATAGAAAACGTTTTTTAGTCATAAATTACTTATTTGAAGACTTTTAAGGAAATCCCCTGAACCGTTTTTGAGATAATTGTGGAAATAAACAAGCAACCAAGCAAGCATACATTCAAGATAACCCTGCTCTATAAGAGTGTAGGACAAAACTAAATAAACAAAAATATATTTTTAAGGACATTTTCACATCTGAAAGCGTATTATACAAGCGGTATAACGACTTGGCGGATGTTTTTAAAAACATTGTTTACCTTTTGTTAATGAGTGTCTTAAGTTTTCTAAATTTCATCCGCCAAGTTATTCTGCGACCCTTACAGCAATAATTCAACATTTGTGAGTACCCTTGTTAATGGTGGGATTATGTATTGTCTACCTAGGGCCTACTTATATTCACTTTGGAATAAATAAGATGAATCATACTTGTTACGGTAAAAAAGTCATTCTTTCGCCAAATGATTAAAATTAAAGGCTGTAAATCTACCAATAATCTGAGTGACGCTGTTGGAGAATCAAACTTTGATGAATGTCTTAAGTTTGTTTAAGCGGATTTTGAACTTCACCACAGAATAATTTGAATAAAATTGGTAAAACTATAAAGAAAATATGATCGGTTATTTGTTACTTTTTGGCAGTACTAAAATAGTACTAAGTTGTTTTCATATACAGTACTGTATTACTGTATTTATATGAAAGTAGTTTGTGTTTTAATGTGGTTTATTTATAGCTCACTCAATTCATTTGTATATTGGATAAATGGTAAGTATATGACACCTACAAAACAGCAAACCTGCATACTTAGCAAATTTCAGATACGTTCGTTATTACGATTTAAATGTAAGATGAAGCCATAGTACATTCCCTAGGCATTAACCCAAAAAAAGTATAAACAAATTTAGTCGGACACTTTTTGGAAGTCTAGATTTACTATGATTAAGACAGTACATGAAACTAGCTTACTGCCTTTTAAGATATTAACATTAATCTATTAATTTATTAAGGTCCCATGCCTGGACCGACGTCAAATTGACGTGTTTGAAATGACACCTGTGTTAAACAATCTACACGGTTACAATTAATCTTAAGACTTTATAACATTGAAACTTAAAGAAATATCACAACCATATTTGACATACTGTTACTGGTAATAGTGAGCTACTTTTCTGTGTACATGGTGGTCGTAGGATCGTAGTCACCTGCTTTGGGAGACGGCCTGTTGGGAGCCGTTTATGCATACGTTCATACGTTGATATATACATCAAATTAAAGGTCTAGTTGAATTAAAAACAATGCCGCAAACCGTATCTCAAAAAGTTGATTCAGTCGGAAATTGTGATCACATGAATGGGACTGTGGCGTGTCCTATAATCCAGCTACTTGGAGGTCACGAATTGTGGATAGTTATGAGCAACAGCGTGTGGACGCTGTGTTTCTTAGTGGGGATTACCGTCTGCACTATTGAATACTACGTTCATAGGACCGTCCTCATAATTAGACCAGTTCGTAAAATTGTTAACCGGGGAAATTGTGGTTCGGATCCCACGTTGAAATGTAGGTCCCTTAGTTCCCTTTGGGGTCAAATTCCGTTATCTGCCCACAACTGAAAAACTTTTCCCTATTGGCTGTATACGTTTTATGGCTAAGACTTTTAATTACTGGATAGTTTTCCAAGCATATCGGAATGATTTCTGAATTATTTGGTCGGTATTATTGTAGCTCTTGCCTTATGTGTCAAACGTACAGGTAACGGTAACATCGAGGACGCATTGCCGCGCCGGCCGCTGGTTGGGTTGGGTTAGGCTAATTTATTATTTAAAATAAATTATTAAAAATTAGATTAGATCTGATCCTAACCTAACCTAATCCAACCTAACCTAACCTCTCCTCTTGTGTTGCCGCTACGACAGGTAGCGGTGACATGAGATAAGACAACTGCTCTTAAGATAACTCTCGGGTGTAAAATCAGGCCGTGTATGCATAAAATATGTTTCTATAATTAGTCTTTTACATCTCCAATCACCTCTGCACATCCTATTTATTTGTTATATTACTGCCAAATGTTATATTACTTTGTTATATTGGAAATATACAGTTGTGGGCAGATAACGGAATTTGACCGCTGAGCGCTGTTGGGCTATTAATTAACAGTCCTGTCTAAGTAGCCTAACATGTCGGCCTAGTCAGTAACAAGACTAAAAGATCGCGCCACAATCATCCTTCACTCATCTGTTATTCATACCAGTATACAGAACCCTCTAGGGACATCCAATGTTAATTCGTTTAGTTCCGCCGCCGATAAGCAGAGGAGAAATTAGCGCTGATGCATGAAATAGTTCAAGCTGGCTCCGTATAGTCCGCGCTTCTACTGATTGTCAAAAATATCAAAATTAGAATGTTTGTAAACAAATACAGATTATGGTACAAGATACAACAATACAAAACAATAACATAGAGCGGTCAAAATATTACATCCAGCTGCTTGACTTTGGGAAGTTAGCTTTCCTTTTTCTTTTAGTTTAGTTTAGTTTTTTTTTTTTAGTTTAGCCTTTTCTTTTTCGGCGGCGGGAACTACATTTTTCCATAAGGTGTCTAGAGGGTTCTGTATACACTGAAGTAGGGACACCTCTTATGGAAAAGTGAAGTTCCCGCCACCGAAAAAGAGATGGTGCCACTTTCATTTTTCAGTCCGATTGGAATTGTTGTAGGAGTTTATGAATCAAGCTGAATTCCCAAAGTCAAGCAGCTGGTTAAGCCCGGGACCATGTTATTTTTTTCATTTTGAGGTCTCTAGACCCCAAAAACACCGTTCGTTCATTTTCACATATATATATACCTGTACGTAGGCGCGATAACTTTTGTAAAAAGGGTCCGATCCTGATGAAATTCGGAACAAACGTGTAAAGCGTCATTCATGACTTCGAGTTCGAAAACCAGCAAGATTTGTTTACTCTAAGAAGGTTTTTTTTGACGAAATTAAATTTATTTTCAAGATTTAACACCTTTTTACTAATTATTTTTAAATTTAATTATCAAAATTTAATTCAGCTTAAAAAAACAAACAATTTAGCATTTTGAATTATTATTCTACGTCAATCCGTTGCTTAGATAGTGGATATTATTAGATGTGCTAAACACAGTAGGCCTACGTTGTCTAATATTATTTTTAAATTTTTTCCTCCTAAAAGTATAGTCACCCTGATTTAAGATATTAAAAAAATAAAATTCTGAGCATACAATTAAATTTTCAGGTAATGAATATTTTATTTGTGTTTATTTTGAATAGTTATAGTTCATTGATTAAGATTTTGCAAAAAATATATACTATATCAAAAAATGCAAATTATTTTTAAATTTAATAAAGAAAGTATGAGTATTTGGAGGGGGGATGTCTTGGTCTAAACTGCCTGAAAATGTAGTATAAAATATGGTATGTTAATAATGATGAGGATTGATAATATGTTTTATTAAAAGTGGCTGGAGATGTAGGTCTGTTGCAACAGGGATGTTTTAATTACTGTAAAACTGACCATATGATTGAATTTAATTTTTTCATGAGATTAAGTTATTTGTTTGTTTTGAGTGTTTTGAATTCACTGATTATATGTTTGTTGACATTTAATAACAAGATTACAGTTATTAAAAATTAAAAGACTAGGCCTAAGAATTATATCAAATACAAAAGTGTATGTATTACTAATGAAAACCAATGTGGTCTCTTTGTTAATTTTCCTCATGTTTAAAGCTTATGAATGATTAAATATACGTTTTAGTATATTATTTACTTAACGTATTCAAACAATACTTTCCTTCAAATAAGTTGAATGCTCACATATACAAAATAAATCCTATGGAAATTCGCTGAGTTCGCAGGTCTACTGCGACGGGGGTATTTTTGTCTACAAACATTCTCATTTTGACATTTTGGTGAGTGAGTAGAAGCGCGGACTATACGGAACCAGCTTCAACTATTCCATGCATCAGCGCTAATTTCTCCTCTGCTTTTCGGAGGCAGAACAAAAAAAATTAACATCGGATGTCCCTAATTAGAGGGTTCTGTATACATAGTTCATATTTGGCTTAAAATACCTACCTGGGTAGGTCGCCATTTCAAGTAATGTATCTAATGTATCTAAAAACGTTTACTAAATCGATATTGCGATTTTTCTTAGTACCTACATGCCTTTGGACCTTTTCCGTTATACGTATACCACTGTTTCGGGTTTGTTTTTCAAGCTTGATTTGTGTAAACTAGGTTAGGTTTAGGTTAGGTTAGGTTAGGAACGAAAGTTAGGAAGAAATAGAAAATAAAAGACTAGGACAAGTCTTGACTGTCAGTAGCGATAGCGGATATTTTCCTTTATAGTATGCCACTGTTTCGGGTTTGTTTTTCAAGCTTGATTTTAGTAAATTAGGTTAGGTTTAGTTTAACCTAACCTAACCTAACCTAACCAACTGCAAGTGGTGTCGCTAGACGGCCAGACGCTGGCTTATCGCGTCTAGACAGAGATAACGGTAGATAAGGTATCGAAACCGCAGGTAAAATATTCTTATAAGGGATTTCCACTTTAAAACGATTAATAACAATTATCTGACCTAGTTTATGGTGCTCGATCAAAAATCAAGTTTGAAGGGTAAATTTGGAATGGTGGTATACGTATAACGGAAAAGATCCATGTCTTTAATAAAAATCGGACCATAGTTGATGTCTCTGGTCCTGATCACATCCATAACCACATCCGGTCCTGATCCACACCATAAGGGCGGACAGGCCGTTAAACATAAATATATTTCAAAAACCAAATTAATCTCCAACATTTTAACGAAAACAATTCTTTCTCCATATACCCTGTATATGGATGGAGAGCAATAAATAAAAATCAAATAAATATTTAATTTAACATTCATCCTCCCAACTGATGATTTTCCCTCAATTAGACATAATCTATACAATAATCAACTTTGACAAATATTTTTTCGGTACTTGTGTACTATTCAGACACAACCTATTTTTCCATTAATTTAGTTTGGTTAGGACCGAAATGACATATATATACGAAAACTACTTTTCCTAACCTTATTTTTGATATGTCACACGCCCGAGTAAGTAAGTGAGTCCCCGAAACCAACGGCGTTCCCGAGCGCCATACAGTGCTACGCTGGCCAGTGAATGATTTATTGTTGCGGCGCACAGCTGTTGAGTCACCGCCAGACAGTCGGTGTTGTGGTCGTGTTGCGTCGCGCTGTTCTTCTATCTGGTTAGGTTTGGCTTGGTTGGGTTAGGTTAGGTTAGGTTAGGTTATAAATAACCTAATGTAGCAGAATACATGTGGAAGTCTGCAGTGGCAGAGAGTGGAGCTGACCGTTTCGATACACTGCTGAGTGACATCGTAGCTTTCTGGGACACCCTGAAGTAATAGTATGTTGTTTTCTCCTTATATTGTTCACAATACACTAATGTTCAATAATATGTAGTGTTTCTTTACCTAACCAAACTAAATTAATGGAAAAATAGCTGGGTCCGTATTGTACACAAGTACCATTTTTTCTGCTTAACTCCCCTCCCCCAGGCAAAATAAGTTTGCCAAAGTTTAATCCATTCTAATGTAATTAATTATTGACTCTCGATATATAGCCAAATGAAGTCGAAATGCTATAAGTATTAACAACATAATAAGACAGTAAAAGATTTATAATTAAAATCATAAATATTGATGGCTTGAGGACAACATTTTTTGGCTGGACATATATTTTACAAATCTCAACAAAACTTGGGCATTTGACCATTGTAACTTTTCATTTTAGGGCTCCTGACCCTAACCCAACATTTTGGGGATAAATGCACCAAAATTTGGGATATTTTGGCCAAAAAGGGTATCATCAACCTCAAATGTGATGTATGTTTTATCAAAGAAAATAAAAAGAAACAATTGTAAGCCCTCTCCTAAAGGAATAACACCAAAAATAGCCGTTGCATGAATGGAAATTTAATGTACGCAGTATGTTGTCTTAGAGGGATTTTGCACTATAGAGGCTGCAATTATCATCCGATTCACTTTAATTTTGGTGGAGATATTATTTTCTATGATCTGTTTGGCCGAGAAGAAATTGGAAGCCCCTATCCCAATTTAAGGGAGGCATAAATTCCAAAAGTTGGGGGTTTGGGGTCTAAAATAGGCATATTAAGCTCTGAGATTGAAATTCGCTCCATCATGTCAGCATGCTGCATGAGCAGTTGTGTGGCATTTCGAGAATAATTCCGTCAGTTTAGTATCTCAATAATCCAAATGTTCAATGAGAAAAACTCTAATGAAGTTTTTAAATATGCCTTGGGAATCGGTAAGAAGGCTCTCAAATATATGGTGTTTAAAACAGATTACATATATGGTGGTGTTACAGATTACAGACTATGGTGAGATACACAGTGGCGGATTTAGGGGGGGGGGCTTAAGGGGCTTAAGCCCAGAGCGGCAAATTTTCAGGGGCGGCAAATTATGTGGGGTTAACAATTAGAATAAAATAGGGTGTTAGAAAATAAAATTGACTTTAACGGAAAACAATCTTCTGACATCGGAGGATTGGAGGATTACCTAAACCCCACTACTAAAAATAATTTGCATTTTATTATGCCTGAGGAAGAGCAGATAGGCTTAAGTCACTCGGCGGCTTTTATGAGAATGGAGCTCTCGTAAAATCAGAGAACGCAGCGTATGAAGACGAAACCAAAAGGGGGAAAAATAGAAAACTTCTTCCTGGTGAAACCCGAGAAAATGAAATTCATACGAATTCATCTGTCAGGCCGGGACAACTTCAGAGTAAATACGTTCTACGTAATCCTCGACGTTCTGATCAATGAGTTATAGAACTGAAAAAAAACTCATATGACGAGCTGAATTCACTGTTTGGTTTTCTAGCAAGGCCGTAGCCAATGGGGGGGGGGTTAGGGGGTCAAACCCCCCCCCCCCGAAATAGTTGAAATAGCCTTAAAATTGTAGCCAACGGGGGGGTCAGGGGGTGAAAACCCCACCCGAAATTATTGAAGGGGCAAAATTACAATAAATGGGTCTAAAAGCAAACGTAAGAGCTAATAAAAAGGTTACCAGATTTAAAGGACCGAAAATCCTTCAGCGGGGTTTGGCCACTGGGCCTGGCCAAACCCCCCAAAAAGGTTTTCTGGCTACGGCTTTGTTTTCTAGAGAAAATTGATACATTACGCCTTGACTTGAATGATCACAGCAGCTCACTGTGCAATTTTTATAGTAAAGATCTGCCAAGGCCGGAAGAATTTGCCAATGAAACATTTCACTTTTTCGGATTTTTAAACAAAATCGACGAAAAAGAACGACCGAAAAACCTTCTCTCTCTGTATGAAGTGTTACACGAAAACAACCTTCAGGAAGTGCACTCTTATATAGACATTGCATTAAAACTTTCCTGCATCAAACTGTTCTGCTGAACGAACATTTTCTGTGCTCAAACGCATGAAGGATTATTCTCGTTCCACAAGGGCGAAAAAAGACTTCAAAATGTGGCGGTATTGAGTATCGAACACCAAGCGACAAAAAACTTAGACCATGAAGATAATTATTGAGTCTTTTGCAATCGCCAGATGCCGAAGGAAACGGCTGTAGTTGTTTACGCCTGTAGACATTCATAGCAGATGAACGCTAAACTGCAATTTAATCTCATATTTACCAGTAAGATCGTATTCATTTCATTGCTGTGAACTTGTGGGACAATAGTGAGAATGTCTACAGACTTTCAAGGAATAACGTCCTGGATTTACCCTCAAGATTTTATTAGCTTATAATTGTGCCTTATCATCGCAGTCTGTTTGTGCCGCAGGGCAACAGAACTTATTATAGTGTAAAATTTTCAGAATATTTCCTTAATGTTCATAACTAAATGTTTGGAACAGATTGTAAATAAATGTCGGTCCAAAAAAAAATATTTGCCAGTGGTGTGGTCTGTGGTAGTAGCATATTATCTAAATTATTATTATTTCCCACCAGTCTCTAAATATGATGTTTTCGTCTGGAAAAAGTACACCTTAAATTATATTAATGAATTAGTAATATTTTAAATTCATTTTCATCTAAATGGCACTACCTTGAATACAAATTTTTCTTTGTATACTGAAATGTCGCAGGTTTTACTCTCCCTTATTATTTATGAATTTCAATAATCTTTTTATAATATAGTTCAAGTGGTTGTAATACAAAAAATAATAATAATAAAAATAATAATAATATTATTATTAATAATTACGTTGCCATCCATAAGTTTTAATTCAATCAAAAGAAGCTTCTTGAAGGTCACATTATTATTTAAAAGCAAAATGGTTTATTTATAATAAGAAACATAAACATAAGCCATATTTATTAACAAAACTAGTGATCAAGGATTTCTTTAATGTAGTGTTTACCGTTTACCTGTTAGTTTTTTAGTTCTGCTTGTCATTTAAAGCAAGGGCGCACAGATGAAGCCATGTCGATGCACGTACGAAATGTAGTCACGCATTTTGAAGAAGCAACGTTTCAAATGATAATAATAATAATAATAATAGTAATTTATTTTGCCATTACTCAAATTGGCGGTTCTCGACCTGTCTGAGGACGAGGCCGCCAAATTGTTGAAGACCGGCCATCTTCGGGTTGGCTATTTAAGCTGCGCGGTGCGCCTGCGAACCGTGGTCGTCAGGTGCTTCAGGTGCCTGGGCTTCGGGCACCGTCGCAGCGAATGCACGGGGGTGGATCGGTCGACTCACTGCTTCAAATGTGGTGAGTCGGACCATCTACTCAAAGCTTGCAACAAAGCTCCTCACTGCTTCCTTTGTAGTGGGTCGAAGCTGGAAAAGGTCATGTGCGACCACATAGCTGGTTCCGGGGCATGCCGCGTTTTTAGGCTTGCCCTGGAAAACGCCAAAAAGACGCAAAGCCAACGCCAACCGAAGGCGGGTAGAAGAAGGGGGAAGTAGTTCCCTCTTCTGACAGACCGCGGTATCCAGCATGCGGATCCTAGCACGGGGCCTCCCCCTGAAGTAATGTGATAAACGGTTCCGGGGGGAGATTTGCCCGGAACAAGGAGGTGGTTTAGTGGGTAGGGTTTCGGCGAGTCCCACACTTCGTCCGTAAATGGATTCCACCTACCTTCCACAAAAAAAAAAAATTTATTTTGCCATTAACAAATTTTTTTGCATAGGCTAACATGGTACTTAGGTTTATTTTGGTATTGTATATTAAATAATAAATATATTAAGTTGTATATATTCTTTGTTTCAATATCTTTATGTTATTTCAATGTATTCTTTAAAAAATCTTCAACTTTAGGAAATATTCCTTCCGTGAGAATCATTTTCAATTTTTCTTAAATTTTTGAATATCTTTTTCTTTTTGGTAATCCAAATGGTACCGGTCTTGCAAGCAATAAAAAACACGTGGACATTTAATTAGTAGTTTTCGAAATCCTACTAATGTCAAAACGTGTCGCACGTCGATGACATACCAAATGACCGTTCTCACGTGCATGCGGGGCCTTGCTAGGACCTAGGTCTTTCGTACTGTTGGCGAGGTTGGTTTGGGGGGGGGGGGGTTGGGGAGGAGCGGCAGTGCGTTACCAGCCCCTAGGCGGCAAATATCTAAATCCGCCCCTGGAGATACAGTATCTCAGTTTAACCTCAAGTCGAATCACAGGAGATAAGGAGACCCGCAGTCCGCAGGGGCTGCATGCGGGTGGTAACAATAGCTTCCAGGTGAAGTCTATCCCTCTGAAAATCTAATCTAACATTTCGTGTGATTAAACAAAAATCAATTAATTGTTTCTTGTTTTAAAAATCTAGCATATGTTTCTAATTCAAATAATCATATATTTAATTTCGTAAGGCGATTCTTTGCGTCGAAATTGTGGGCGTCTGGCAAATCGTAGAAAGATGGGAGAAGACTCAAATTAAAGGTCTCTATCTCGTGATGGCGGGAAAAATTATAAAATTGCTTTAAATTCACCAGAAAACGAGAAATAATGTAAAATATCTGCCATTTAAAAAGCATTGGGATCTAAAAACGTCTGCTTTGTTTACATAAAACATGTGATGCTGATACTTGATTGAAAACCATGTGGTAGGCTAGATATCTATAAGGTATATTCAGTTTGCTATGAGGGTATTTTGTACTATAATAAACTAGTAGTTCCCGTGGCTTCGCTCACGATAAAAATTATGGTGTAACCTTGATTTGACGAATCTGAAGGGGCTGAACGAAAAAAAGGTTATAAGGGAATAATGTAGAGGTCTGTTTACGTGCTATGGCGTTGTGTAGGTTTAAAAAACAGATTTACTCGCATTGCAATAGATAGTGTAGGTTTTCTGTTCTCAGCCATGACTCAAAAACGGCAGAACCGATTTTAAAGCTGAATGTTCGGAACAGTGGCGCTATCCGTGCTGTAACAGGTTTGTGACAGTGTTACAAACCTGAGTCACTTGGTTTACAACTTAACATATGGGCGATTTTCAATATATTTTGAAAGGTTAACTACAGACTGTAGCACTTATTTTTTCCGTGCAAAGCCAGGAAACCCTAGGATTAGATGAAAAAGGAATTCGCCAAACTATTGAAGGGGATGAATACATTAAGGACGCTCTTAGGCCCTTAGGAATAAACTGTAACTCCCGTTGCCTAGATAAATATTGAGCCACATTTTATGGTTAAACAGATAAGGTAGGCCTACATAAATTGATGATGGATGAAACCTTAACTAAATGTAACTTTTATATAGTGCGTATGACCTAAATAAATTGACAAAACAACCATAAAACCATAATGAAAGGAATCAAATTATAGATAAGCTGAAACAACGTATACGTTTGAGAAGCTATACCCTCTGCTTGACTGATGAAATTGGAAATGCAAACAAAATATCATCCATTACATTTATACGGGAATATTTCAAACCTTTGACTCCACCAAAAAAACCCTTAAAACCCACAGAGTTTTATAATTTAAGGATTACTATATAAATAGATCACAGAATTAGATTAAGCTGTTACAGCACAGTCTGTCGGTAACTAAAACATTACCGTACCCCCCTCTTTCAGTCTTGCGGGGAATTAGTTTCAAGACTCAACCAAAAAAGGGAGTACGCTCTTCAGGTTTTAAACTATAGAGGTCGAATTAGATTATACGCCAAGTCATCGTAACAGGCATAATTACAACTCCCGCTGTCGAAATAAATATGTTTCCATATACTGAATTTATGATTAAATAGATTAGATACTAAAACTAAACTAAATGTAACATTTATATAGTGCATAATTATGTCTATAAAATAAATCAACAAAATAATAATAAAACCGTGATGAAAGAAATAAATTTATAATCAGCTGTAACAGCATATGTACATTTGTGAAGCTAACTCAGCTGGCTGATTGAATAAACATTGAAAATGTAAACAAAAGATCGTCCATAACACTTTTAAATGGGAAAATTTCAAAAAATTCAACCTCGCCAAAAACTCCTTGGCTCTTCGAATTTTGTAAAATCCTTTCTTAGCGGATGCCTACGCCTTAAAGGAACGTCCACACAAAATTTCAAGGTTCTAGGTCAAATCGTTCGGGCTGTGCGGTGATAGGTAAGTGGTAATTGACAAATATATAGTAGACTAGAAGAACCCGTGGCTTCGCTCACGATTAAAATTATACATACACTATCACCCATGAATTATATAGTCTTGCTTTCCCATTTATTTTTCTTATTGTAAAATCTAATGTATGTAATGTATCTACTTCTTTGAACATATCAAATGTACTTCCATAAAGCAAAAGTTTTTAGAAATTCGCTCTTAGTACGAAGGTCTGCTACGACGGGGGTATTATATTCCTGCATAAACTGCCTGTACATAAAAAAATGTGACCATATCCAACGCCCCACCGACAAAGCCCCAAATGGTGTTGCTGCCCTGGGTAGGCTCATGCCCAATATCGGTGGTCCTTCCTCTTGCAAGTGCGTTTTGCTTGTGTCGGCTGTCCAGTCGATCGTGCTATCAGGTGAAGAGGATTGCGCTCACACACTCAAGAGGCCAATTTACAGAGACGAACGCCGAGAAGCATTTAATGGTCGTTTCCACGGTACCTGAGCTTGCCCTGATGATGATCATGGGGCACAATATAAGGAACGGCACCCTTGGCTTTTTCGACGGCACTTTGAATCTGCTCGCATATTTTACCCTTAATTAAAACTTTATTATGCACCCCCGTCGCAGCAGACCTGCTTATTAGAAATCCTATTTATTTCCTTCATGAAGGCATACGTGTTAGAGGAATCAAAGAAGTTAGCTTGAAATTTTATTCACTGTAAAAGATCATTTTCTTAAGGTTTTAGGGTCTACCTTGAACAAAAAATTACAATGCCACTCCAGCAATTATTAAAAAGTGCTGTCTTACGTTTTTAGACTCTATATTGAGCAAAACGTTTGAATGAGCCGTCCCGGCAATTTTTTTAAAGTGTTGTAGGTAAAATTAATTCTTTACAGTAGCACACTCTTCCTCTTTAAATAGCAGTTAGTTGTCATAAAAAAAGTCCTTCAAGTATAAGTGATCAGTGATCACTGGAGTCCTTCAGTAATCAGTTATTTATTTTATGTTATACTACATATTATCAGCATTTTATATAGTGTATTGCACTTTGAAAAAATGCAAAAGTCTAATTCATTGACCACCTGGCACCAAGTAACAAATCTTCATTTTAACAAAAATACAGTTAAATAGCAGAAAGAAATACCATTATAATTTACATCACCTGTTTTAAATTTTACTCTCATATGTTTTGTTAGTAAACAAATCTAACTCAAATTATTTCAAAATCCCTGACATGGGTACCTTTAAGACGGTCCCAGGGCTAAGCCCTGAAAGTTATCACGAAATTGAAGGTGTATAAACCTACTCCATGAAATTCTACATGTATGTACCAAGTTTCGTGGCCATCGGTCCAGCGGTTTTTGTGTTTATCCCTGCCAAATAAATAAATATATATATATATATATATATATATATATATATATATATATATATATATATATATATATATATATATATATATACCAACATCCTCTTTTATACTTATAGATAAGGATTGTTTGAATTTTCGCTCATTAGGGGCTTTTAGCCCCTTCAAGCCACTAGTTTTAGTTATAAAAAGATTAATAAGCTGCAAAACATTACGATCTTTAGCCCTTCTTACCCTTTTCTTGTTTATGCGACTGGTATAGTAATTGTGTGCTAATCTGCACTTTTGGCCTACAGATTTGATATTGAGAAAATTTTCTTTGATATCAGTCATATACGGGTGTTAAAACAACGCAAAAAAATTTACGCCACCCGAAAAAAACGTGTACGAAAAAATGAATTAGGTTGCCGGTCTGTATCTGGTAGGTACTTCTCATCTATGGTGCAGCATACTCTGATGTTGACTCGGTCAAACGCAGATAAAACTGACAAAACTTGGATTTTAAAGTGAGAAGTTTTATCTGTAACTGTACCTATAGTTTTTCATATATTTTATGTCAATATTACCTATTATTTAGTATTAAATCAGCATCACCACACATGTTACGTATAGTCCAGGGAACAAAAAGGTATAGAGGGAATTTTTTGGAACACAATTTTTGACTTTGCAGCTTTGTTTGAACTAGTTAG
The DNA here is from genome assembly GCA_035578135.1 of Flexamia atlantica. Classification (NCBI taxonomy): domain Eukaryota; kingdom Metazoa; phylum Arthropoda; class Insecta; order Hemiptera; family Cicadellidae; genus Flexamia; species Flexamia atlantica. The sequence continues at coordinate 201,034,942 of JAQJVK010000001.1, read as the reverse complement.
GAGGTGAACATATTAAAAGTCCCCGTCCGTAGCCCTTGAGCGGGGAGAGGGAGGAGGGCCTGAAGGTAAATTTTTTTGGCTTTTCCTAAATATCATGAAAACTATCAACTTTTAGTATTCCCTATTAAGTTTAAAAATTAAAGAAAATTAAATTTCCTGTAAGAATAGTATATAATATGTCTACTTTGGTCCAACCATTTACAAGAAAAGCACTAATTTTATTAATCAATATATATATATATATATATATATATATATATATATATTATATTTTATATATATATATATATATATATATATATATATATATATATATATATATATATATAAGAAGAGTTGTGTGTTGGTATATTTAGTGCTACAGCCAAAACTACACGTCGTAGACCCATGATCTTAGTATCAAATTAAAGCTTGGAATCTCATGATGTGCACTATGGTAGTTTGGTTTCGATATCTCATTGGGTGTAGGCACAGGATCGTCCGAAAGGGACCTATGTCAAGGATTTTGTGAGTACTTAAGGTTTTATTTGTTTATATCAAAACACATGGTTTAATTTGAAAAGGTAACGGTGGTTAAAGTGGTTGCCAATAGAATGTAGCACCTACAATTGTTTTTGTACAACAGGTGAATACAGTCTTATTTAGCAAATGTGTTTTTATTTACGTTTTCAATTATTTAGTAAATTTTTACTGTTAGGTTATGTTATTAAAAAACATGAAGTGAACTAAAATATAGAGTTACATATTTTTTGTTTTTAAATTCAAAGATAGTAGCAAATAAGACGAAAAAATGTCAAAACGTAGGAGAAACTGTTTGCAATTCCGTATCTTATCACATAAATGAACGATTGCAAGAAAAAATGAAACGAGAAAAGAAGGGTATCACGGGAAAATTCACAGCGACATCAAGAAACACTGTTGTAGCAGATTTGGAACAGAAAGGGAGACAGACGCACGCAAGGAGATGGAAGAAATAATCAGAACAGATATATAACAGAGAACCTTCGAAAAAGGGATTAAACAGAAGAAGCTGAATTAAATTAAACAGTTTAAAAGCTGTTTACAAAAGGACAAGGAACTATGATTTTGGCTGTAGAGTACACATTATTACAATAAATCGTAGATTGTACTGAACACCCGAATGTAGTAATTTGCAAGGTGAACAAAATTTGTAGTTATTGCATAGCAAAAAGATTAATTCAAAAAGAAAACGCCTATTATGTACTGTTTGAAAGGGGGAAATAAGACTGCTACCACCAAATATGCCACCCCCGGCTTTATCAAATATAATATGTATGGAGAAAAATCACAATATATTGAATTTTAGATTACATTAGACCTTATAATTCTTGCTTCCAAATTACATCTTTTGGGCTACTATTTAGGCCTTCATAAGATTTTTCAACCCAGCGAAGCGGGTTAACAACAGCTAGTTATACATATATAATAAGAAAAAAAAGAAAGCTTATATGTTGAGCTTATGTTGCTTACGTTGTTGTTTATGTTGTTGCTTATATGTTGAGCTTATGTTGTTGTTTGGTGCTTATATGTTGATAAAAAAATACACACAGTTTGTAAAGATTTTTTAAGCAAGAGGAAATTTTTGAACTTTTATAGGTACTGTTAACCATAATAAAGCATTTTAATTAAATCTACCAACTCTTTAACCCCTGGAACAACAAACTTTTATAATTTAGTTTGCAAGTCATAAGCGATAACGCTCTAGATTGTTAGGATAAACTTAAAACTTGCAAAGCTTGTATTAGCCTGTGGAGGGCTCTTAATTTAAACAAGATTTTAAGAACTTCTCAAGTAACGTAAGACAGAAAAATATCGTAAACTTCATGTGCCTTGCAAAGTACAAAGATCTCACACCCAACAAAGAGAAACATGTTTTTCTAACACATTCATATCAAAATTAGCTTTTTCATGTTCATATTTATCAAAGTTGACAAATCTCGCTATGTTGGATTGAATATGCATCTTTTGCATTTTAAATTTGCTGTGATGCGGGTCTGCTGCAGTGGGGGTATTTTCGTCACATCGTGGGCTTAATCCGATTAATAATTGTATAAAAATATATGTGTGAACAATATAAAAATGATATATTACAAAAATACCTCCGTTGCAGCAGACCTGCATATCCATCGAATTTTAAGTGCATAAAAACATAGTTCAATCCAACATAGCGAGAATTGACATGAATTTGTGAGCTCCATAAGATTAACATGGGGAGTGAGTAAGAAGGTTTTCTGCAACAGGTATTTTTGCCACGCAGCCATCCAGAAATTCTACTCTGCGCCTTTTTTTCAAAGATTATAACATAATGACAGTACCTTCTATTTTCATCTCGATGAAGCCACAAACCAAGTTTTCATAAGATATGTTAATAAATAAGCAAGATAAAGAATTTTACCCATTTCCCACAAGGTTAACATTGGGACAACGTACTGTGTTTACCACTTTCAATAACTCGCCAACCAATGGACATAGAGTAAGTGATTCCAAATACTACTAAATTATTTGTTTATTTGAGCTGATCTCAATGGTGCTAACAAGGATTGGAATATTTTTATTTTTTTATGTAAAAATCTCAAAAAACATATTTTGTGGGTTTTATTCCCCTTTATATTTATCCCTTCGGGTGGACCGATCGTGATGGTTTACGAACTCGTCCGAGTGATTAACAATTTAAACGATTTAAACGTCTGTACCAAATTTCATTAGGATCGGACCTTATTTATGGTTGCTATCATGTATATTACCGTGTTAACCACGGCAATATAAACATAATAAAAATATATAGAGATATATACAAGGTGTCTCGAACGGATTGTAGGAAAACTACTAGTCTACATAGATGAAACAAAATGAATAAATGAATAAATTATTTATTTCCAACTAAAAATGGTTACAATTTTTACAAAAAAATTTCTTGGAATTAAGTTGACCACGTTTGCAAGTAGTGTGGCCACTTAAACACTGCTTTGGGCACTTTCATGTCTATTAGTCCAGTCCCAAAATGTCAATCGTGCTTAAATGTGTGATTTTGTTTTTTAGCTTCACAAAATCATTCCCCACAAAATCGACCCCAAGGAACAACGTAAAAATATTTATAAGCTTTTCAAAATACAGAGTGTTCCAAAAACTGTTTTTAAGCGGACGTGGTTCTCGAGATACAGGGCATTCCGTGCTGCTGTGTAATGCACAGTAAAAAGAAACGGAAATAATGGAAGTCAACAATCAAAACAATCAGCTAATTGTAGTAACGTTTAATGCATGTTTATTGGTTACTTCAGAGGAATGTAGTGGCCGCACTTGTGGGAGTAGCAAATGTTTGTTTATTATAGACTACGTTTGAAGAATTGAGAAACGTAAAAGTTTATGCAAGGAATACGTTATGATTAAAAAATATACTTTTTCTGAGTAGTAAGGTGTAATAGTATATTTCGCAACAAGGGCCGAAAATGAGGTTTTGCAGGCTCGAGATCTTGTTTCAAATTCGAGACGAAGTCGAGACCTTTCGGCCCATTTTAGAGGGGTTTATCCCCCCTTACCCCCTCTTCCAATGGTCCCATCAAGCTGGCATTGAACTTGTCCAAATAATTACTACTTTACGTGTCTGAGTGCCAAGTTTTGTTCAGATTGGACCATTTTTACTTTCTCCCCCCTATACAGAGTATATGGAGAAAGTATTGTTTTCGTCAACATTTTCAAATTTGAGTTGTTAGTGGAAATGTTCGTTTTAGTGCTCCCTGAATCCAAAAAAGTGGTTTTCAGAGTGGTGTGTGGTGTCTGTCTGTCCGTGTGGATGTGTGGATGTGTGTGTGTGTGTGTGTGTGTGTGTGTGTATGTAAAGCTAGAGACGCACCAGTGGTCCGATTTTCTTGAAATTTGGCATGCAGGTATGAAGCAATGGTATCTCCAGGCGTTTTTTTCATTTTTTTTAATTTTTTATTTTTAATGGTATTTACCCCATAAAAACACATAACAAATTACAAAAATCCAAATTTCTCAAAAACTGCTCTAACGATTTTGATAAAAATATCATGGTTTTAGCGAATTTCCCCTATAGGGAAGAAGCTATTACCGTAGGTCTCATGGTAAGACCTAAGCCCGAGACCATGATAACTTTTCGTTTTGGGGCCACCAGAAGCAAAAAACACCATTCGTTCGAATTTTTATATATATATATATATCTATCTATCTATCTATCTGTCTATATATATATATATATATATATATATGTGTGTGTGTGTGTGTGTGTGTGTCTGTAAGCACGGTAGCCGCCGTAAATATGGTCCGATCTTAATGAAATTTGGTACAGAGATGTAAAGTGGTAATCGATTGGACGAGTTCGTGAACCAGCCCGATCGGACCATCGGAAGGGGGGGTAAAGGGGGATAAACCCCCCAAAAATTGTTTTTTTGAGTTTTTTACATAGAAAAATAAAATTAATCAAATTTTTGTTGGCATCATTGAATTCAGCTCAAAAAAACAAACAATTTAGTATCTTGAATCATTGCTCTATCTCCATTGGTTACCGAGATTTTGAAAGTGGTAAACACAGTACGTTGTCCCAATGATAACCTTATGGGGAATAAGTAAAATTCTATATCTCGCTTATTTCTCAACATATCTTAATAAAACTTGGTTTGTGGCTTCGTCTAGATGAGATCTAATGTATTTTAGTCTAAAACCCCCGAAATTTCCATTTTTGAGGCAGCAAACCTGCATAATCATTCCCCATGTTATCCTTATGGGAATTAAAAAAATTCTATATCTTCCTTATTCTTTAACATTTCTTGATAAAACTTGGTACATGGCTTCTTCTAGTCAAGATCTACTAAATAATGAATTAAAACCAACCAGATTTAACATACCTGTTGCAGCTAACCTGCATACTCATCCCCCATGTTATTCTTATGGAGATTACAAAACATGACAAATTTCGCTATGTTGGATTGAATTATGTTCTTTTGCACTTGAAATTCGCTTAGTATGCAGGTCTGCTGTAACGGGTGTATTTAGTACTTAAGATGACAAACAAAATGGCACCACCCGCATGTCTGTAAAAATTCAGGTTCAGAAGTTATGGGGGTTTAAGTGTCAAAAAAAATTCAAATTTTTGAAATTTCGCAAAATTTTAACTTCTAAAGAAAATATACTTGCAACCATTGAATTTGGCTTGAAAATCTAAATAATCCAGTATTTTGAATCATTACTCTACGTCAACTGGTTGCGGAGATAATTGATATTTTAGTTCGGCGGTAAACGCAGTACGTTGTCCAATGTTATTCTTATGGCAAATATTAAAAAGCCGATATCTCCGTTATTCACCAACCGATTTTGATAAAATTTGGTATGTATTTGTGTGATAATTAATTGTTAATTTGTTTTATCTATAAGTATAAAAGAGGATGTTGGTATATATATATATATATATTTATTTATTTATTTATTTATTTATTTGGCAGGGATAAACACAAAAACCGCTGGACCGATGGCCACGAAACTTGGTACATACATGTAGAATTTCATGGAGTAGGTTTATACACCTTCAATTTCGTGATAACTTTCAGGGCTTAGCCCTGGGACCGTCTTAAAGGTACCCATGTCAGGGATTTTGAAATAATTTGAGTTAGATTTGTTTACTAACAAAACATATGAAAGTAAAATTTAAAACAGGTGATGTAAATTATAATGGTATTTCTTTCTGCTATTTAACTGTATTTTTGTTAAAATGAAGATTTGTTACTTGGTGCCAGGTGGTCAATGAATTAGACTTTTGCATTTTTTCAAAGTGCAATACACTATAGAAAATGCTGATAATATGTAGTATAACATAAAATAAATAACTGATTACTGAAGGACTCCAGTGATCACTGATCACTTATACTTGAAGGACTTTTTTTATGACAACTAACTGCTATTTAAAGAGGAAGAGTGTGCTACTGTAAAGAATTAATTTTACCTACAGCACTTTAAAAAAATTGCCGGGACGGCTCATTCAAACGTTTTGCTCAATATAGAGTCTAAAAACGTAAGACAGCACTTTTTAATAATTGCTGGAGTGGCATTGTAATTTTTTGTTCAAGGTAGACCCTAAAACCTTAAGAAAATGATCTTTTACAGTGAATAAAATTTCAAGCTACCTTCTTTGGTTCCTCTAACACGTATGCCTTCATGAAGGAAATAAATAGGATTTCTAATAAGCAGGTCTGCTGCGACGGGGGTGCATAATAAAGTTTTAATTAAGGGTAACATATGCGAGCAGATTCAAAGTGCCGTCGAAAAAGCCAAGGGTGCCGTTCCTTATATTGTGCCCCATGATCATCATCAGGGCAAGCTCAGGTACCGTGGAAACGACCATTAAATGCTTCTCGGCGTTCGTCTCTGTTAATTGGCCTCTTGAGTGTGTGAGCGCAATCCTCTTCACCTGATAGCACGATCGACTGGACAGCCGACACAAGCAAAACGCACTTGCAAGAGGAAGGACCACCGATATTGGGCATGAGCCTACCCAGGGCAGCAACACCATTTGGGGCTTTGTCGGTGGGGCGTTGGATTTGGTCACATGTTTTTATGTACAGGCAGTTTATGCAGGAATATAATACCCCCGTCGTAGCAGACCTTCGTACTAAGAGCGAATTTCTAAAAACTTTTGCTTTATGGAAGTACATTTGATATGTTCAAAGAAGTAGATACATTTCATACATTAGATTTTACAATAAGAAAAATAAATGGGAAAGCAAGACTATATAATTCATGGGTGATAGTGTATGTATAATTTTAATCGTGAGCGAAGCCACGGGTTCTTCTAGTTTCATTATACAAGTTTTATAATTTTAAATTACTTTAAGGGAGAAAGTATGTGTCAGTTTCCTGATACCTTTTATTGTGTGAGCTATCGTGCTTAAAGAGTCACACACCTACACACACACACACACACACACACACACACACACACACACACACACACACACACACACACACACACACACACACACACACACACACAGTTGGCGGCTGGCAGCCGTGCTGTGCAGACGTGGTCGTGCGGTGCTCTATAACCTTTGTTCAAGATGAGTGACTGTGCAATTCAGGGCCGGCTCTACCATATAGGCGAACTAGGCGACCGCCTAGGGCGCCAGGGCCTGAGGGGCGCCAAAGGGGACGCTGAGCAGCCCCGTTTGTCAAAAAAGCTATAGGCGGAAATAATAAAAATTGTTATTTTGGAAAGGCAAGTTATGAATATAGCCTAAATGCCAATTTATACTTACATTTTATTAAATAAGGCCTACAATTTTATGATGTTAGATTAGCTCGGAACACGCTCTGCTTGTTACTTTTCTAAACGCTTTAAAACTATAAACTTATTTTCAATGAGAAAACCCTACCCTTCCAAACTTATGACTACAAACCAATACCAAGCATGCGATATTCTCTGCTCTCTAGGCGCCCTTGTCGCTATAAAGAAGTTTAGACTTACTTTTATCATGACAACCAAATTCAAGACTGGTCCACTGTAGTCCACTACTTTTCCAATGCTAGCAAGTAATATGTTTTTTTTTATCCACGCTGGAAAGGAGGTTAAAATAGCTCTTACCCTCACCGAAATGCGGGCCCTCTACGACGCTCGCTCAAGTGAGCAAATCGACGAGCAGGGGTCTCTAGCCTCGGACCGTCAGCACTGGTGTCGAGGCCCCCCTCGAGGCTCTAGGTGGCTTGGAGCGTACAGAGTTGTCTGTACGTCTCCTTGGGCATACCTGCTTAAAAAAACCCTCGCGTGCTGTCACCACATCATTGCGATCGACCCGAGCGTCTGCTCATTGCGACATCGCAATGCGAGGCCTCTGTCCCTTTCAGGACTCCGCGCTGCTGTCCCTATCGGGACTCCTCAGTTGGTGATCAACCGTTCTGCTGTCCTCGGTTCTGGGGTCACTCCAGACACCCGTCTGTCCTCTTCTGGCGCAGGATGGACATGAAAAAGTCAGCCACTGCGTTCCAGCTGACACTGCCCTGCAGCATCTTCTCCACGATGTTGTCCGGGGTCAGATGACCACCGACCGAGTCGGCGAGGGCAGTCCGTTCTTCGTCATGTTTTTGTTTCTTACTATTATTACAATTATTACTATTATTACAGTGTAAATTATTGTTCTTAATAACTTGCCAAAGCGTTAATTAATTTTAATTTAATTATTTTAGTTGTACACATTGCCGGATTTATCACTAGGCCCAGAAAGTCTGGAATTAAGGCCGCGCGCCGATAAGGGACCGCACACGGTAGAAAATAAAGTATTTAGAGTGAAATTTGGAGATGATTAAGATAACGTAAATGAACTAAAGAAAGGTCAACGCTTTTCACGCGTTGGGGCCTCAGGGGGGCCGCACAGAAAACAGGGCTTATGGCCGCGACACCGTAAATCCGGCTATGGTTGTACATTAATTATATTATTTTTATTTGACAAATTGTTAAAATCATATCTTATTTAAATCTTTTATCTCATTTAAGTACCTAAACTCATTAAAATATTATTGTTATATTTTCCCTAAGAAATCAACTCCATCTCAATTTCATAAAGCCTCATTTTATGGGCAAACTTTTTCAGGGGTATCATGTATATTGAATACTCGATGTGCAGTCTTCAATTGAATGCAGTACACAGAAATAACATGCAGTTTAATATATCACTCAAAAAAGCGTACACGTATGACTCTTGACAGTGGATGTAAAGTGTGATTTGTCTTCAAATTCACTGGTTTTAATATTGTTGCTGGCTATCAGGAATTACTTCTTAATTAATAAAAAAGATTGATTTTAACCAAATTTGGATAGCCCTGATGATGCCCCTTAATAAATAAGGGCGAATCAATTGTTCACATAGATTGCTTTAGACAGATGATGAGGGTTTTTATTAATCTCTGGTTTAAAACCTGAACAAAATTTTCCATTTCAAAGTTTGAGGGTTTTAAGTGTTGCCTTGGGAATACCAAAATTAGACAGACTGAGTTTCCTTTCATTACAAAAAAATATTTCAACAAGAAACTTCGTGAACAAGGAAAAACAACTGACAAGTTTCAAAAAGCATTATCTTAAAACCTAAATTGTTTCATTACATTGTGTATTAAAAAAGTCTGCTGTTGGCTGTTTGGTATTTTATCTTTAAAGTAAGTAAAACTGACTGGGGAAAATGCACTGACCGGCCCCTTGACACTAATGACCCCAAGCCCCAAGCAAAACTTACGCACAAATATACCATCTGCGGTTTTACCGTGGTACATAGATATAATCAAATCAAACAATTTAAGTTTCCATAAGTATGCGTATAATGTCATAGGCCTATGTAATTAAGCAAAAAATAAATTTCATCTTAAAATATTAACAAATTAACTAAAATAAATTAAAACAACAAATTAAAATTAACATAAAATAAACAAATTAAAATTAATAAATTAACAAATCCTACAAATCTCATAATACAGTAGAACGATTCGATTTATATCTTTATTCAATCTTAACAACAATATTATGCTTGTACCTCCTAAAAAACTTGACAAAAAAGAGGTGAAGAATCGTACTTTATTTAAGATTCTACAAGTCTCTTATAGTTTAGTTTGTACACAAGAGTACTCATAAAAAATTAACCACACAAGGAAGTAATTAAAACTAATAAAAGCATTAAAACTTAAAAGTTTTAGTAATTGGATTTTTAATACGGTAGGCCTATATAAGTTTTTTCTCTGGTCCTGATACTAATGTACCCTTTTACTAAACTGTCAAGAATTCGGGGGGGGGGGGGGGGGGGCGTCAAGCAGTACGTTCGCCTAGGGCGCCTAAAACTCTTGAGCCGGCCCTGGTGCAATTTGTAGCGATCCTTTGCCGGATACTCTAGAAATTTGCTACTTGTTCTATGTGTAGAAGTGAATTACATTTTGCGCGTGCTGATATTCTTGAGTCTACTTGGAACAGAATGGGGCAGGCGCGACGTGAAAACTGGAAATGCAGTAAGTGTACTGGTAGTAAACCTAAACAGGTTAAGCAAACTAAAGACTCTGCTAATAGTGGTTAAGTTTCTATAGATAAATTGCACGAAGAATTTTTGAATGAAATGGAGGAAACTATTAAATCACAGTTTGCCCTATATGAACAAAAATTTGGTACTCAGTTAAGTGAATTTAAGGAATCAATGGACTTTTTTTCAAACAAAATTGATGAGTATGAGAAACAAGTTAGTAGTTATAGTTCTCAAGTTAAAGCTCTGAAAGAATTTCAAGATTTTTAGTGAAGGAAAATGAGGAACTTAAAAAAATGTTGCCCAGTATAAATTGCAATTGGATGATTTGGAGCAATACAACAGAAATAGGAATATTCAGATTGATGGGGTGCCCGAAAATGACAATGAAAATGTGAGTGATGTTAAAAAACTGTCAGATATTGTCGGTGTCCCTTTAAACACTGATACTGATATCCAGGAAATGCACAGGATTCCTACTAGGCGTGAATCGGGGCCAAAACCTATTATTGTACAGTTTTCTCATTGGCAAACTCGAGACTTATTCCTAATTAAAGCAAAAAAATCAAGAGTAAAATCGACCGACTTTGATGTAAATGTACCACTGACAAATGTGTATGTTAATGAACACTTAACACCGGTTAATAAAACACTAATGTTTAACGCTAAAAAGTTAAAGCAATCTGGGTGGAAGTATGTCTGGTCCAAGGAAGGAAAAATATTTGCTAAAAAGTTTGAACAAGGGAAGGCTATACGTATTCAATCCTTGGCACAGATTGACGAACTTCTACGTGTGAATGAGCAGGCGTCTGTGGCATAAAAGGTGTGAAAGAAGCAATAAACTGGTCTAAAGGGTTTTAGTCCAGGCAACGAAAGGTTGTAGAGGGAATTGCATGGATCACAATTTTTTTTTCTTTTTAACTTTGTTTGGACTGGTTAGGAGTAAAACATATCAAAAGTCCCCCCCCCCTTAGCCCTTGAGCGGGCTGGGCTGGAAGGGCATAAAGGTACAATTTTTTGGTTTTTCCTAAATATCTTGCAAACTATCAACTTTAAGTATTCCCTATTAAATTTGAAAATTAAAGAAAATTAAATTTCCTGCAAGAAAAATATATAATATGTCTACTTTGGTCCAACCGTTTACAAGGTAATCACTAATTTTGTTAATATTTAAAAAAAATATCCCTTCCATAAGGAATACATGTAAATTTGTGGGTAACATAGATGCCCAATTGGGCAACGTTTTTTCACTTAAAGGAGAATGAACAGCATTCAGGAAATATTGACAAAATTTCCAGTAATTTGACACCTCAATCATAAAAATTGGTCTAAAATTAAGGCATTGGCGAGCTCACAAAATACGTTATTTTTCAAGGAATCTATATACTTAATACTATAAGGTTTTTTTCTGTTAGATCCCTTTTTCAGCCATCCTACTTAACCGATTTTGACGATTGAGGTGTCATTTTAAAGCTTATAATGTAGCGCACCGGCGACTGGTAATTAAAATTGGCATTTCTTTTACGGCTTCGACCCCCAAGCCTTTGATTTATTTCTAGAGGGCGCTTTCAACGCTCCAGTGCTGAGCAACTTGCGTTAACATGGTTTTAAAATGTGATTTTAATTTAACAGCTGATTACCTTTAGATCGATTTTTAACCTAAGTCAGATTGTAAACAAAAATAGAAAGTCTGCAAGATTTGATTCATTTGATGAAAACTAATTCTTAAATGGGACATTCTTTTGACAATTGTAGACTAATTGAGGTAGGAAAATCATTCTTAATGGTGCAGAAAGAAGTTGAAGGTAAGTTAAGGTAAGTTGCAACAAAAACACCACTTGGTCGTGGTGTTTTTGTTGCAAAGTCGCTATTCAACACAGGGTATAGTAACCCAGTGCGACTAATGAACTTGAACAGCTTTCCAGTAACCGTGAAGAAAGGAGCTTTAGTTGGGAGTTGTGTAGCTGTCAACTCAGTCGTTCGCCAGTTACGATCCTGCCCGCCACGCCCTAAAGAACTTCCCAAGGAGTTGGTAGAGTTTGCAGACAACGCCTGCCAAGAGCTGAAACCTGAACAAAGAACGGAAGTCAGGAACTTCATAGCAAGATGGCATGACGTTTTTGAGTATGGCGGAGGTTCTAGAAGAAGGACAAATATCGTCCAGCATCGGATTGATACTGGGGACGCCAAACCTATACGCCAGGCCCCTAGAAGACTGCCATTAGCCAAGCGTGAGGAAGCCCAAAGAATCATCAAGGAAATGGAAGCTGATGGTATCATCGAACCTTCTAGCAGCCCTTGGGCCTCACCTGTCGTATTAGTGAAGAAAAAGGACGGTTCTACAAGGTTCTGTGTGAATTATCGCCTTCTGAACAATGTCACCAAGAAAGACAGTTATCCTCTACCAAGAATTGACGACACATTGAGCACTTTAGGGGGTTGCCAACTGTTTTCGACCTTAGACCTCAGAAGCGGCTACTGGCAAGTGGGGTTGGCCCCAGAAGACAATGAGAAGACCGCATTCTCGATTGGGAGCGGACTGTGGCAATTCACAGTGTTACCTTTCCGACTTTGTAATGCTCCTGCAACCTTTGAGAGACTAATGGAAAACGTCTTAAGAGGTCTTTCGTGGGAAAGATGTCTGGTTTACCTAGATGACATTATCGTATTGGGTAGATCTTTTGGCGACCACCTGAAGAACCTGGAAGATGTCTTCGCACGACTTCGCACTGCTAATTTGAAGCTAAACCCGAAGAAGTGCAATCTGTTCCGCAGGCAGGTGAACTACCTGGGCCATGTTGTCTCGGATAAAGGAGTCTCGGTGGACCCAGAGAAAATCAGAGCGATCACTGATTGGCCTGTGCCGAAAGACAAACACCAGGTAAAGAGCTTCCTTGGTATTTGTGGATACTACAGGAGGTACGTGAAAGGATCCTAATATTGCAAAACCCCTAACGAAACTAACTGAAGAAAAACGGAATTTTATCTGGGATGAAGACTGCCAGCGGGCCTTCGATAAGCTGAAGAGTAGATTATGTAGCGCTCCCATTCTAAGCTATCCAAGAACTGACGGTAAGTTTAAACTGGATACGGATGCCAGTAACACAGCCATAGGAGGGGTGCTTTCCCAGCTGCAGGATGGAGAAGAACGTGTGATTGGGTACTTCAGCAAGGTCCTATCAGCCCCGGAGCGCAATTATTGCGTTACTAGAAGAGAGTTGCTGGCAGTGGTTAAGTCAATTGAACACTTCCACAAATACCTATATGGAAGGAGGTTTCTCTTGAGAACGGACCATGCTTCTCTGATGTGGCTGCTGAAGTTTAAGTCGCCCGAAGGCCAGGTTGCGAGATGGATTGAGCGACTCCAAGAGTATGATTTTGATTCTACTCATCGTCCTGGGCCTAGCCACAAAAATGCTGATGCACTTTCCAGAAGACCATGCGGCGACAACTGCAAGCACTGTTCACGTCAGGAGGAAATAAGTGCATTAGTGAACCGTGTAACTGTCGTCAACCACGCATGGGAAAATGAAGAGCTGTCAAAGGACCAGCGTGAAGACCCTGACCTGGCACACCTAATGAAATGGAAGCTGGCAAAAGCAGGAAGACCATCATGGCAGGACGTTGCTCCGTTGTCAAAGAATGTGAAGACGTATTGGGCGCAGTTGGACTCGATTTTGGTCGACAACGGCGTGTTAAAGCGCACGATTGAGTCGGAGGAAGGAGGTCGCCGAAGGCTTCAGATAATAGTCCCAAGGAAAAGGGTGTCTGAGGTGCTGAAAGAACTCCATGACGGATCTTCCGGAGGACACCTAGGAGTACATCGAACGCTAGAGAAGGACCGCGAACGTTTCTACTGGGCCAATCAGAAGGCTGACGTGTTGGACTGGTGCAGGCAGTGTGTGACGTGCGCAGCATCAAATGGCCCAATGGAGAGACCGAAGGCACCGATGAGGAAATACAATGTGGGGGCTCCGTTTGAGCGAATAGCCATCGATGTAGCCGGACCATTTCCTGTCTCTGATGCAGGAAACAAATTTATCTTGGTTGCGATGGACTATTTCAGCAAATGGGTAGAAGCTTATTCAATTTGAATAAAAATCAACATGTGAATTAACATACTATCTTTAGGGGGATTCCCCAGAATTATAATCAAAATTTATTAAAATAACTAATAAAAGTGAGTACTTAATTAAATTAAATCCCACTCCCCAACCAAGAGGCAACTACAGTAGCGGACGTATTAGTTAAGGAGCTAATCTGCAGATTTGGCGTTCCTTTGGAGCTTCATTCTGACCAAGGCAGGAACTTTGAGTCAGCTGTGTTTTCCAGGATGTGTGAAGTACTAGGTATCCGGAAGACTAGAACGACGCCACTTCATCCGCAGTCCGATTGCATGGTGGAGCGCATGAATAGAACCATAGGAAGGTATCTGTCGAAAGTTGTCTCAGAACATCAAAGGGACTGGGATCAGTACCTGCAACTGTTCCTGCTTGCGTATCGAAGCTCTTTAAATGAGACCACCGGACAGACACCCGCCAATGTGATATTTGGCCATGAACTTCGTCTGCCATGTGATCTACAGTTTGGGTTTACACCTGATGAACAAGTGGTGGGTGAAGACTACATATCGAGCTTAAGAAAGCGGATGGATGAAATACATGAGAAGGTCCGCATCAACATCCTTGGTGCAAGTGACAGGATGAAGGAAAGGTATGACATTAAGGCTGAAAAAGGTGGATTCAAACCAGGAGACCTAGTCTGGCTGCATAATCCTCGAAGGCGTCGTGGATACTCACCGAAGCTCCAGAGTTCGTGGGAGGGACCGTATGAGATTCTAAGACACGAATAAACGATGTGGTCTACCGGATTAAAAAGCTCCCAAGAGGTAAACCTAAAATAGAACGTTTCAACCGCCTAACACCTTACAAAGGAGACCACGGAAAGCAAGAAGAGCAACGAGTTAGGAACCTCTCTACGGAACCGACGGGATTTGAGGATGGAATGTCTGGAGATGGGAAGGAGGAACGCTATGGAGCGATAAGAATGGCTTATAAGGACATCTTCTCGTTGCCAACGAAGTATGCCCTAGCTCACTGTGTGGCCAAAGATTTGAAAATGTCCCGAGGTATAGCTACTGTTTTCAGGAAAAAGTTTGGAAGGATCGAGGAGCTAGAGCGTCAAAGACCCATCATTGGCAAGGCACTCCATCTTGAGAATAATGGCCAACACCTATTCTATCTTGTGACAAAGAATACCTCCAACACAAAACCCTCTTACAACTCGTTGAGAAACAGTCTTGTAGACTTGCGGGACAAGCTCCTTCATTTTGGAGTTGATAAACTGGCAATCCCCAAGATAGGATGCGGCTACGATGGCTTGGACTGTAGATTAGTTAGATGCATGGTGGAAGAAATCTTCACTGGGACCGGCATCCTCGTAGTGGTCTGCGTGTTCAACCCTTGGAGAGACAGTAACATCACCTTCGGAGACTCCAGGCAACAGGAAAGGATCTGTTCTGGGGCAGAACAGTCTTAAGGTGGGGGTGGTGGTGCGGAACGACTGGAAGCCGCGGCTGCGGAACTCTCTGGAACCTCCCAGGAATGCGAGAGTGCGGGGTGTAGGGGCGGCGGCTCGTGCCGTCGGCGGCCCCTTTGACCTGCCGACAAAGGGGCTTCCGGAATCTTCCAGCACTCGAACCAGCCTAGCGGCTTCGACGCGGGGACATATAAAAGAGAGGCCGCGCTGCCGTGTGAGTCAGTTTTTGGGTCCGATGATACTGCGTGCGAGTGACCAGTGACCAGTGACAGTGACAGTACTCAGTGACAGTGACAGTGCATAGTGACAGTGTTTAGTGACAGTATCGAATAAGATAATTAGAATAACTAGCTGTAAGTAGCAATTTAAGTTCATTGTATTCGAGATAGGTTAGATAGGCTTAGCTAGGTTTAGATAGGAAATTAACTATTTGTAACTGTTTGCAGGGGTGCCCACAGCATGTTTTGATGTCGCAAGTTGCGACATCAGTCTAAATTTTGGGGGGGATTAAAAAAACTAGCGAAAATGGGGGGGATTTTAAAAATATATGCACAGTTTTTATCTGACTCGAAAATTTGTAATGGTCAAATAGCAATAATGCGTTCAGGTTTAATTGTCAAACGTTAGACGACACGACTGTTGTTGACGTGTTACCGTAATGTCGGTCGGGTCGGGCTGTGCTCACACTGGTAAAATATCCCATATCCTGTGGTCGCGTGGTGCAGTGATCGTAGTTTGCCGTTTCGCCACTACGCAACGCCGCCGCTCCACTCCCAGCTCCCGCTTGTCAACGCCAACACCTATACCTATGGCCGGGGACGACGTTTTTTAACACGCGGTAAAAATGCCGCTCGCCCGTAGTGCATTGATTTAAATGGACGCGTTCACACGGGGCGGAAGAAATACCGCGCGATAATATTGCCGCTGGCGGTAGTTTTGACGCCGCGCCGCTCAAAAGCGGTTTTTTCCGCTTTGTCATCATAGTGGCGTATGCAATTAAATGGGAGCGTACACATTTGGCGTATTTTTTACCGCCACCATAGTCAGACGGCAGGACACTCTAAACATTGTACCGTGTTGATGACGTCAGGAGTTCTGTGATCAGCATATCGTAAAATGCATTTGGTGAACACCCACCGTCGTCTGTCAAAATTAAAATGGTACCATGATTGGCGATATTTTTTCCGTGGCGTTTTTTTAACCGCCACGTGTGTACGAACGCCGATTTCGTCGTCGGTGGTGGAAAAATTATCGCGCGATAAAAAAACGCCGTGTGTCTCCGGCCGTAGTGCATTGATGTAAATAGACGCGTTCACACGCGGAAGAAATACCGCGCGATAATATTGCCGCTGGCGGTCGTTTTGCCGCCGCTTGAAAGCGGATTTTTTTCTGCTTTGTCATCACAGTGGTGTATGCAATTAAATGGGAGCGTACACATTTGGCAGATTTTTTACCGCCGCCATGGTCAGACGGCAAGACACTCTAAACATTGTACCATGTTCAGGAGTTCTGTGATCAGCATATGGTAAAATGCATTTGGTGAACACCCACCGTCGCGTCGTCTCTCAAAATTAAATGTTACCATAATCGGCGATAATTGTTGACTGGCCAAAGTCAATGCATCAATTAGATGTCCGACCAATAACGGTTTATCGGAAAATCAAAAGTAAATTAAAGGAAAGAAAACCAAAAGATAGTAACTGTAGGATCGATTACTTCGATCGTAATCCTCATATTGCAATCAGATATTATTCTTTCCCACTCAAGAAACCCGCAGAGTCCCCAAGTTTGTTGAGGTCAGGTAGATGTGGGAATGTGGGAAAAAAAGAAAACTACAAAATCGCGAGCAGCAAATACGGCGGGTGAGTGAGTGCGCTGTTAGCGAAATTACTGTTTGTTTGTTTGGGTAGTTAATCAAATATATCATCATAAGGTATGGTAAACACAAATTTACACGTAAAAGGCCCTGAGAAACGCAAACAAAACTTTGACAGTTCTACAAAAACACTTCATTCAGTCATTTCAGCTGAGGTTTAGCAGACAATTTTATGAGTTTACAGTTACAGTTTTTGCCGCCTGCCGTATTTCGTGCTCTCTACACCCGTATTCCAGTCCCATCCTATTAGCTACTAGCCAGCCAGACCTCAAGTTTGGTGCATTGCCTAGTTTTCCTAGTTTTTTTCATTCAGCCTAGAGCTTAACGTGATGAACCTAGAACGTACGTAACGTGGGTGATTTAGATCTTATAGCATTACGCATGTAACCTCACCCAACCATGCTAGAAGTATACAGCATCTAAAATTAGAAATGCTTTATTGTTCCACTTGGTTACGAGGGTAACAATATCCAAACCTATCCTATACCTATCCAAAGAATTTAAGTAGGCCTAGGTATCGACGCCAAGTTTTGGGGGGGATTTTGCGACATGGACCATGGGGGGGATGGGCACCCCTGACTGTTTGATTAGTTAATAAATAGTAGTTAGTTTATGAAATCGCCAGTGTTTTTATTTTAGAACCCGTAGGCCCGTAAAAACTCCAATCTAACTTTTTCTGGCCATGTAACTTAACCAGGGCCGGACTTTCGATTTATGGGCCCCTAGATGCATGTGGTGGTGTGGCCCCCCTGGCACAGAAAAAACCAGTGGCCTTTATTTTACTATATCTTGTGTGGTGTGGGTCCATATAAGCTACATTCATAAGATTGTCACACACAAGTTAAGAACATTGAATAGGTTGAGGTTGAGATACACTGTTCCAGAATCAACAAAGCTGAAAATTGTCCGCTCTCCAATTTTTCAGTCGATTTTCTATGCCTTATCTGTATTTGGAAATAGTCTGTCTTTTCAAATCATCACTCTTCTGACCAGACTTCAAAATAACTCATTGAGACTTGTCTTCAATCTAAAAAAAATGTATCACTTCAGTGAATACAGGGAAAAGGAAATTCAAACCATTATCGAGTATTTCCAAAAGATCTAGTAAACCGCTTTTCCTTGGGACAAAGTTGGAATTCTGCAGCAACATAAGCCTTTGAAGTACCAAGCAGGACTGCCTTTTGCAGTTCCTACGGGTAGGGTTTGAGTTAGGTAAAAAACCTTTCTCCTTTCTGGGACTGATTTAAATAATGGCCTGCCTCAGACCATCAAAGGTAGCAGCCTCCCTTCTTTTAAAAGTTAAGTTAAAGAAATGTCTTTCTGAGTTACTTTATAGTTTTAGCGAATTTCCCCTATAGGAAAGAAGCTGTTACCATAGGTCTCATGGTAAGACTTATACCTGAGACCATTATAACTTTTTGTTTTGATGTCCCCAGATAAAATTATACCTCCCCCCCAGGTATTCATGTATATATATATGTGTGTGTGTGTGTCTGTGTGTGTGTGTGTGTGTGTGTGTGTGTGTGTGTGTGTGTGTGTGTGTGTTTGTGTGTGTGTGTGTTTGTGTGTGTGTGTGTGTGTGTGTGTGTGTGTGTGTGTGTGTGTGTGTGTGTGTGTGTGTGTGTGTGTGTCTTTAAGCACGATAACTCGCATAAAAATGGACTGATCTGATTGAAATTTGGCACAGACATGTAAAGTAGTAATTATTCAGACGGATTTGAAAACCAGCCTGATCAGACAATTGGAAGGGGGGATAAGGGGGGGTAAACCCCTCCAAAAATGGGTTTTTTTAATTTTTACATAACAAAATTAAAATAATGTAATTATGGTTTACACAATTCAATTAAGCTTAAAAAAACAAATAATTTAGTATTTTGAATTGTTGCTCTATCACCATTGGTTACTGAGCTATCGCTAGTGGTAAACACAGTACGTTGTCCCAATGTTATCCTTATGGGAAATATGTCAAATTCTGTATCTTGCTTATTTCTCAACATATCTCAATAAAACTTGGTATATGCCTTCTTCTAGTTCAGATCTACTAAATATTAAATTAAAACCACCCAGTTTAATCGTACCTGTTGCAGCAAACCTACATGCTCATTCCCCATTTTATTCTTATGGAGCTTACAAAAACATGTCAAATCTCGTTATGTTGGATTTAAATATGCTCTTTTGTATAATGGAGGGTTACAAAAAATTTTAAGATCGTTTGTGGGTCGCCAGACAAAAAGTTTGGGAACCACAGCTACGGACAATTTGAGAGATATAATGGGGTTTTATGGAATACTATCAAACTCTATTTGAAATCTCAAAATCTTCCCATACCTCGTTGGGAAACTGGTCTGCCGTTGTCTCCATTCCATACGTAGGCCTACGCTGTTATGTACAAGCACAAATGAAGCTCCACATAAACGAATGGTCTTTCACTAATGGAAAATAGGAAGTGGTCAAGCCATCATGGCTATTAACACCTGGGCCTGTGCTTTAAAAGCATACTGTCAGAGCGTCAAAGTACACCTTAGTAGAACAGGTGAAACTTCTTCACAGTAATGCTGAGTACGTTCACGCCCAGTGCCCTGATTGAGGAGAAGCCACAGTCTCTACTTGCCATCTAGCACCTGTTGAAAGATCGTTGACTCCTCTTTAACAGAAGATTCAATGCCCTTCTTGAAAAATAATGAATCTTAAATAATAAATCTTTAAATAATCTATCAAAATAACAAAAAGACTAAAACACGTTTAAACAAAGTTTTGATGTTGCAATTCTACTGTCTGTAAACTATTTTGTGTAGTCAGATGACATTTATAATGTTTGTAATCAGATGACTTATAATTTTTACTTGTGAATAAGTTTATGTTTAAAGAAGGTAGCCTGGGAATCTATCCTTGTTTCAATAAAAAAAAGTTTTTTGGACCAACATTTATTTACAATCTCTTCCATACATTTAATTTTGAACAATAAGTAAATATTCTGAAAATGTTACACTATAAGAAGTCATGTTGCCCTGCGGCACAAACAGACTGCGATGATAAGGCACAATCATAAGCTAATCAAATCTTGAGGGTAAATTCAGGACGTTATTCCTTGAAAGTCTGTATACATTCTCGCTATTGTCCAACAAGTTCACCGCTAGGAAATTAATATGATCTTCTAATTTATTTAAATATTTCGTGCTAAATTTTGATATATATCTATTATCTTTACTTTCGGGATTCTGGTATCATTATGAATCACTTCATTTGTGACATACCAGGGAGCTCTGAGAATTTTGGGAAGGGCTTTAGATTGAAATCTCTGCAATATTTCAATGTTGGAGTTGGATGCAGATCCCCAAAGCTGTATCCCATAAATCAACAATGGTTTCAAGATAGTTTTATATATTAAAATAATTTGTTTTCAGTAGACAGATGAGATTTTGAAGATAGTGGCCAAAACATTTTGTTGACTTTTAAATTAAGGTGTTGTCGTTTCATCCATATGTGCGTGTGCCAAGTCAAACGGTTCTCTAGATACTTAAGGTACTTAACGTGTTGGGATTGTGGAATTTGGATATTTTTTAAAACAACAGGAGGGCAAGAGGGTTTGTTGAAAGTAAAGGTTGCATGAGCTGATTTTGCTACATTTACTTTAATTTTGTTTCTATTCAACCAGCTTGAAAGTTCGATCAATTTAGTGTAAACTAGGCTAGACGCAGACACTGGATCTTCGTGTGACGCTAACAGAGCCGTGTCATCTGCAAAAGTTGCGACAGATCCTCCAGGGCTTATTGGAAAGTCAGATGTAAACAAAACATAAAGCAGAGGTCCTAAAACACTCCCTCGGGGAGCTCCGGATTCAATTTTATGGTAATCAGTATATGAACCACGAAGTTTGACTTGAAAGTACCTGCCAGACAAATAAGATTTCAATATTATAAAATGTATGGGAAAGAGACGATTTAAGTTTATAGAATAGTCCGGGGTACCAGACTTTGTCAAAGGCCTGGCTAATGTCTAAAACACAGCCGAACAATATATTCTGGTTTGAAGAGTTTGTTCTATTTCGTTTACAAGCCGATGCACTTGCTCGGCATAGTTAAGTGTTATGTGTGAAGAAAAACTTATGGGGAGGAATTAACTCCTTAATAGGCATCAATCTTAAGAGGAGGAGCTTTTCAAAAACTTTTGAAGGTACTGGAAGAAGACTATAATAGGCCTATAAGAAGAAGCTACGTGACGAGGTTTCCCCGACTTAGGCACCACTACAATTTGTGACATTTTCCATTGGGTCGGAAAATACTGCAGACGTAGAATGGCATTAAATATGAACGTCAATAGGATGAACCCTTTTCTTGAGAGCTCTTTTAATAATTTGCCTGTAATTAAATCATAACCAGATGCTTTATCTGCATTCAATTGTGAAGTTATAACTTTCCTTACCTCTGATGGTCTGAATGGAGTGATCGGTAGTGCTAATTGATTTATTTGTTTTTGGTAACTTCTTACTTCTTTCTTATATTACTACTGGTTATTATTATTCTACTGGTTATAAACATGGTATATTATCCAGAGGTTATGGGCAAATTATGTTTGAATGTAGGAAAATGTTAGGGAAGTTGTAGGTTGTTTGATAAATAGTAAGAATAGTGGAAAACAAGGAAATGGCAACCGGAACATCAGTAAATATGCTAAAACAGTTTGATGGAAGGAATTTTTTTTCAAACTGGGAATATCGATTAAAGCTTTTTCTGGAACATCATGGAGTCTTAGAAGTCTTAGACATTGAAGAACCTGGAGATGTTGAAGGAAAGAAGCAATTCAAAAAGAAGGATGTAAAAGCAAGGAACATTATAGTACAAAGCCTGAGTGATGAAGTCCTGGAAACCGTGAAAGACGAAACAACAGCTAAGAAAATTATTTCAACGCTTCAGAACACATATGCAAGGACTAGAATCGCAATACAGGTAAAACGTCAGAGGGACTTGAGGAATCTGAAATATGAAGGTGAGTGCTCTATATGTTGCAATTCTTATTTCAATTTGAGAAGCTGGTTTCTGATTTGAAAGCTTCAGACAGGTGGTAAAATTGACAGCAAAGAAGTAGTCAATCAGTTGCTTTCTTGCATGCCTTTGAATTACCAGCCTGTCACCACTGCTATAGATATTTTGTTCAGTAGTAATCCTGAAGTTGTAACTTTAGACTTTGTCAAAAATAGATTATTGATGGAAGAGTCTTGACAATCCAGGGTTGATGAGAATGATTCTCGCTCATCGGAAGTTTCATTGTATTCAAGTAACAAGAAAAAAAGTCCAAATTCCATAGCTATGGGGAACGTAAAAATGTGAGTGGTAATAAAACAAACGTTCACAACAGTAATATTTTCAAATTTAAGTGTTGTGAATGTGGTGAAAAGAGAGTCTTCTAAGCCGTCCACAACAGATTGTAGGTGAACAGCTCAACATACAAAGAGGAAACAAAATATTTCTCCACTAAATCATACCCAAAGAATAACGTAAAAATATTTTTAACTTTTTAAAATACAGGGTGTTCTAAAAACTGGGGGGTCATGGGTTCGAATCTCGGAATTTTTAATGTAAACATATGTCATATTATACATCACTTTAAAGCTCTAAGCAATACAAACAATTTGGTAAAAATATAACTCAATTATCCTTATTATTTTCAAAATCGCGGCCGTTTTTGTGAACAATATTGGTATCTACGGAATTAGATACATTAGGTGAAATGGCGACCTACCCAGGTAGGTATTTTAAGCCAAGTATGAATGACAGATGAGTGAAGGATGATTGTAGCGCGATCTTGTAGTCTTGTAACAACAATTCCCTGTATCTCGAGAACCGAAGGTTTTTTCGTTTGGTTTGAAAATTCTTAATCCTTGTAAACTCAGCTTTAATTTGATATGCAATCAGCCGAAATTAAAAGAGAATAACAATTTTTTTCACCTTTTATTTTTTGTAAATGTTGGTAGCACTGAAAATCAAAAATTTTAAATGTCAAATTGGATATTACTTTTAGGGTGGGTTTCGGAGATCGGTATTAAGTCTACTCTCGAACTAAATACCAGTTCAAACCGGTTCTTAATCTAGAACTACAGAAATCGGGTTTCCGAGCTCATGGATTGCTTAACTCCAGTATTATCTTTAATTCGAGTATTATCTCGGGAGGGATAATACCGGACTTATTCTCGCGGGTTTCGGAGTCAAGAGAAACGTAATCCTCGTATTAAAAATTTATTCTTTCGGGTTTCGGAGTCAATATTTAATCCAGAACTGGGCAAATGAAGCATAATTCAAGTATTATTTTTGAGCATTTTACTTCACGACTTAATCCTGGAGGTGGGCAGGATTAAGTTCAGTATTAGCGAATTTCCCCTATAGGTAAGAAGCTATTACCGTAGCAGGCCCTACTCATGGTAAGATCTAAGACCGAGACCATGATAAATTTTCGTTTTGGGGCCCCCAGAAGCAAAAAAAACACCATCCGTTCATTTTCATACACATTCATTTACATATACAGGGTGTCCGGAAATTATGGTTAAATGTTTTAGTATGTGGTAGTAGAGATAAATATAAGAAAAAAAGTTTATATAAACATAGGTCCTAAAGTACTTCGTTTTCCGTATGTGTGTCTGTTTGTGATTTTTACATATTTATTCCTAACTCACCAACCTCTTAACGTACAAACTTCAAACTTGGCACATGGATAACCTCTATTCAGAACTATTTTTGTAAGAAGTAGGTATCAAATTTATACTTTGTACCATTTCAAAATTGCGAGTGTTTTTATTTTCAAAGCGAAATATTAAAAAAACGCAAATTTTAGAAAAACTTTACAAGAGACAAAAAAGTTGCGATATTTAATCCAATAAACGCTGATATTAAGATTATGATGATCGGACAATAACGGAGAACTTTTAACTTCTGAACTTTTCTGAATAAAAACATGGTTCTTTAGAACATACCCTCTGAAATTTGCATATTTTCATTCGGATTTAAAATTTCTTCATTATTAGTTGTCAGATCATCATAATCTTAATATCAGCGTTAATTGGATTAAATTTCTCAACTTTTTTGTCTCTTGTATATTTTTTCTACAATTTGCAGTTTTAAGATATTTATTTTTGAAAATAAAAAAACAGTCGCCATTTTGAAATAGTACAAAGTAGAAATTTGATACTTCACACAAAAATAGTTGTTAATAGTTCTTAATAGTGGTAATCCATGTACCAAGTTTGAAGTTTATACGTTAAGAGGTTCGTGAGATATGATTAAATATGTGAAAATCACAAACAGAAACACAGACGGAAAACGAAGTACTTTAGGACCTATATTTATATGAACTTTTTTCTTATTTTTACCTCGACTATCATATACTAAAATATTTTACCATAATTTCCGGACACCCTGTATATGTATGTACCAGCCCATTGGACTACCGGTTAAGGGGGATAATCCCTCCCAAAAATTTTTTTTTACATAGAAAAATAATTCTATATTCTTTAGCATTATTGAATTCAGCTAAAACAAACACTTTAATATTTGAATCACTGCTCTATGTCCATTGGTTACCGAGATATTGAAAGTGGTAAATACAAGACGTTGTCCCAATGCTAACCTAAAGGGAAATAAATAACATTCTATATCTCGCTTACTCCTCAACATATCTCAATAAAACTTGGTATATGGCTTCTTCTAGTTCAGATTTGTTAAATATTGAATTATTAAAACTACCCAGTTTTAACATACCTGCTGCAGCAAACCTGCATACTCATTCCTCATGTTATTCTTGTGGAGCTTACAAAAACATGTCAAATAAATATCGCTATATTGGATTGAAATACGCATTTTTGAATTTGAAATTCGTTGAGTATGCAGGTCTGCTACAGTGGAGGTACAATCTTTTTTCAGTATGCCAAAACTTTTTCTTTTTCTCTAAACATAAATTCTTTTCAAGTTTTCGGCCTTAATGAATGCCTTTTTTTCCTTGAAAACACTGTAGCGTGTGAAATAATTTTGTTACGGCTTTTCAATGTCAATATCAGAGGTTTAACTCGCAATGGACTTATTGACAGGAGTTTTGGTTGTCAACAAAATTTTTTGCACTGTATGAATTCAGCACTGTATGCGAAATTCGAAGAAATTATCCTTGCAGAGAATTACATTTTTATATCTTGACATGATTCATACAACTAATAAAATTCAAACAACCGCCGGATAAAATTTGTTATTTTTATAATACCACGGCTGCTTTTGGGTCATCCGCTAAGTTATTTGGTAACCCTTTCATATCGTACATGGTATAGTCATAAAGACAAAAAAAAACAGGAAAATTAGTAATAATAGTCATACTCATTTTTCATAGTTGGAAAAACGGTCAAACAGGTGATAAGTTATCGGTATAGATGCGCGCGGTCAACGTCCCAACACCCTTACCCCCTTCCGGACAAACAAAACAATGCAATAGCGGAGCCTTGTTCGGCCCTCTTCGGCCTTGATTCGTACCACTACCCAAAACATGAAATTCCCCGCGATTCCCTCCTTAGTTCAGAAGTAAGTCGAGTAGTAACTTTAATACCGAACTACGCTAATACGAGAATTAAGGAAGTTAATTCGGATCTCCGAAACCCGATTTTTCATGCGAGTATTATCTTAATTCTCGTATTAACTAACTCCAGAATTAGCTAATACCGATCTCCGAAACCCACCCTTAAGCTCTTGCAAAACCCTACAACTTTTCAATTTATACTCACCTTCTATCTTAAATAGTTTTGTAGTAATTAACAAAAAACTCCATTTTCCCATATAACGCCCATGTTAAATGTGAAGTACTCAAAGCATTTAAATCTGCATCCTTTAACATTGAGTACAACAAATTAAACAAGATCGTTATATGGGAAAATAGAGTTTTTTGTTTATTGCTGAAAAACTACCAAAGGGTAAAAAATATTTTTCGTTGTTCCTTTGGTATGATTTATTGGAGAAATGTTTTGTTTCATCCTTGTATGTTAAGTCAATTGTCTACAATCTGTTGTGGACGGCTTAGAAGATTCACTCTGTATATCTAGCATGTACAGTTTAATTTTTCAAACTAGAAGCGGTCAAGACAAGGTGGAATATCTTTTTGACAATTAACTTCTGTGTTCGTATTGTAATCACGTGTTTCTACTCGTCAAATGTTGAGGTTAGGTTTAATGAAAATAAATAATTTTCAAAGTTATTTTACTTTATTTTATTCAAGATAAACAGAAACACAAGATTTTACTTCAAACAAAAGAAGGGCATTGTCCAAGATATTCCACTTTGTCCTGACATAGATAAAAATACTCCCGTTGCAGCAGACCTGCATACTCAGCAAATTTCAAGTGTAAGACAACATATTTCAATCCAACATAGCGAGATTTGACATGTTTTGGTAAGCTCCATAAGAATAACTTGGGGAATGAGTATGCAGGTTTGCTACTACAGGTATATTAAAACTGGGTGGTTTTAATTCAATATTTAGTAGATCTGAACTAGAAGAAGCTATTTACCAAGTTTTATCAAGATATGTTGAGAAATAACCGAAATATAGAATTTTACTTATTTCCCATAAGGTTAACATTGGGACAACGTACTGTGTTTACCACTTTCAATATCTCGGTAACCAAGACATAGAGTAGTGATTAAAAGTAGTAAATTGTTTGTTTTTTTGAGCTGAATTCAATGGTGCCAACAAAAATTCGATAAATTTTATTCTCCTATGTAAAAAACTCAAAAAACCCATTTTTGGGGGGTTTATCCCCCTTTACCCCCCCTTCCGGTCATCCGATCTGGCTGGTTTACCAACTCGTCCCAGGGATTACCACTTTACATGTCTGTACCAAATTTCATTAAGATCGGACCATTTTTACGGCCGCTATCATGCTGACAGACACATATATATACAATAAAACCCCGCTTAACCGGATCAATGGGGGTGAGACCGTTCCGGATAATCGATTTTCCAGATAATCTACGGTTGGTATTTTCGATGGAAGAATACGAAAAATACGCCAAAATACAAATCCATCTTAATAGTTATTTAACGTTATTATGTTTATAACATCCACCGATTTACAAACAGCAAAAAATCTCATTTACTGTAATAATTTTTCATTTGTTTCAATAATTTATCTTTAACACGTTCGCTACCGAGCGTCAACTATAGTTTACGATAGACCAATCGCTACTGACCGACTTCTATAAACAGACTTTCATCAGAGACCAAACACAGTCATGTGGACATCGCCATAGACCAAAAGTACCAAAATACTTTTTTCCACAGATGTCTAAATAAGTATGATCAACGCTAACTGCACCAAAAAAAGTCATTTTATTCCAGGGACTCTCCTGTGGACCGACACACAAAAACCAAGTCGAAAAAGTAGACCGATACGAAGTAAAACGCAATAATAACAGTGAGTCCACGTCAACAATAGTTGATGTCGGTCCACTGGGATGGACCCGTGCGTCTACTGTAGTTGACGTCGGTCTGTGAGGAAGTTTTGCACGTCAACCATACTTGACGTCGGGCTGTGGAAATGGCTTTTTCTTAACATATCGGTAGCGAACGTGTTAAAAAGGTCACAACTAGTCTTATTTACAGTCATCTTCCGTCCATCGGCCGTTCCGGTTAACCCAGGTTCCGGTTGAACCGGGTCCAGTTAAGCGGGGGTTTACTGTATATATATATATATATATATACTCGCCTTACGGCTCGCTGGGGAATCCGCCCCCAGACCCCTTTGGGATTCTCTCGGGAGAGGGGGGGGGGGGGTTTGCATATTGAAGTCAACGTACCGATTTTTATCAAACTGTTTACAAACCCTAAAAACAAGGTATCTTTGGTGGTGTTCAAGGAGATAGTTGGTGGTCGGGGTGTTGTTGGTTGAGTGGTGAGAAATAATTATATAGAAATGAGGTTAAACCACGGGGTGGGTGTTGAAAATTCACAGGACAAATGTAATTAAATTGTTTACAATGCCGCTGTACAAGACATCTGTGGTAGTGTTCAAGAGGATAGTTGGTGGTGGGGATGAGGGGGTTGTTGATTGGTGGGGGGGGGGTTTAATTTTGTTGTTGTGGCCAGGTGACGAAAACGACAAAAAATGGATCTCTAAACGATAAAAAATATATATGAAAAACACGAGTCAAGTACAATGAAGTTTAACTTAGGACTTCTGAGGGGTTGAAATGGGGTAAAATTGACGAATGATTATGCTAAAGGGTCAGGGTTTTTTATATTGATAAGACACAATACATAAT
Source organism: Flexamia atlantica (assembly GCA_035578135.1). Lineage (NCBI taxonomy): Eukaryota > Metazoa > Arthropoda > Insecta > Hemiptera > Cicadellidae > Flexamia > Flexamia atlantica. The sequence goes on along the minus strand of JAQJVK010000001.1, from coordinate 201,006,227 downwards.
TAATTTCACTGTTTAGGTTCAGATTCCCAATGCATGGTATCTTTGGTGGTGTACAGCATTAGGTAGTTGGTGGCGGTGATTTTGGTTATTGGGAGGTTAATGATTTGATAGTAAAGAGGGGATAAGTGGGGTCATGGGTTAGGCAAAAGTATTTGTTTGGAAGTAACAATGCCTAAGTTTTGAAAATGCTTAATTCGCTCCATTTTTTTATTGTATTTAAGGGTTGAAAGGGGTTAGATATGGAAAATGACTGGGTAAACGTGGTCGGTAACACTGACTTATCTCTTGACAAAAGTTGGGTCTCTCAGTTAAAACTAAATTTCAGAGAACTTTTTAGGTGTTAATAAGGGGTAATATTGAAATATGACATGTGATAAACCTGAAGGGTAAAGGTTCCTGAGGTGGGGGGGGGGGGGGGTTTGGATATTAAAAAGTTACAAGTTGCTTGACACATTCTCGTCACAATGTGTTTTAGTGTTCAAGGGCTGGTAAGTGGCCGGTAGTGGAGGTGGTTTTGATTGTGGGGAGGTTATTACTTAAGTGATAAAGAAGATTGGTGATGCCAGGGGGCCAGGCAAAAGTGTTTGCGTTTAAATAACATTGCCTAACATTATATCAATAAAACATAGTTTGATTTATTCATCTATATATTAAAAAAATTTTGTATTTCTTTTCCGAGTCCGTTCGGCTCTTCTACTCAACCGATTTTCATGATTGAGGACTTAAATTAAAGGTATGCACGTGCAGATTTGCCATCAAGCAACCGCATTCATTTATCTGCCGTATTACTCGAGTTGTGCACAAAAGCAATTTCCTCCCTGTACATTTCTTATGGGAGTTAAATATGGTTTTCCTTTTCCGAGTTCGTTTGGCCCTTCTACTGAACTGATTTTCATAATTGAGGTCTTAAATTAAAGGTATGCACGCACAGATTTGCCATCAAGCATCGGCATTTATTTAACTACTCTATTACTTGACCAAAATACATAAATTAGATTATTTCCCGGATTTTGGATTCAATTAAAGATATATTTCCCCAGTTCTAATTACGTAGTTCTGTATGTTTTGGTCTAAGAACCTTCATCGAAATACCAGCTTTCATTTGAGCTATTGATTATTATGATCAGACGTACCTGAAGCACTCTGCTGAATTCCGAACAACACAAAAAAATTTTTGTTTTTCTTTTCCGAGTCTGTTCGGCTCTTCTACTCGACCGATTTTCATAAATAAGGTCTTAAATTAAAGGTATGCATGCGCAGATTTGCCATCAAGCATCCGCATTCATTTATCAACTGTATTACTCGACCAAAAAACATAAATTTGATTATTTCCCGAATTTTGAATTCAATTGAAGATATTATATTTTCCCAGGTCTAATTACGTTATTCTGTATGTTTTAGTCTAAGAACCCTCAGTAAAATACCAGCTTTCATTTGAGCTATTGATTATTATGATTGGATGTACCTGAAGCACTCTGCTGAATTCCGAACAACACAAATCTTACGTATAAAAATTAGGTTTTTTTCCGAGTCCGATTATGGTCTGATTTTAATGACATTTTGGTACAGACGTGTAAAGTGCTAATCAATCGGACGAATTCGTGAACAAGCCCGATCGGACCACCGGAGGGGGGGCAAAGGGGAATAAACCTCCCCAAAAGTGTTTTTTTTTAATTTTTTACATAGAAAAACAAAATTTATGCAATTTTTGTTGGCACCATTGAATTCCGCTCAAAAAAACAAACAATTTGGGATTTTTAATCACTGGTCTATGTCCATTGGTTACCGAGATATTGAAAGTGGTAAACACAGTACGTTGTCCCAATGTTAACCTTATGGGAAATAAGTAAAATTCTATATCTCGCTTTTTTTCCAACATATCTCGATAAAACTTGGTTTGTGGCTTCATCTAAACCTAAACCAAGTGACATACTAACAATACCCTGCAGATCAATTCTGGAAGTGGTAAATCCTGTGACTGTAACTGGAAGAGTAGATTCATTAAGTAAAGCTGAAAGTAATGCATCATCACGTGCCTTGGAAACAAGAAGTCAAAAAAACTAAGTGAGGTGTTAAGTAAAATACTCTTAACAAAAGGATAAATATTCTTTCTTACCTTACACAATGCCACTTATATTTACTGGCATTGATATTTTTTAAAAACATTATTATAAAGAATGTAAATATCAATATATATAAAATCAAAAAGAAGAACAAAATACTCTTTTTTCATGGTTTTATTTCTGCTTATAGAAATCCGTGTCTCTCCGTGTGTTTGTTAGCACGATAGCGGCTGCAAAAATGGTCCGATCTTGATGAAATTTGGTTCAGACTTGTAAAGTGGAAATTGATTGGATAAGTTCGTAAACCAGCCCGATCGGACAACCGAAAGGGGGGGTAAAGGGGGATAACCGCCCCCCGAAATGAGTTTTTTGGGGTTTTCACATAGAAAACGTAAAATAATCCAAGTTTTGTTAGAACCATTGAATTTGGCTCAAAAAACAAAAAATTTAGCATATTAAACCATTGCTCTATGTCCATTAGTTACTGAGATATTGAAAGTAGTCATCATTATAAAACACGTCAAATCTCGCTATGTTGGCTTGAACTATGTTCTTTTGCATTTTCCGTAGTATGCAGGTCTGTAACGGGGGTATTTTAGCATGGTAATAGTTAGTTTGAAAAGTCGTATGTGCCGGGCTGACATGTCGCTGTCCCGAAAACCTAAGTACAGAATATCTCATTGAATTCCTACTTTTTTCTTCGTGAAACAAATTATCTCCAATTTGGTAATAAATCGTGGTATAATTGGTTTTCTGAAATTCCGGGCCCAGCTACATGCACCTCTTTTTCAACTTAGGCAAGTGTTGGGAAAGTCTCATTGAAGTTGTGAAGCTGCATTGCATGTAACATTAATTTTGTGAATAAAGAATTATTTGATTTGAGTTGATTTTTGTCTTGGTACCAAAATTTACTGCTGCGGAGCAGCGTGGGTCCTCTAGTTAGTTTGATTTATGGGTTGAAAGAGGTTATAAATGGCAAATGACTTTGGATAAACGAAGAGGGTAACACTGCTCAATCCCTAGTCAAAAATGGGGTCTCTCAGAGAATAAACCAATTAGAAAATAAAAACACGAATAACATTGAGCATTTATTGCAAGTTCAAATTTAGACGACTTTTTTAGGGTCGGAACAGGGGGATATTGACAAAAGACCTCAGATATACCTTAAGGGTCAAAGTCCATTGGGGGAGGTTGGATATTCAAAAGTCACAAGAGAAAGTTGATTAAACTTTTATAAATTCTCGGCAGAAGATATTTTGTTATTGAGGGGGAGGGGTATTTAATGGTGGGGGTTTTAGGTTGAAGGGGGTAATTATTTGAGTGGAGAGGGTTGTGAGGCCAAGGAGTGAGGCAAAAGTATTTGCTTGAAACTTACAATGCCAAACATTTGAAAAATGCTTAATTTGCTTCATTTATTGGCTGTATTTAAGGGTTGAACGGGGATAGAATTAGAAAATGACTTAGAATAACCGTGGGTGTTGACATTGACTTGTCCCTTGACAAAAATTGGGTCCATCAGATAAAGAATAAACTAGGCCTAACTAAACTAAAAAACAAAGAAAATTAAAAATTGAATGACAGTTCAACTCCAGCGAACTTTTTTAAGGTGTTGGAACATAGTAAAATTGAAAAATTACCATATATCACCCTGAATGGTCAAACTGACTATCTCTATGTCAAAAATTAGGTATATTGGTGAAAAAAGAACTACAAAATAAAGAATATTGGTATATTGGTATACTGGGAAAGTCAATATTGGTATACTGGGAAATTAGGTATATTGGTGAAAAAAAGAACTACAAAATAAAGAAAATACCCCCGTTGCAGCAGTCCTGCATACTCAGCGAATTTCAAGTGCATAAATAAATAATTTAAATGAAGTCTCACATCAAGTAAAATCAATATACATTCAAAAGAAACCGTGCAAAAATACTCTCCTAGTGGCTTTTAGGAGCAAAAGGCTATACAAAAATAATAGCCTATACTTGGCCGAAAATGCAATGTTCAAAACTTCAAAACAGCTGGCTTTTCCAATTTAATCATATAGAGAAATGACCAGCTGTTTAAGTTTGAGTAAAAAATTTCATAAACATCATCAGTAAAAATCTGTATTTGATATAGTACATTTATTTGACATATTTAGTTATCTGGCCTTTAAATAAGCCATATGTCTGTATCCACCATATGGCTTTGAATGAAACATCAGCTCACATGTTTTAATGTAAACAAAGCAGACGTTTTAGATCCCAATGCTACTTAAATAATAGCAGTTATTTTATGTTATTTTTTGTTTTCTAGCAAACTTTAAGAAATTACAGTACTTTTCCTGAGTCCCTGACATTAAAACATTTAATTTGAGCCCTGTTCCCTCACCGTGTGATTCGCCAAATGCCCACAATTGCTATTCAAAAATAAATTATTCTCCATAAGATTAGTATGGAAAAATGCAGGTTTGCTGCCACAGAAATTTGAAAATGAGGCATTATAGGCTACAATCCAATAAATCTAAACTATATGAAGCCACATAACATGTTTTATCAAGATATGCTGAGGAATAAGAAAGCTATCCAATTGTATTTACTTCTCATAAGGTTAACATTGGGAAAGAGAGTACACAGGTTTGCTGCCTCAGTAATTTGATGATTTGGATATTTTAAGCCATAATCAAGTAGATATTAACTGTATGAAGCCTCACGCCATTTCTTATCAGTATATTTTGAGAAATGAGCGAACTACACAACTTATTTTATTACCCATAAGGTTAGCATGTAGAATGAGTATGCAGGTTTGCTGCAACAGGTATATAAAAAATGGTTAGTTTTAATTCATTATTTAGTATATCTTAACTAGAAGAAGCCATATACCAAGTTTTATTATGATATGTTCAAATATAAGGCAGATATAGAATTTTTTTATTTCCCATAAGGATAACATGGGGAATGAATATGCAGGTTTGCTGCCACAAAAATGGAAATTTTGGGGATTTTAGACTAAAATACATTAGATCTCATCTAGGTGAAGCCACAAACCAAGTTTAATTAAGATATGTTGAGAAATGAGCGAGATATAGAATTTTACTTATTCCCCATATGGTTAACATAGGAACAACGTACTGTGTTTACCACTTTCAATATCTCGGTAACCAATGGACATAGAGCAATAATTCAAAATACTAAATTGTTTGTTTTTTTGAGGCAAATCCAATGGTGCCAACAAAAATTTGATTAATTTTATTTTTCTATGTAAAAGCCCCAAAAAACCCTTTTTTGGGGGGGTTATTCCCCCTTTATTCCCCCTTCCGATGGTCCGATCGGGCTGGTTTACGAACTTGTCCAATCGATTACCACTTTACATGTCTGTACCAAATTTCATTAAGATCGGACCATATTTACGGCCGCTATCGTGCTCACAGACACATATATATACAGTGTGTAAAAAAAGTCCGTCCCCCCCTACTTAATTTTTTTGTTTGTTAAGACAAATAATTGACCTTTGGGGAATTAAACTACCTCAACCCAAATTATTTTTTGACGTTACCAAAAATTTTGAGTGACCCCGAAAATGGGGGATTTTGGGGGAAACTCAAAATTTTCAAATGCAAACCCCTTTTGAGTGACCCCTCATTTTAAAGAGCTTTCAAAAAGTAGATGAATGGTGAAAATTGGAAGTCTCTATCGTGTTTCTATCCAAATCGACAGCTTGTCAAAGTTTTGAAAATAACACATTCTTGAAACCTGGCGTCAAGGATATTTGGAGTTTTAATTCACCTTTGGTGACGTAAAAATGAAACGAGCCAGGGAAAAATGTGGTTAAATGAAAAATTAGTCTCTTTTGGTGATATTTAATATTTTGAGTGACCCCCAAAAATGGGGGATTTTGGGGGCAACTCAAAATTTTCAAAGAAAACCCCTTTCGAGTGACCCCTCATTTTAAAGAGCTTTAAAAAAATAGGCGATTGGTGGAGGTTGGAGGTCGCTATCGTGTTTCTATCAAAATTGCCAGCTTGTCAAAGTTTTGAATACGACCCCTAGAAACTTTGATAAGCTGCTAATTTTGATAGAAACATGTTAGTGACCTCCAACCTCCACCAATCACCTATTTTTTTTTAAAAGTTCTTTAAAATGAGGGGATTTGAAAATTTTGAGTTGCCCCCAAAATCCACTATTTTTGGGGACACTCAAAATTTTAAATATCACCAAAAGAGACTAATTTTTCATTTAACAACATTTTTCCCAGGCTCGATTCATTTTTATGTCACCAAAGGTGAATTAAAATTCCAAATGTCCTTTACACCAGGTTTCAAGGATGTGTTGAATTCAAAACTTTGACAAGCTGTTAATTTGGACAGAAACACGATAGAGACCTCCAATTTTCACCATTCATCTACTTTTTGAAAGCTCTTTAAAATGAGGGGTCACTCAAAAGGGGTTTGCATTTGAAATTTTGAGTTGCCCCCAAAATCTCCCATTTTTGGGGGACACTCAAAATGTTTGGTAACGTCAAAAAGTAATTTGGGTTGAGTTAGTATAATTCCCCAGAGATTAATTGTTTGTCTTAACAAACAACAAAATTAAGGTGGGGGGGACGGACTTTTTTTACACACTGTATATATATATATATATATATAGATAGATAGATAGATAGATACACCCCCGTTGCAGCAGACCTGCATACTCAGCGAATTTCAAATGCAAAACAACATATTTCAATCCAACATAACGAGATTTGACATGTTTTGGTAAGCTCCATAAGAATAACATGGAGAATGAGTATGCAGGTTTGCTGCTACAGGTATATTAAAACTGGGTGGTTTTAAGTCAATATTTAGTAGATCTGAACTAGAAGAAGCTATTTACCAAGTTTTATCAAGATATGTTGAGAAATAACCGAGATTTAGAATTTTACTTATTTCACATAACGTTAACATTGGGACAACGTACTGTGTTTACCACTTTCAATATCTCGGTAACCAATGGACATGGAGCAGTGATTCAAAGTACTAAATTGTTTGTTTTTTTGAGCTGAATTCAACGGTGCCAACAAAAATTCGATAAATTTTACTTTTCTATGTAAAAAACTCAAAAAACCCATTTTTGGGGGGGTTTATCCCCCCTTTACCCCCCTTCTGGTGGTCCGATTGGGCTGGTTTACGAACTCGTCCGAGGGATTACCACTTTACATGTCTGTACCAAATTTCATTAAGATCGGACCATTTTTAAGGCCGCTATCGTGCTCACAGACACATATATATATATCTAAAAATTCGAACGAATGGTGTTTTTTGCTTCTGGGGGCCCCAAAACGAAAAGTCATCATGGTCTCGGGCTTAGTTCTTACCATGAGACCTACAATAATAGCTTCTTCCCTATACGGGAAATTCGCTAAAACGAAAAAGAAAGTGAAAACTAACAAGAAAATTAAATTAGAGGCCATTTTCGGGGTTAAGGAACTAAGATAGGGCAAAATATCACAGGACCAAAGTTGTTAATCGTTTGGAATCCGTGGCACTTGGTACAGTCCATTTTTTGATAGGAACATCCGTTCGGCCTTTAGAGCTCAAAGTAACAGTTTGGAGGTTTAATAAATTTTTTGATGGGGCTGAAACTGAAAATTGCGCTTTTGCATAATTTTACCCCCGGTGTTAAGCAATGAGGAAAGTGCACGAAAAATTTCAGGTTCATAGGTCAACTGGAAGTCATTATATACTGTTTGCAAATTTTGTGAATATGAAGGCGACACGGAATGAAAAACCTCGAGAAAATCTCTAGTATTTGGCAAATTTTGAAGATTTTTTAACCCTATAGGCATTTAACTACGAAGAAACAGTTATATTATTGGTGGTTTGTAACATATAGGCTGTATAGATGATGTGTGCCAAATTTTAGCGCTTTATGTATAATATCAAGTCAATTGGACCTGTAAAACCTAACGAAGACCTTCGAAAATTGAAGGTTCTAGGGCTATCTAAGGGTGAAGGAGACCAGATACGGTAAAAAGTCATAGGACCAAAGTTGTAGATCGTGTAAATTCCGTGGCACATGGTGATGTCCGATTTTAGATAGGACCATCCGTTCAGCCACTAAAGTTCAAAATAACAGTTTTTAGAAAAGCTTTTTCTAATTAACATATAAATACCTTCGTCATACAGCTCCTATGTTGTAACGAACGTTACGGCCGTTTCGGCATTAATATGCCATCTTCAGACTTTGAATTTCAACCAAAAGGTGTCGTTAAGATATAAAAAAGTCACTGCACATCACACACATAACACAAAATTTACATTTACAAAAACAGGCCTGTTTCGCGGTAGCGCACATCCCCGATCACGAGACATAGTTTGGTTTCAGTCCATGTCTTAAACATTCTTTGTTAAATTTTATGTTCTGTATAGTGTTGTGGAGTTTCAGTTTCACATTCTTGTATTGTATGGCTAGTAATGCCTGACTGGCTGATGAATTAAAATCCATATTTATCCACAACACTATACAGAACATAAAATTTAACAAAGAATGTTTAAGACATGGACTGAAACCAAACTATGTCTCGTGATCGGGGATGTGCGCTACCGCGAAACAGGCCTGTTTTTGTAAATGTAAATTTTGTGTTATGTGTGTGATGTGCAGTGACTTTTTTATATCTTAACGACACCTTTTGGTTGAAATTCAAAGTCTGAAGATGGCATATTAATGCCGAAACGGCCGTAACGTTCGTTACAACATAGGAGCTGTATGACGAAGGTATTTATATGTTAATTAGTCATATCGCAGCTCAGGGGCTATAAATATGGATTTTAATTTTTTTAAAGCTTTTTCACCGATTTATTAATACATTTTTGAAGGGGTTGAAATTTAAAATTTGTAGTTTTGATACTTTTACACTCAGTTTTAAGCAGTGAGGAAAGTGCATGCTAAATGTCATGTTTCTAGCGCAGTCGGAAGTCATATACACTGTTTACAAATTTTCAGAAGTCTATGTAAAATAAGAACGTGACACGGAATAAAATGCCTTGAGAAAATCACTGGCATTTGGCAAATTTCGAAGTTTTTTTAACTTTATATGCATTTAATTATTACGAAATAGTTATATTACTGGTGATTTGTAACATATATGTTATAGAGATGATGTGTGCCAATTTTCAGCGCTCTACGTATAATATTAAGTGAATTGGATCTGGAAAACCAAGGGAAGAACTTCGAAAATTTAAATTTCTAGAGCTATCTAAGGGTGAAGGAGACCAGATACGGCAAAAAGTCACTGAACCAAAGTTGTAGATCGTGAAAAATCCGTTGCACATGGTGCAGTCCATTTCTTGATAGGACCATCCGTTCGACCACTAGAGCTCAAAATAACATTTCTTAAAAAAAAAAGATTTTTAGCAATTTTTAAATATTTTTTGAGGGCATTAAAATTAAAAATTAAGAGTTTAGATGATTTTTCCTAGATGTTTAAGCGATGAGGAAATAGCGTGCCAAATTTCAGGTTCCTAGCTCTACTGGAAGTAGTTTAGAATTCGTATCCCTTAATCAGTGAGTTACACATCCGGCTGTATATATATTAGATATATATATATATATATATATATATAAATTCAAATGAATGGTGTTTTCTGCTTCTGGGGGCCCCAAAACGAAAAGTTATCATAGTCTCGGGCTTAGGTCTTACCATGAGACGTACGGTAATAGCTTCTTCCTTATAGGGGAATTTCACTAAAATCTAACTGTATATTTCTAAGTATAATAAAACATTAATCAAAGTATGTTTAGTTTAAATTAGTTTAAATTAATGGACACATATAAAAATGAAAGTGAATGAATAATGATTTTGGTATCTAGAATGAAAAGAACAAAATGAAAAGTTATGATGTTACTGGGCTTAGGTCTTGCATTAGACCTACAGTTATAGCTAATTCCCTATAGGGGAAATCCGCTAAAGTTAAAAAAATAATACTAATAAAATTTTTATGTTATCTTAGTTTTATATCAAACCATGAAACTTTTTTCTTTCATTCCACATCCTTTTTAATTGCAAATACAGCTTTGCTAGCTATTAAATAAAATATATTCCTGTTGACATTTGTTTTAAACTCTTACTGTATTGACTTACGACATAACTTAGGTATCACAAGAAATTCATTTATAATATAAAATACAATATAAGGCTCCCTCATACTCATAAATTCAAGCGCTTAAGCTGTGTAAATACAAGAGTAATATGATTTGTTAACATCAAATTGATGCAGAAGTTTATTAAAATTTGTTCAATAGTATTAAACAAAAACACACTGAAATATTAGCATCAGTGGCTACATAAGATGGCATATATTTAATTTGTGAAATGGTTGAAGTTGTCTTGTGGCCAGCATATCTTATCTGCTCTTTAGCTGACTCATACATTCAATAATATTATCTACTCTTCCGCTCAAAAGTTTGAAACATATTGTGATAAGACAGTGTCAACTTATAACTAACTGTAAACTCATATTGGGCCCACTGACATATAACTATAACTATCTGCTACGTACTGTATTAGAATGTGGAGTAGTAGTGATTCTAGTTCTGAAAATGAAAGAAACATTTGCTGTAAGTGCAAAATTGAAGATAGTAAAGTCAAAATCAAGTGTAGAAATTGTCAAAAAGTGTTCCATTTGGATTGTGCATGTCTAAGTCACTACAACTTTAGTCCTCCAGAATGGTCCAGTCACTTATGGTATTGTGAGGTTTGTTCAAAAAATAATCTAGGATTCTTCAGTGGTCTCCCTGGTCAACCCTCATTCATGAATGTTCTAGGTATGTGCATGAAACAAGTGGTGGAAATGTTAAGAACCATATGTCTCCAATTTTTCAACCAAAAATCATCTATTGAAGACATTAAAAGAATTCTTGAAAATCAAAAAAATGCATATGAAGCAAATACTCAGGCTACGCTGCAGCTTCAGGCAACTCAGCTAGAAATGATACAGCAATCTGTAAAGCTTCAGGCTTCAATGAATCAGCTGTGTCAATTTTTCAAGAATCCATCAGAAGGTAACAAAGATGATACAGGTGATGATTAAACTCAGGCTCTCTTTTCTTCCCTCAACCCTGCAATATAATCGGTTTCCATTCAAGCCATTCTCTTGATAGAACAAAACAAATGTAGGTCCATTAAAACAGAAAACCAACTATAGTAAAATAAAATATTCATTACAACAAAATCTGTTTCTTTATTCCATATGCTGTCATGAAGAATGTACAGAATTTCCTTCCCTCTCAACAGCATAATATTCTATTGGCACAAGGCCGCACTGAAAATGCAGGTCATGCTGCAGAATTTATGACGTCAAATTAGTATGCAGGCTGAGAGTCTGGTTTAGGACTCACAACTGAGCTCCTCATCAGTTACTTTCAATACACAAACATTACAATGTAAATTAACACGTTCCCTACCCCAGCTGCAGCACCACCATGTACCTGGCACTGTGACAGTCGGTAGTCAATGTGTTAACAAGTAATATTTGACATTTTAATGATAAAATGTAAACATAAAAACGTAAATAAACTAGGAATATTTGACGTTCAGTAATAAAATGTAAACTTAGGGTGATAGTTCCCTGCTAACTTGTATGACGTGGCGCAGCACTGGGATCGCTGCAACATGGCCTGTTTTTTTCAGCGCGGCCTTGATTGGCATGTTAGGCTGGCCACAGACTGAGGCGACAAAACAATTCTGTCTATGATTCTTTTGTCTTTTATTGCTGAACAGCTGACTAGAAATATATTTTGTATGTAGTTTCATGGACGGATCAGACAAGAGAAAACATCTTTTTTAAAAGAAGGCGTTTTGATTTGTCTTGTTATGGCAGTGTGCGGCGAGCCTTACACTCCATGCAATATATCTCCGGCTATGACTACTAATAGCTACTAATCCTATCATATGATGATTTGAACATATGACATTGGTAAACACAACATTAGATAAGCATTGGGGCTAAAGAATGATGTTTTCAAAAAGTACCCCCCCCCCCCTTGCAACCAGCGGACTCAGCTATAGCCAGAGATATATTGGGCAAACTGTATAATTCAGTGTGGTGGTTATCTGGAAACTTTAAGGCTTCTTTCACAGAATGCAGATTCTGATATACAGCAGGGAGCCATCTGATTCAGTGTAGGCCTAATTTGTGAATTAATGGATGCTTTCAAATGACACGCAAAGCTGCTAGGTAATTCTATGATCCTCATTCTACACTGAGACAGCATATTACTGTATTTTTTATTGCATTTTGTTGTGTATTTTCTCTTCGTACTGGCAGTTGATTTTATTTTTCTTTCAACTAATACAACTAAAATATTCTACTATCAATTAGCAACCTGTGAAGCACTATATGCTCACTGCTATTGTGTCAACCAAAAACAACATACAGTCATATGTCAGCCCTAAAGCAGTGCCGGCTTTAGGGGGGGGCAACAGGGGCGGCCGCCCAGGGCCTCGCGCTTAGAGGATAAATAAAATAAATAAATAAATAAATAAGGTCTTTATTTAGCCAGCGTTCATCAAAGTACAAACTCCTGTTTTTCATACAACTTTTTTCAAATAAATAAATGAACAGTATAATAATATATATAAAAACAAAAAGAAAAAGGTATATATAAGCAGTTCAGATAAACACTTCTCTTACACATTTCTTAAACCTATTACAGCTGTACTCTTTTAAAGTGGGTGGCAAAGCATTGTACTTTTTTGGGCCAAAGTAGCTAAACCCCTTCTTCCCCGTTTCGGCCCGTTTCCAGTTTAGTCTTTGGCAAGTGCAACAGACTGTCCTGTCGGGTACTGTGCTCATTGATTTCATTCTAAACACCAACTTTTTCCTAAGGTACTCAGGCTTTCCTGTCTGAAGAACTTTATGGATCAGATTGAGAGTTTGCATGTCGGAGGAGCCCATAATTGACAACACATTGGAACGCAACCTGTACTTGCTGATGTGATCAAATTTTTTCTGATTGTAGACGAATCTAAGAACTCTGTTCTGCAGCCGGGTAAGGATCATCAAATTTTCCTTAGTAAGACAACAGGCAAAAGCAGGAAGAGCATAGTAAATCACAGGAAAAATGGTTGAACGGACGATTTCCAGCTTAGAAAGTTCTGGCAAGATTGAGCTTAATCTGCGAAGGGTTTTCAAACGTATTGTTACTGGGGAGGATTTTTAAAGACGTTAAGTTACGGCAAGGAATTTGTAAACTGGTGCATGCGCCAGTGAATGATGGGTGAGAGGCGGGAGCATTGTCTACGGCCCTAACAATGGCGAGAGCTGTCATCAACGTAATCATTGTAAACACATCATTGTTGTGTTTACATAAGTTATCAACACAGTATTTTCCTTCATAACATCAGTAATCTCAATCTGTCGGAGCGGACAAGTGGCGTACCCATGACACTGATGGTACTGGTACTGATAGTAGTGATCGCGATTACTGATCGTTTTTAATTAGTGAAAGCGATGAGTTTTATAGTCAAATTTTATTAAACTGTTATTTATAAGTAAAACATAAACTAAACTTTTAATCTTTTTGGTTTGAGTGGTTTGTTTATTTGTGTAATCGTTGATGTTATAATCGCATTCTAAATAAGGTTAATCATGTCACGAGAGCGTGAAAAATTTTGAAATTCGAATCTGGTAATGAAAAAAGAAAGAAAAAAGAAAAGCATGCTCAGTGTCTCGAATCTCAGCCTTTGAGAAGTTTTTTGAAGCAAGTTTTTTTTAAATAAGAGTCTAGGATATAAAACATGATTTTAGATGACATCAAGATATTAGTTTACAAAAACGTCTTATTAGGTAATTGAACATGTATTGCTTGTGTAATAATAATCATATGTTTTAATTTAAGTTCAATATTTTCCTTTTGCAATGTTTACAGTTCAGAGGGAACACTGGTCGCATGATGGATCACTTACCTCTTGACCCGGCGATGTGGGCAGTATTGCTGGGGGAAGAGGAGGGGTGGTGAAAAAGGGTGTGAAATCGGGGGGCGACACAGTGATTGGGAGGGGGGGTAGTCACTGAAAAGGGAGGGCTTTGCGTTGCCTAAGGCTGGCACTGCCCTAAAGTCACTTTTGCGACGCTTCAAAGTTTATGTTAGGTTTTTAGCGAATTTCCCCTATATGGAAGAAGCTGTTACCGTAGGTCTCATGGTAAGACCTAAGCCCAATACCATGATAACTTTTTGTTTTGAGGCCCCCAGAAGTAAAAAACACCATTCATTCAAATTTCTAGATATTTATATATATGCAATAAAATGACAAGAACTGTGTACCCTTTGTTAGATTTTATTGTACACAGTTCTTGTCATTTATTACATATTAAATATAGTAGCCATTAACCAGGGCCGGCGACAGGATTTTCGAGCCCCTGTGCAAATAACAGCCCCAGGCCCTAAGACCTTGGGACCTTTTTTTTTACTTGTTTTACTTTTATTTTTGTTTTTGAGCCCCTTTTCAGTTGTTTCGGGCCTTTTTTTGGTGTTTCCGGGCCTCCGAGACCCCGGGCCCCTATGCATTTCCCCCCCCCTGCCCCCCCCCCTGTCACTGGCCATGCCCTTAACACTGAATCAAAAAAACATATATATATATATATATTGATTTATTGTGTTCACTAATTAGGGTTACTATTATTATTAGATAGATAATTAAAACCATGAGTACCCATTTAGCAAATTTCCCCTATAGGGAAGAAGCTATTACTGTAGGTCTCATGGTAAGTCCTAAGCCCGGGACCAATATAACTTTTCGTTTTGGTGCCCCCAGAAGTCAATAACACTATTCGTTCAAATTTTTAGATATATATATATATATTAGAAAAATTCTCTTCATAATTCAGTGTTAAACAGTTTTATTAATTTTCGTCCATCTAGTGAACTTCTTCAGATAAATAAAATGTACAAAAGTGTTTAAAATATAATAAATACTATTTAACCCGTTGCTCGAAATCGAGCTAAACAATCAAATTCCTTTTTTCTGAAGGTGTCCACCTCTTGCACGGAAAGTAGCAGCAACGTCTGTGGTAATTGCATTATTTTTTCGTCTTTCGTAAACATTTTTTTGCTAAGATATTAATACAAACATTATTCTCTCAAGACTGGTGGCATATGTCTGCAATTGTTCTGCAGTTTTAAACGAACGGATGTAAACATTTACCTCATAAATAAAGTTCAGTTTCCAGCATTAAATGTATTTCTTAGTTTTTTCAACAAAAACTGGATGCATATCTCCAACCGTCTATGTTTGGTTGTTGTCTTTACGTCAAACTGTTTATTTATGCCTACTTTGGAATAGTGCTTTCTTCCGCTAATAAGGTAACTATTCTATGATGAACATGTTTATAGTTAGGATAAGTGTTTAACATCATATAGGCCACCCAATAGACTCATCGAGGTGAGACGCTGAGCTTACTATAACAAATGCAGAATCGAATTATTTTAAATTTTCCGAGTAGTTTGAGATGTTTTGTTGGTCTATCGAGTGAAAGCGTGCTTCTCAATAAGAGTCACGTGTAATTTTCCACAATTACCTTCCATTTGTGACGGCTCAATTTATATGAAGAATTATTATTTCAATTTGCTTCAATCCTAAAATTTTTAGTTTTGAAAGAAACACATTAATTTACCCAAGGGCCTGAAAGTAAAGGGCTAAACCTCTTATATAAGTCAATGTTCGTATCAACACGATTTTGTTCGTGCACCGTTTCATTGGCGTTTCATTGATACTCATGAGTTCTACGTAAATACCCTCTTCGAATTCGTGGCATTATATTGCTGTTAAAAATAAGTTAAAAGAACTTTAACATTACATACAAAAAATGTGATTTAGGTGGTTAAGTTACCCATACAGCACATAACGTCTATACAATGTCTATATAAGGGCTTGCAAGTTACATTAACGTCTAGGTCAATATTCGTACATCTATTAGACATCTGCGATATCATGTCAAAAAGACATCTAACGCGGATGTCAAAATGGCGTCAATTAGACGTTGTCGTACATGTATATGATGTCAACGTAATAACATTTAATAGACGATGTACAGACATCGCCGATATCGCCGAAAATAATAAACCAAGTATATAGTACAAATGAGTATATTTTTTGTCAGTAAAAACAATATCGCTGAGAACAGAATATCAATTAAACTTTTTTGAAATAAAAATGTAACGACGTTATTTCCTTCGTTAAATTTTATTTCCCTGATGACTACAATAATTTAAAAAATTTAACATTTTTATTGGTTTGAATCCCAAATTAATCTGTTATTTTTTACATCACTATGCCCACATAACAGGTTGTTTTTCGGCAAAGTTGCCTTCATTTGCTGTTCGTCTGATAAAGCAACTTTTCACTAGCAAATTTGTCACATATTTGCAGTTCTTTGTCAAGGCAAAGCTGTTTCCTGATAGTTATGACAACTTGGCGGCAACTTAACATGAGTTTGCCATTTCACATATTCACCGTAGGTGGTGTTCACATAGAAAAATAATAATAATTATAATATTTTGGTTAGCACCATTGGATTCAGCTAAAAAAAAAAAAAAAACAAACAAATAATTTAGTACCTTGAATTATTGCTCTATGTCCATTGGTTACTGGATACTGAAAGTGGTAAACATAGTACGTTGCCCCAATGTCAACCTTATAGGAAATGAGTAAAATTCTAGGCCTATATCTCGCTTAATTCTCAATATAATAAAACTTGGTTTGCGGCTTCATCTAGATGAGATTTAATGTCAAAATTAAGTCAAATCTCGCTATGTTCGATTGAACCAAGGCCACACTACCGTGTAGTGTGGCCTTGATTGAACTATGTTCTTTTGCCTTAGAAATTAGCCGTTAAATAGTTGCCTTAAAATAGTTGTTTACTGAAAAAATATTATTATAGAGTGAATGGGGAAAAAAGTGACAAGGAGGCACTTTATAACTCGTTCTCAATCCTTAAAGGTTATCTCTGCACTGCATTTGGATCCTTTAATGTTTACCACCAAAGCAGTAGTTAAGATGAGATTTTGCCCTGTGATTATTATCAGGTCTGGTGGTGTAGTGGATACAGGCTCAGCTTACGAAGGTAAAGGTCCCGGGTTCAAATCCCAACATAGGTCAACAGAATTTGCATTGTGGTAACGTGTGTAGAAACTATGTACAAATGAATATCCTTACTTAGATTTTTTTATTACACTTTTTGGATTTTTTATATATTTATAATTACAATTTTGTTATTCGTTACTTTTTGTATGTTAATTGGATATTCTGTAGATGTCAATATATGGATGTGTGCAGTGCCGGCCTTAGCGAGTGCGAGGCCCTGGGCAAGAAAACGTTTGCGAGGCCCTCCCATCCCATTTAAACCTTCCCCCACACCAATCCTACTCAATGCATTCTTAAATTTTAGACACATATTTAATTACATGTAAATCCTATACTCTTATATGAGCAATGTTATCTTCCTTGGTTGTATGTTTGCACAAAGATCTCAAAAACGGCTCCGAGGATTTCCTTCAAAGAATGTAAATAAGTAATTTATGACTCAAAAACGTCTTTTATGCAGATTACTTGGCCAGAGAAAATCTAATAACGTAGGTAATAAATTGAATTTTAAAGTTGTCAAATTTTAACAGTGGCCTTGTGGGTTGCCGTGATAGCAACGAACATAAACAAGGAAAGTGTAAACAAATGATGTAATCTAAACAGCTGTTTGGAATCTACAGCCATCAAGGGAAAATACAGCAAGTGGGATGAAGAGTCCATGGAGCAATAAAAAAGGTTTCTATTATCAATTTTATGACATTGAAATATTTTATAGTACCTGGATGAACTGGTATACATGAAATAACAACGAGCACTTATGTATAAGGGCGATATAAGTTATGGAAAACGTCGTAGTCTTTTTAGCGAATTTCCCCTATAGGGAAGAAGCTGTTACCGTAGGTCTCATGGTAAGACCTAAGCCCGAGACCATCATAACTTTTCTTTTTGAGGTCCCCAGATGCCAAAAACACTATTCGTCCATTTTCATAAATAAATATATATATATATATATATATATATAGGTATATATATAGGTATATATATATATATCTATATACCTATATATATATATATATAGATATATGTGTCTTTAAGCATGATAACTCGCGTAAAAATGGTTCGATCTTAATGAAATTCGGCATGGACGTGTAAAGTAGTAATTATTCGGACGAGTTCGTAAACCAGCCCGATCGGACTACCGGAAGGGGGAGTAAAGGGGGGTAAACCCCCCCAAAAATGGGTTTTTTGAGTTTTTTACATATGAATATAAAAGTTATCAAATTTTTGTTAGGACCATTGAATTCAGCTCAAAAAAACAAACAATTTGGTATTTTGAATCACTGCTCTATGTCCATTGGTTACCGAGATATTGAAAGTGGTAAACACAGTACGTTGTCCCAATGTTAACCTTATGGGAAAATAAGAAAAATTCTATATCTTGCTTATTTCTCAACATATCTTGGTTAAACTTGGTAAATGGCTTCTTCTAGGTCATATCTACTAAATATTGAATTAAAACCACCCAGTTTTAATATACCCGTAGCAGCAAACCTGCATACTCATTCCCCATGTTATTCTTATGAGGCTTACAAAAACATGTCAAATCTCGCTACGTTGGATCGAAATATGTTGTTTTGCATTTGAAATTCGCTGAGTATGCAGGTCTGCTGCAACGGGGGTATTTACATCTCCTATGAGACCAATGCACAAATTCTCAAAGGGCACTACCAATGAATACACAAACGTTTGTGTATTCATTGACACTACGGGGATAGCCCAACTGCGCGCGGTGGTCAGATTTTGGACGAGGAATAGTTTAATGGCCCCCGAAGGGTCCAGTCCAACTGCGCGCGTTGGTCACTTTTAGGGTATAGTACTGTCCAACTGTGTGCTATTAGATTTTTTTAGATTTTTATTTTGTAAATAGAAGTTTAGGTTTACGATGGTTAATTTGATGTAAATATATAATGATATGATTTATAACTATTATTTTTTTGTTAAAAATTGCCAATGTTGGCTCATTCGACCTGGAATTATGAGCATTTTGTACGTTCTAATTAAATAAGAAGTCAATGTTAAAGTCTGAAGTTTTATTAATATTCCTATAATGCTTTTAATTTGGTATTGCAATTCATAAAAACATATAAGTATTTTAAACTATCTTTGCCAATTTGAGATGTGTAGCTAACTCTTTTATGAAACAGAGATTACATGCAGCAAATTTGTTATAGCATTGTGTGGTTGTTTACAAAACTAACATTTTTGAACTCGCTACTAAAGTCTAAAAGCAACCTCACAACCCCAGTACTAATATGAATGATTACGTTTTGTAGACTTTGGAACATATAAAATCATAGTCACTCTTTCTCATGGACTTTTTTTAACTTCTTACATAGTGGTATTTAAGCTTCATCTCCTGTTTTGGGTATACCTTTTAGGTTTTTGTCAAATTAATATATATTTGCCTTAACCGTTTTATCTATAAATAAATTTTACTAAAGAGGATTTTCATTGAAGAGGTGCCGAAATATAGATACACGGTATTATTTTTTGGCAACACTTCAATGGAATATTATTCAAGATAAAATGAAAAATAAGTATTCTCTATTGTACTGGTTAACTTTATTTTATTAGTTACTGTGGTTTTGAACAGTTTTAAATTATGTACATTTATAACAATTTCAAACATCAAATACAAACTCTCAGCCATCAGGGCTGGGCTGTGAGAGCCAAAATTGACCACCGCGCGCAGTTGGACATGTGCCGCGAGGGACCTGAAGTGACCACCGCACGCAGTAGGGATACGCCCAACACTACACACTGGCACAGCTAATAGTTACGCAGTTTCTAATTTCAAGAGTGAACATCATCACATTGTCTACTTCAGTGCATCCGTGCCGTGACAGATTAGAGAAAACAAAAATTCCCAACTCTTTAGACCGCAAATCTCTATTTTTTTGATAAATCTGCCAGTTTAGTAACTGTTGAATACTATTAAATTGGGACACTTATTGATTGGAAAATTTAATTTGGTGAGTAGGGAAATTCAGTCATAAGTTGAGAATTTTATGTTGTCTCCTCTATCCTCAGTTGGGCGATTGTGTCTTGTGTCGTGCGCCAGCGCTACTGTGAAACATTTTGTAATTCACTGGCAATAACCTTTCCGCATAGGACGGGTGAACATCCGTCACACACTGAACATTAATTCACTGGCTACTTCCCTTTGGTACCTAGAGAGGACTGAATTAACTTTGAATACTTCCAGTAGTTCACACGTTACTATTTTCTATAGACCTCGCCCAAACCGCACAACTTTATCAAAATAACCTAAAAAGTGAAGATTTACAGTTTTGCCGCCTTTTTAAATTATAGTTTAAATATTACAAGCAATCATTCTCATGGTTTAGTAAATATCTCTATGTTATTTTATTGTAATTTTATTATTTCTATCACCTGTTTTAAACAAAGGAAATCTCTTATCAGAAGCGCGAGGCCTTCCCAGGCGCGAGGCCCTGGGCGGCCGCCCCTGTTGCCCTCCCCTAAGGCTGGCACTGGATGTGTGATTAACATCTATTGAACATCTATTCTACATCCACGTAGAATGTTGATATAAGGTCGATAATGGTGACATCTGAACGTTGTAGGAATGTCTATTAGACGTTAGACGTCTATAACGGTCACGTTTAATAGACGTGTGTGGTTTAACATGAGGTACATCTATTGGACATCTAGTTGATGTGACTGTGCTATCTGGGTATGGATAAATTGAGTTTATGGGACATCATCACTACAACCACAGAACACAGTCTCTCATTGGGCCTGATGATGGTTGGTGTGACCAACCGAAATCGATCGCCAATTTCCACCATTTTTGTATATTTACCATCTTGTATGTAAATACAGTATAAGTGTAAATATATTTTTAAGTGTTGTAAGACGTTTTTTATTTACATCCAGTGTTTACATCCAACCACAAAACATCACTAAATTAAAACACCCCCCTCGCAGCAGACCTGCGTACTCAGCGAATTTCCATAGGATATATTTTGTATATGAAGACTCCATGGGAAAAACGGGCTAACCCTAAAAAAATTCAAAATTTAATTATGAATGGTTTTGAATACATCTTTTAAAGCTCAACATTTTGCAAAATTAAAAATTGACAAAAACGGGCTCCTTACATGAGTAAATCGATTTTGAAATAAACCCATCCAGGGGAAGAACGGGACAACCCACAGTTAGACTAGGCAAGAACGGGGCAACCCTGAGGCCGCACATGCGCTTACGGGTTGTTTACTTCAGTAGCACTCGTTTCATGCAATCAACAGGTGGCGACTGCAATGTATACAGGGCAACTGTCACTGTCTGTAAAAGTGGTTTGCTGTTTTGAACGTTTGTGCGAGGTTTTGTAGGGTGCGTGGTTGGTTTTTTTAGGGCCAGTTGGGGTCTGAAGAAAAGTACAAAGATCTGCAGTGCCTAAAGAAGTTCTGTGGGGAAGAAGCTCAGAAGTATTTTGAATCCTTACCACTGAGACGACAGAAGAAAAAGAAGAAAGAAAGAAGAAAGAAAGAAATAAAAGATAAAAAGGAAACAGTTAAAAAGCTTAAAAAACCACAAAAAACACCCAAGTTAAAGTCGAAGAAAAACTAAACCTGATTGTCAAAACTCTTGTAATTTCGTCTGTAACACTAGATTTTTTAATTTTTTTACAATCTTCTCATATTTTGTACTTTTATAAAGTTAAATAAACAAGATTTTCTCATTACAATTTGATACTATCTACCTATTTCGTACAAGCTACTATTCACCAAATTCCAAGTAAATGTAGGTTAGCCCGTTTTTGTCAAGGAAATTTGGTACTTAGATTGTTTAGCCGAACGTTACTCTATAACCCAACCGATTTTGAACTATTTCAATATAAATTATAAAAAAAAATATGTAATTTAGTGTAAAATACTACATAAAAAACAGTTTTCAAAGCAATAGGCTGGCAATTAATTCATTGAAAATCCTTTTTTTGCTCTCCTGAAAAATTTACTTTCGTGGGGTTAGCCCGTTTTTCCCTTGAAGTCTTCATATATGAACGTTCAACTTATTTAAAGGAAAGTATTGTTTGAATACGTTAAGTAAATAATATACTAGAAATGTATATTTAATCATTCATGAGCTTTAGACATGAGGAAAATTAACAATGAGACCACATTGGTTTTCATTAATAATACATACACTTTTGTATTTGATATAATTCTTAGGCCTAGTCTTTTAATTTTTAATAATTGTAATCTTGTTATTAAATGTCAACAAACATAAAATCAATTGATTCAAAACACTCAATCAAATAAATCAATCTCATTTTCTTGTAACACCTTATTTAATTTACAATCTGTTCAGTTACAAATAGAACAATAAGCAAATATGATACATTTTTACAATCAGTAGTCAGTCTTCATCCTGCGATAAAGCCAACAAACAAACCTTGCATTTTTTACAACAAAGTGAGAAGTCTATGTAAAACTAAAAACGATGACTCAAGTCCAAAACATGGCACCTTTTCAATCTATAAACACAGTTACTATTGTCCAATAAATTTAGTGCAAGATGGTTCGGATGGTTTTCTAATTTTGTCAAATACTTTGCGCTAAACCTTTGGATTTCTTCCTTCAGAGTAGGGGTCCGAGTGTCTCTATGTAGTACTTCGTTACTGACAAACCACGGAGCATGGAGGATGTATCGTAGAGCTTTAGATTGAAACCTTTGGATGATATTAATATTTGATTCGCTGGATGTTCCCCATAGTTGAATACCGTACGTCCATACTGGTTTTAAAATGACTTTGTATAACAGTAATTTATTTTCTGTTGATAATTTAGAATTTTTACTTAATAGCCAAGATAGATTTCTTAATTTTTAATTTAGGGAGAGCCTCTTATTCCAAATATGGCTTTTCCAATTAAGTTTTCTGTCAAGGATCATGCCCAAGTATTTTACTTCGTTACTTTGTGGGATTTGGACATTGTTTAGGGTCACGGGAGGACAATTGTCTAATCTCGTTGTGAAGGTTGTATGGACGGATTTATTTTCATTTACTTTAATTCTCCATTTTTGTAGCCAATCGGATAGGTTATCTAAGCCAGTTTGCAACATTTCCGAAGCTACCACAGGATTTACGTGAGATGCCATAATAGCAGTGTCGTCAGCAAAAGTAGCCACACAGGTATTGGGATTTTCAGGTAGGTCGGCTGTAAACAAGGTATATAACACTGGACCCAGCACACTGCCCTGGGGAACACCTGCTTGGATTCGATGTAATTGTGTGACACTATCTCCAAATTTAACCCTAAAATACCTGTCCGCCAAGTAAGATTTGATTATCATACAAAACGTATGAGAAAGATTGAATTTGATTTTATAAAGCAGGCCAAGGTGCCACACTTTGTCGAAAGCTTGACTTACATCGATAAATACAGCTGAACAATAATTCTTTGTTTCAAGGTCTTCTTTAATTACATTTACAACTCGATGCACCTGTTCAACAGTAGAATGTCCCCGCCGAAATCCGAACTGATGACATGGAATCAAATTTTTCTCTGCTACCTCGTCTAGTAAACGACTCAAGAAGAGCCTCTAAACAGTTTAGAAATTATCGGGAGGAGGCTGATTGGTCTGTACGAGCTTGCTTGATTGGGCGGCTTTCCAGGCTTCGCTATCATAATAATTTCTGAAACTTTCCACTGTGCCGGGAAATATTCAATACGTAAAATCGAATTGAAAATTAACGTTAGATACAAAACTGCTTTCCTGGGAAGCTCCTTTAGCACTTTCCCAGTGATCAAGTCATAACCTGGTGCTTTAAAAATTTTTAAATTTTGTATATTTTTAGAGATTTCTGAAGGAGTAAAAGGCTTTATTGAAGGTGATAACTGGTTCGGTGAGTCAATGAACTCTTGAATGTCATTGTGATTATTTAGACTTGGATTGGGAGTGTAATACTGCAGCTAAATGATTCACAAATACTTCAGATTTTTCTGCGTGACTTCTTGCCCATGTACCATCGGGCTTAGAGATAGGCGGTATTGGAATATTTGGTCGTTTCATTCCCCTAGTAGCTTTCCATATAGAATAGTCAGTTGTATTTTTAAAATTCATAATAGCGAAGGATTTGTAATTATTATTTAATTTGTTGGACTTTTCCTATCGCTTCTAGTGTTTAAACTACACTACGTTTCGAGAGGTATTGAAACTCCTCTCGTTTTCAAGTGACCCTACCTAAAGTTACATTAACCTACTTAGTTTATTTAACCTACTTTTTTTGGGTTTTTTGTTTTTTTGACATACAATTACATTCATCCAACATTCAACAGAAACCTCACTCACACAAAATTTCATACAAAACACATTAAACATACTTGATACAGAAAGAAAATTAAAACTAAAACATATTACATGATAAAGGGCACAGAAAATTAAAACAAAAACATATACCTTACTGCCGGCAATTCCTCCAAGCTGGCAGTGGCATGACACGCACACACGTCCACTCACACTCACATACGCAACTCGATTGATACGTTTGTATACTCAATCGAGTTGCGTATAACTCAATCGAGTTATGTATAACTCAATCGAGTTGCGTATGTGAGTGTGAGTGGACGTGTGTGCGTGTCGTGCCACTGCCAGCTTGGAGGCATTGCCGGCAGTAAGGTATATGTTTTTGTTTTAATTTTCTGTGCCCTTTATCATGTAATATGTTTTAGTTTTAATTTTCTTTCTGTATTAAGTATGTTTAATGTGTTTTGTATGAAATTTTGTGTGAGTGAGATTTCTGTTGAATGTTGGATGAATGTAATTGTATGTCAAAAAAACAAAAAATCCAAAAAAAGTAGGTTAAATAAACTAAGAAGGTTAATGTAACTTTAAGTAGGGTCACTTGAAAACGAGAAGAGTTTCAATACCTCTCAAAACGTAGTGTAGTTTAAACACTAGAAGCGATAGGAAAAGTCCAACAAATTAAATAATAATAGTCAGTTGCTTCATTTGGCGATAAATTAGCTGTATATTCAGAAAACCATTCATTTTTAAGATTTCTTAGATCTCTCTTAAGTTCCTGTGCGGCTCTGTTGAAATTAGTTTTGTCTCGTGGATTTCTTGACTGTTGCCAAATCCTCCGTAATTTCCTTTTCTCAGCAATTTTCCGTTTAATGTGCAGCGGATAGTTGCATAAAGTATGATTATTTACTATGTTATGTGTAACGGGAGTCGCTTGCCAGCAGGATTGTTGAATTACATTATTGAAATTCTCTACCGCATCATCTATGTCATTTGGAGATTTCAGAGGTATTTTTAGAGATAAGCCTTCGTTTACTCTAGCTCGAAATGCGTTCCAGTCAGTTGCTTTATTACAGAGCTTTAGAGGCTGCTCTTTGCACACAACAGTCGAACTTAAGGTGGCAATTAAAGGAGAGTGGTCTGATGACAGATCCAGACTTCCATTAACATCAATATAGTTTTGGGCAATGCCCTTAGTTACGAAAAAATCTAACAAATCAGGAATCTTCCGAGGATCTGTGGGCCAATATGTTGGTTCAGCTGTCGATATATACTGTAAATTGTTATTGGTAATTGAGGTCGATAGTTGTCGACCTCTATGAAAAAATTAAATTCAATCATATGGTCAGTTCTATAACTAAAACATCCCTGTTGCAGCAGACCAACATCTCCAGCCAATTTCAATAGAACATATCAATCCTCATCATTGTAAACATACCATATATTATGCTACAATTTCAGGCAGTTTAGACCAAAACATACCCCCTTTCCAAATACTCATACTTTCTTTATTAAATTTAAAAATAATTTGTATTTTTTGATATAGTACAGTAAAACCTCACTAACTCGACTATTATTTGTGGACCCAGAGGTTGTCGAGTTTGGGGGTTGTCGAGTTATCCAGAAAATTGGAATTTCAATGGGTTTTAATACATGAACACAAAACAAATATTAGCTTCACATGTAAATTTATCACTTACATAAGTATTTTTACATAATGGGTGAACAATCTTTGAAGAAATGTCAAATACTCAACAATCAAAACTGAATGTTCTGATAAAAATGCTTAATTGAAGATTCTCTGTCAGCTGTTCAAGTGTCGAGTTATACAGACTGTTGAGTTATCGAGAGTCGAGTTAGTGAGGTTTTACTGTATATATTTTCTGCAAAATCTTGATCAATGAACTCTAATTATTCAAAATAAACACAAGTAAAAAATATTCATCACTTGAAAATATAATCATATGTTCAGAATTGTATTTTTTTATGTCTTAAATCAGGGGGCTGTTTCATAAAACACCTGTAAAACAGGTCCTGTAATACAGGACTTTTAAAATAAAAAGTACAATGCCTGTAAAATCTGTTTCATAAAACTATTATAAAGATACAAAATCAGCTGTGAAATTTCACCTGTATTACAATAGTGTGCAGTATTTTGTTTCATAAAGTGTAGTGGCCTGTATTACAGGCCCTGTAAAATGAATACAATTTTATTATGCTTAAGACCACCATAAAAGTTTAACAATCGATAACTATTTTGTTTTAACAATGTGATGGTGAGAGTATTTGTGACTATTAGAAGTTGAATTAGACTCAGGAAGTAGTTTTTAAGAAATTCTTGATCAAAATATATTTTTCTCTTTTAAACATGATGGTATATTTATTACGAGAAATAAAAGTAACGTGTGTTCAGTAAATCACTGTAACACTTGCTCGAAAGTACCGGACCGGTTTAATGACAGGTAAACTAAATAATGGTTAACATTATTTTGCAAAGCAGTTCCGACCAAAAAGTTCTAATTTTTGCTATGTATGTCATATTTGCCTCATCCCCAAAATGTGATTAAGAGGAGGGGGGTGCTCCCAGTTTTCAAATAATATTTCCATGATGTAACCACTCATTCTGAAGGGCTTAATAAAAAAAAAAAAAATGCCAAAAATCAGAGGTCAATCTAATGCTCTTAACTAAAGCAGCGAAAACTCAAAATCGCTTAAGATTGGTATTGTAAAGTACCTAAATGATATGAACCTCAAAAGCAGTGTTTTATCAGACTAATCATGTACAAAATAGATTTAAATTTAACTTTTAATCTTTTATTTAATTTAAAAGTTATTAACCGGTATGGGATTTTGGAGACGCACGAAATCAAATTCGAATTAGTTTTATAGCTTTAACATTTTTTTAATGTGTGCGAATTGCAAACTGACAAATTTGAGTTGAATTAAATTCAAACATCATCTAAGTCAGAGTCAAGTTCATAAAGTGTATCTTTCTTTTATAATTTTTTTTCAAATCTCTTATTGATTATATTACAATGTTTCGATTATCTTCAAATTTATTTAAAAACTCGCCAATCAAGTAATGTAGTGTTGAATGGTACGATGAATTTTGTATTAGATATAAGTTACATTTTTTTTAGTTTTATTTACTTTGGTGTTGTATAATATGGAAATGTTCTTCATTTCGTAATAAAAGATTGAATCAATTATACTTAACCTAATTTTAAAAAGTAAACAAATAAACTCCCTGAATTCTCTTGTATTACAGGTAAAAATTCACAGGTGATTTCATGACTGTTGAGTAATTTTTATGAAACAGTTATTACAAGCATTGTACTTTTTATTCAAAAAGTCCTGTATTACAGGACCTGTATAACAAGACTTTTTTGAAACAGCCCCTTGTAAGTGGTTGGTACGACCAATAATAATGTTTTCACAATCACAAAAACTACTTCTGGAGACCATTTCAACAACTAATAGTCATGAATACTTCCCAAACTACACTGATAAATTTAAAAAGATAACGTGTAAAATTTTTATGGTAGTCTAAATAATGATAATATTCTATCTAATTTACAGGGCCTGTAATACAGGCAGTATTAAATCCCCTGTAAATTGATTTACAGTTGACAAATTTTATGAAACACATGATTCTAATATTTACCAATAATACAGGGAAATTCCCTGTATTACAGGCCCTGTAAGTTTTATGAAACAGCCCCCAGGGTAACTATACTTTTGGAGGGAAAAATTAAAAATAATATTGGGCATTGTACTGTGTTTAGCACATCCAATATCATCCAATATTTAAGCAATGGATTGACGTAGAATAATAATTCAAAATGCTAAATTGTTTGTTGTTTTAAGCTGAATTCAATTTTGACAGTTAAATTTAAAAATAATTAGCGAAAAGGTATTAACCCTCGAGCGGGCGCACGCGGAGTTTTCCTCCGCACGTGTTTTTTATGTTAAAATAAACAGACATAATGGGTGTCGGCGGTCGTGTCCGGCTCCTTACTTTACGCCCCTCATTCCAGGAATCTCCTAAAGCTATTTATACCCCCACCCCCCCCTTGGTACCTCGTTACTTGCAATTCAGAGATGCCATCTCAGTTTGCGGAGTACCCTTTCCCGTTATACAGACAGTGACAGCTATTTTTAAAATTCATAATAGCGAAAGATTTGTAATTATTATCAAATTTGTTGGACTTTACCTTTCGATTTCGAAAAAGAGAAGCGAAAGGAAAAGTCCAAAAATGTAAATAATAATTAATACATATTTTATACTAGAAAATTACTTACTATGTTCAGTTAAAATATTACACCTATTAAATTAAACAATTAATTGCATCGACGATGAAATGTGATTCCTAATGAAGTTTGTCAACATTTAAATACAATATTTCGTTATAAAACAAGTAAAATGGGTTAAATTTGTGCAATATGGTGTTGCGGAGTAAAACTCCGCATGCGCCCGCTCGCGTTTTGCCGGTGAAGCGCCCGCTCAAGGGTTAAATCTTGAAAATAAATTTTACTTTGTCAAAAAAATCTTCTTAGAGTAAACCAATCTTGCTGGTTTTCGAACTCGAAGTCATGAATGACGCTTTACACGTTTGTTCCAAATTTCATTAAGATCAGACCTTTTTTACAAAAGTTATCGCGCCTACGGACAGGTATATATATACATATATATGAAAATGAACGAACGGTGTTTTGGGGGTCTAGGGACCTAAAAGTGAAAAAATAACATGGTCCCGGGCTTAAGTCTCACCGTGCCGCCTACGGTAATAGCTACTTCCCTATAGGGGAAATTTTCTAATACTTCCCTATAGGGAAAATTTGCTAAAAGAACTGGTAAAATATTGTTTATTGTTTACATAAATCAAGGTCAGCACTTCACAGTTGAACAACATTAAAACAGTTTTATGAACAATTTACATCTTCATTTTTAAATGATTACCCACAAACACTTCACATTAACATTCACTATCACTTCCTAGTAAATTGTATATTCTATCGAGTTCCGCAAGGTGTCTTTGTCATACATAAATTATTAGTTTAAATAATTATTCTTGCTGGGATGATAATAAAATTAAAAAACTAAAACAATTACTTATTTGAAAATCGACTTTAAATGTGTTTATAAAACACACATGGGGCCCTATTTTTGAAATTGTTGAGTTGGCGATTGAGTGAGTCACTCGTCACTCAAATTATTTGTTTCTAATTATAAAATTAATTCACAGATAAAAATAAAAATATTCCCAACTAACTTAATGTATTTAGCCCCACAATATCAGTGTACATCATTTGAGTAGACATTCATTCTTAAAAATTCATAATTTTAATATAGGTATCATATACATTGAGTATTTCACCAATCCAACCATTTTTACTCACCAAGCAATGGGCTGTTGAGTAAAAACGTGTGAGTTGACAGGAAACAAGCTTTTTGTTCTTCTCTTTTGGAGGAAGAAATAATAGTAATCATGGAAAGCCTTTCCAGTCTTTGAACTATTTATAAAATGCCTTACAACTAAAGTGACCTATAAATATACCAAGATAGTTTACTTAAACCCACGAAAAATGAGGTAATTCCTTAAATTGGTCAATGTTTACATTTGGCTTTCTAGTTTTCTAGATATATCGTCTGAAACTTTGACATCCCACGTGGTGGTTTAAACAATGCTACAATCAGCTAACAGGTGAATTGACGAGTGACTCACTACTCAACTCTCAACCGTTCCAAAAATAGGGCCCATGATTTTAAATAGGTTTTTTTTGGATAGGTAATGGCAATAATGAATTAATGTTTTCAAAAAAATTACACTTTGTTTCGTAGGTTTTATATTATTATAATAAAACTTTCTGTAATTCAGTATCTATGGCTAAATACATCTCGTCTTAATCTTGAGCCGAACTGAAATGGTTTTCTAAATCTCCTCATAAATAAATGTTTAAAGTTTGCCTCAATGTATGTATTCATTGGTTTCAGTTCCATTAATAACACATGGTTTTACTGAAAATCTTTGTTTATTACACTCAGCTGCTTTGTTTGAAATTTATATTCCCATGTTAAATCTTATGGACAAATATGAAAGTTTAAGGGCGTCTAGGGCTCTTCCCTTTCGTCTAACCTTCATAAAATTTATTTCCTGCAAAACAACACGCTAAGCACTTTCCAACGACACCAAAATTATTAAAATCTGCCCAGTAGTTTAGGAGGAGTAATGATAAAAAAAACCAGCATATTAGACTAGGATTCACCTAAGTTGGCCAAAGCATGTACTAATCATCTCATCAAAAATTTGTGTACAAGTCACATTGAGAGCCGCTTTCCCCAAATCAGGCTTAAATTAAAGTTTAAACCTAAATTTAGAACAATTTTCTTTTTTCTAATCATATGTCAGCTGGTTCAAGTTAAACCCTGGAGCAAATCTGATTCAAGATAAACCCTGTTGTGTTTTCAATAGTTATATCAAAACATAACCTTAAAACTTGTTTTTTAAATCTTGGCTACAAAAATACAAATAATTTTTATTAGGGTATGTTAATTTTTATATTTATATTTTAATATTACTCATTATTTCAAGTCATGGAGGAGATTCTGGAGGTTTTGGATGATGTTGATGTTGGTGATTATGAAATATTTGTGCCTAGAACAAGAGGTTCTACTAGAATGCAAGATAGAATTTATCATTTTGAAAAGTGGAACGAACTGGAATTTTTTGACAGGTTCCGCATGCACAAAAGAACTGCAAACCATTTTTTGTGTATTGGAGATAATTCAAAACTCAATATCAACCAAAACCATTAAGAATCACATGTTTAAAATAAATGTGGATGGGACAATTTTTGGGGAAAACCAAAATTATCTTAAACTTAAGTTCAACTTAAGCTCGAGTTTAATCTAAACCTTATTTGGGGAAAGCGGCTCTGAGAACATTGTTGGTTCCACATGGTATTTGTTTACATTTTCTCCAAACAGTCAAATCGCCACATTGCGTTTGTTTACAATATTGTTTTGTTGTAATTCGTGGCAATCTTATAATTTATTGAATGTTCAAAATATCACATATTTTTTAATTTTATATGTTACTAGCAGTTGCCCGTGGCTTTGCTCACGATAAAAACTGTAACTCGCGATGCCTAAATGAAGATAGGGCCACATACTGAGTTTATGATTAAACAGATAAGGTACAAAAATGAATGACGACTTTACCCTTATGGAAAAGTTCAGATCTGGCCAGATCTGGTTTTGGACACTTAAAAACCAGATCTGGCCATATCTACCCAGATCTGGCCATATCTGGCTCCCCAGATCTGGAGCCCAGATCTGGCTCCCCAGATCTGACTCCCCAGATCTGGCCAGATCAAACCAGATCTGGCACCCAGATCTAGCCAGATTAAACCATATATAACCAGATCTGGCCAGATCTGGGCTCCAGATCTGGAATCATCAGACTTTTCCATAAGGGTAGTTTAACTAACTAAACTAAATTTAACTTTTATATAGTACATATCACCTAAAAAATCAACAAAACAACCATAAAACCATTATGAAAGTAAACAAATTATAAATCAGCTGTAAAATCGTATCCATATGTGAAGCTGAACCACCTGCTTGCTGAATGATCATTGAAAATTAAAAGTTCATCCATTCCACTTGCGTTGGAAAATTTATAAACTTCGACCCCGCCAAAACCCCTTAAAACTTCGAATTTAAAAAAACCGTTAGTGGATGCTTACCCCATTAAGATCGTCCATGCAGAAGTCCGATTAAAGGTTCTAAGTCATGTAATTTGGGCTGTGCAGTGATAGGTCAGCATTATTGGACAAATATAAATAAGATGGACTTTCATTAACCAGAAAGATGTTTTCAGGAATCCTCAAAGTCCTCAGGTCTGCTGCGTCTGGAGTTATTCTATTGTTGCCCCCCGCAGGAGGTATTTCTATATGGCCTCCCTGTACTATACATGTGAGCAGATTCAGTGCCCCTCCGATGAAGGCCTCAAGGGTGCCACTGGCCTGGGAAGGCATATGCCCAATATAGTTGAATCTGCTCGCATGCATGGAATATAGTGGCCCTTAAGCAGGAATATAAATATCTCCATCGCAGCAGACCTTGCGTACTTAGAGAATCCTAAAGCAGTTTTCTGTTCCATGAAAGTATATGTACGTAAAGCGTAGAAATTTCCTTGATTTAATGTCAAAAAAATTCTAAGGTTTTTAGGGTCTATCTTGAACATAAAAATACCCCCGTTGCAGCAGACCTCCAGACTATGTGCATGGCCTTATTTTATTTCTTCCATAAGAATAACATGGGGAATGAGTATGCAGGTCTACTGCAACAGTCATGCAGAAATTTGGTGGTTTTAAAACAATATCAAGTGAATCTGAACCAAAAAAGCCACATACCAAGTTTTATCAAGATATTTTGAGTAATAACCGAGATATAGAATTTTTCTATAGGGACAATGAACTGTGTTTTCAGCTTTAAATATAGTTTGAATAGTGTTTTTGCTTCTGGGAGCTCCAAAATGAAAAGTTATCATGGTCTCGGGCTTAGGTCTTGCCGTGAGACCTATGGTAATAATTCCATCAATGAAATTCACTAAAAGACAAAGGCAAAGTATTTTTTCTAATGATGTAGATAAAATAAATGTTTTAAATTAGCTCTTTCAATAACAGCTGTTACGGGGAAGAAAGGTCTTAAAAGTATCTCTAGTCAGTGATTTATTTCATGTTCTGTTCTTGACAGCTGGTTTGACATTCTACTAAATGTCTTGCTTTTTCTCATCTGTTTAAACATAAACATTTCATCAATTTATATTCTGCCATAAGGATAATATGGGATCTTTGCGAGGGTCTGTGGCGGAGTCCGAGGGTCAGATCAGGATGAAAACTGCTTAGTTTTCCTATTTAATGCCTAAAGAAACAGTGTACCAAATTTCAGCGTTCTGGGTTATTGGGAAGTTGGAGAATTAGTGATGAGTGAGTCAGTGAGTCAGTGAGAGCTTTGCCTTTTATAGGTATATAGAAGATTGAACTTTTTTACATAGCGGTAAAGTTCAATTTGATTCTATTTCTTGAATGACATTTATTTTAGTTTGTTTAGCTGCTTGTTTATTTTTTACTGGACCAATTTAGATAAGTTTTGAACAAAATATGAGACAAGTCAGATGCTGACTTGCAGCAAGTAGTAAGAGCTAATCATAAACAAACCTATTTTTCTTTGTACAGATTATTTTATAATAAAATCTAAGTCTATTAATCATGCCGCATCCATGACACACCCTCTCCATGTCAATATATATTTAATTTGAAAAAGCTCATGAGTAATGTTTTAGGTTGCGCAAGAGAACTTCCACGTGTAATATTGCATCAGAACTTTCGCTTTACTGCAAGTTTCATGCTAAAACAGATGGTTGTTAGCAATGGATTTAGCACAGCTGGATTTTATGCTTAAGTTCGTAAGAAGATAATAGTTTGTTTACTTTCGTTTTGGCCAACTTTCGTGAATCCTACTCTAAATAAGTACTAGTGAACCCGTTGCTCGAAATCGAGCAATTGTTATGTATTGATTTCAAAATAATAATAATTATGGTACAGTAATCTAGAGCTATTGTATTTATTATATGGTTGAACTTCCTGTTGTACTGAATTTTTTTTACAAAAGCTTTTTTAAACTAAATTTCTTGTGAATACTCAATCATCTGTCCATGTTTCTTTAGTGTTCTCTACGAATATTAAGAGCCCCTCAAAGGAGTTGGCCTGACCTGCTGCCACATATACAGTAGTCCATGAGAAAGTACTGGGAGGGAAGGTAAATTTCTATTGGACTGACCCTGAGCTATACCTAGTCATAGGGAGTGCTGGAATTACTGGAAACTGGGTTCTTTTTATTACAGAACCTCACTAAACACAAAAAGAATAGTTAAAATTATATCATTTTCATGTTTTTATCATTCATGGTTAGCATTTCATAGTTGAACTAAATAAAAGAAATTTACATTTTCATGTAATTTTCTTTTAGGTAATTGCTCACAAACGCTTCACATTAACATTCGTCATAAACTCCAATCGAAGCGTATACACAACCAAGTATTGGATACATGGTACATAATCTAAACATTAGAATATTCATACGGTTTAAATTAAATTCATGTTTATTTTAAACCTTAATTGGGGAAAGCGGCCAAAAGTAGCGTGTGACCCGTCTTAATCTTAAACCGAACTAAAATGGTTCAATAAATCTACTCATAATGAATGTTAAGTCTGTTTCTTTTTTCTTTTATTTCTATTTATATTTATATAATTTATACATAAGAATTTATTTTTTCTTTTAGTATTTTTCTTTGGAATATAAACATATAGGTGAATATTAAGATCTTCACACATGTGATTCAAAATAAATGTTTTTAAAACTGAATTCTGACCTTAAGAATGTATTAGGATAATAGTTTATTTATTTACATCTTCCATCATCTAAAATGCCTCCAGCTCTATCTCTAAATGCAACGGTTTCCATTCTATTAACAACATATGGCTTTGCTGAAAAACTTTGTTTGCTCCAATCAGCTGCTTTATTTGAAATTTTCTATTCCCATGTTAAATCTTATGGACTAATATGAAACTTTAAGGGCGCCTAGGGCTCTTCCCTTCAGTCAAACCTTTTTAAATTTTATTTCCTGCAAAACTTCACGCCAAGCTCTTTCCGATGACACCTTAATTATTAAAATCGGCCCAGTAGTTTAGGAGGAGTATTGATCACAAAAAAACCCCTAGCGTATTAAATAAGCAAATATATAAGATATATAGATATGTAGATATATAGATAAAAAATAATAACCAAAAAAAATTAACAGGTAAATAAACAATAGACATACGGAAAATTAAGTTGGTGGTCATAGATGAATGATAGAAAATGTCATAGACCTTTAAATTATTTTGTCATACTATGTTATCGTAAATTTAAGCCACTTGGGTTTCTTGTTTGTAAAACTAGTTGGTGGGCTAATTCCAACTGTCTTAAATCAATGTTTGTTACATTTTTATTGTCATCTTCTTTTACTTTTCTTATGGCCTTCAATTTGTAACAGTCTTCAAGTTTTTGTGTCTAGTGAAACATGGCATGTTCCGCTACTGGTTTGTCTTTATCTTCATGTGTAATATCGGCCCTGTGTCAAGTCATTCGCACTCGTAAGTGGTTAGAGGTTTGCCCTATGTATTGTTTGTTGCAATATTTGCAGTCCAGTTGGTAAATTACATTTTTGGAGTTGCAATCCATTTCTCCTTTTATTTTATACTTTTTCTTTGTGCAACTGCTATTAAATTCATTTGTTTCGGAGATAATTTTACAAGTCCCACAACGTGGTTTTTTGCATGGTCTGCAAATATTTTGTGTTTTAATGTTGGTTTTTTTAGCTATGTTTGTTTTCACCAACATGTTTTTTAAGTTTGGAGGCCTTTTAAAGATAACTCTTGGGGGTCTTGAAAAGGCGATAGCATCACAAAAATAGTCCGATTGGAATGAAATTTGGCACAGACGTGTAGAGTAGTTATTATTCGGACGAGTCCAAAAACCAGCCCGATCGGACCATTGGAAGCAGTGGTAGGGGGGGATATTCCCCAAAAAATGGGTTTTTGTGTTTTTTACATAGAAAAATAAAAATAATCCGATTTTTGTTAGCACCATTGAATTCACCTAAAAAAAAACCATTAAGTAGTTTGAATCATTGCTCTATGTCCATTGGTTACCGAGATATTGAAAGTGGTAAACACAGTACATTGTCCCAATGTTAACCTTATTATGGGAGGGTACGTTGCAAATGTCCCAATTTCATATGTCCCAAACTATGAAAATATTAACATTTTCATTTGTCCCACGTTTCATTTGTCCCAAAATTCTTATAACATCAGAATTGTCATATGTCCCAATTTCATTTGTTCCAAATTATTCTTCAGTTGTAATTTTCATCTGTCCCAAAATCATATGTCCCAAATTATTTCATTAATAAAATTTGTCAAATGTCCCAATTTCATTTGTCCCAAACTGTTTAAAAAATGAATGAATGAAATGAAATGAAATATACTTTATTTTCAAAAATATTATGTATAAGTACAATCCCACAAATAAAACATAGGAAAGAGTCTACATGGGCAAGTAGCCTGTGTATAGACCCATTGCAAATCAGAGGCTAAATAAAAAATTACGGAATGATAAAAAATGGAAACTTATTTATATTTCGTGATGAAATTCAAATTAAAATTGTTTACAATGAGTGTCCGGAAATTAAATTGTGCATGCCGTTCCATTTTGATGCATGAGCTGAGCAGATTGAGCGTTGTGGGGGGCGGGGGGAGAGTAGTGTAGGGATCGGCGGTCAAGCCGGGTCCAGCGCGATAACGGCCTCACATTCCTCAGTACCCAAAGAGGTAAGCCATTCAATGAAAAGTTTTTTAAAAGATGAGAGAGGCGCAATATTAAGGTGTGAATTATTATACCTCTGACACATATTCCGATAAAAAATGTTTGAAATAAAAAAAGAATTTGTTTGAGAAAAAGTTTTGTTTGATTGCGGTACCATGATGCCAACATTCCTAGCAAAACGGGTGTTATGATTGTGCGAAATTTTATCAAAGATTGTGTCAGAATGTTTGTACATATGAACTACGAGAAACTATTGCTTCTATATTTTTTAAAAGCAACTTTGAGTATTGATTTTTAATGACATAAAGAGGTTGTAAAATTGATTTGTATGCTCCGCCAAAAGCAATTATACCAAAGGAAATTAAAGATTGAACATATGCAAAGTACACACATTTTAGTTCGTCTTCGTTTAGTATATCTCTTAGTCTAAAAGCATAAATGTATTTGCGTACTTTTGACTTTAAAAATTCGACGTGATCAGACCATTTTAAATTTGAATCAAAAATTATTCCTAAATATTTATACGAAGAAACTTTTTCAATACGACTGCAAGAACAATAATTGTTATCCAAATGGTTTCCACAGTCATGAATTGCTAAATCATTAAGTTGATAATCACTTATTTTACGCAATGAAATTGGCATAAATTTGGTTTTTGAAACATTCAGAGATAAAATGTTTTGATCAAGCCATTTTTTAAGCAACATTAAATCATATTCTGCCTTGTTTTTTACCTCTGTCCAGGTGTTACCGGAAACAAAAATAAGGGGATCATCTGCGAATAAGGATATTTTTCCATACGTTTGAAGTTTTGAAATGTTGTTTATGTAGATCAAGAATAGGACTGGGCCAAGAGTCGAACCCTGAACTACCACGTATTCTACAAGTAAAACATTACTTAACACCTCTCCTATCGACACACCTTGTGATCTGTCAGCTAGATAGCTGCGGAACCACGCGAGAGCGCTGCCGCGAACCCCGATGAACTCAAGTTTCCGCAACAAAATGTTCCTATCAACAGAATCAAAAGCCTTTTTTAGATCTAAGAAAACAAGCATTGCACGTTTGTTATTTGAAACTGCGTCATTGATATCCTTATTTTAGTAAAAAAGAGCATCTGAAATATTTTTATTATTTCTAAACCCATATTGAGATTCACAAAGGATTTGAAATCGATGGAGGTAAAAAACAAGTTGATCCTTAACAATTTTCTCAATTACCTTAGCAATTACACTTAAAAGAGAAATCGGACGAAAATTATTCATGTCTGTGAAATCATTAGATTTGTGTAGTGGGATGATTTTTGCTATTTTTAGTACATCAGGGAAAATGCCTGTAGAAATACTTAAATTCACAATGTGCGCAAGCGGTGCAGAAATAAACTGGACATTACTCTTCAGGACCGAGGCCGAGATACCATCATGGCCAGGCGCCGACCCGCCGCGCAGACCCCCAACGTAACATACAATGTCGTGTTCCGTGACAGTGTTAAAAGTAAAAACAGAGTCCAGTGCAACTCTGGACCCTAACATTTTTTAAGTTTTATATGTCCCAAACTTCATTTGTCCTAATATAAGTTACACCAAATATTAAATATCAAGAGTTTCATTTGTCCCAATCTCAGATGTCCCAACACATTTTATTTAATAAAAACCTGTAATGTCAAGTGTCCCAATGTCATATGTCCCAAAGTACAGTCAGTGCCAGGAGTGAGTAGGTGTAGCGCGTTTGCCGCTTGTTTTTTGCAGGCAGTAAGTTTTCTCAGATAATAGTACTAGATGAATTAATTGTAACTGCGCTGACACATGTTTTGAAGAAGACACGTTTTGTTATTTAAGAAGACGACAAATAAATGGTTTTAAATATATAATTTAAATCCAACCGCTCCAACTGGTCGCTCGAACTGTAGAACAAGAACATATCCTGGAGTAGTTAAGAATACATGTGTATACAAACACCATCTGGTCATGACCTAGGTAGGCTATCTACAGAGAGCTTTTCTGTCAACCACGGCAACCTATTTATTGGATAATAAGGTGACCACACGTTCCGTTTTGAATGGGACAGTCCCGTTTTTTAGCGACGTGTCCCTTTGACTCGAAAAAAACGCTCGGGACTACCCCATATATTGGCATAATTTGTGGAAAATTCATATTTTAAAAAACTTTTGTAAAACTAATGACAGCGACCCTGGTCATTCTACTGGACCGATGTACATGGGGGTTGTACCAACATTAAGGTTATCGGCCTATATGTGTAGGTTTTATGTGTATTTTGAAAATATTTTTTCGCCATAACGCTTCAAAAACAGCTGCTTTTGACACATGTGTTGGGATTCAAAAGTTGTTCTTTTTATTCCTTGGATAATAACATATGATTTGATGATTATTATTTTCTTAGGACCAAAAAGATCATTGTTGATGATACTTTTGATTCGAGGTAAATATTCGAACAATCTTCATTCGGTTACAGATAATCGAAACATTCAACGTTATTGTACGTCAGCGTTGATGGTGAGCTATCGATTGGATCGGGAGTGGTTATCGGTTATTATATTTAATTGCAATAATTCATTGTTGCATTGTTGTCGGTTTAATCAATTTGTAAAACTCGCTTATTTCATCAATCGATTTTTGCATGCGTTCGATACGCCGATTGTTGTTTATTGCCGTTAGTCTAACCTAACACAAATGAAACAATCACCTGATTGCTTCAAATAGGAAGAGCAAGATTGAAGCATCATTGGGAGGTATCTTTAAAGCTAAACAAGCTATAACATTTTGGTTTTCTTAAGTAGTTTGCATGTTGTATTGAGCAATGTAACGAAATATAGTTCATCACACGGACCTAAAGCTGCTTTTCGTTAATCGGTCATTTTTCAACCTCGGCTTACAGCCTCCATCGTAAAACTTGACCTTGTACGAAAAGCATCACTTTAGCTCCTAGTAATGAAATATACTATTATTAACTGGGTAAAAAATGAAAAATAAACTTTTCTTATGGAGATTTAACATGGGTAAAATATTTTAAGCTTATGACAGTGGCCATATTACGGAACCGATTTACACGCGGGTTGTACCAAAAGAAAGGTTATTGGCCCTATATGTGCAGGTTTTACTTGTATTTTGAAAATATTTATGTTAATTGGGTCAAAAATGGAAAATAAACATTTCTTATGGAGATTTAACATGGGGACAAAATTTGAAGCTTATGACAGCGAGCATGACCATGACCGTACCAAAACAAAGGTTGTCGGTTCTATATGTGCAGGTTTTATTTGGATTTGAAAATTTGTAATTGAAATGGGTAAAAAATTTAAAATAAACCTCTCTTATAGAGATATTGGGGAACAACCAACTTTTCCAATCCTTTGGACAGAACGTCTGAGACTTCCAATCGACCCATTTTCATGCAGTTTGTACCAAATACAAGCTCACTTTTTTAAATTGAAAAATCCACATTTCCAAACCTTTGCAATCATACATTATTCATTCAGCTGATTGTGAAGACACGCGGTATTTTGTCTAACGACAGAAAAAGAGCAAACGCTCAAGAAGCATTTGGTTTATAATGGCCAGTACATTAAAATGTACGCATTATCATTTATCCTTTAAATGAAAATATAAAAAAAAGTTTTATATTATTTAAACTATAGAGATTTAGTTTTATAGGTGTAAATAAAAAATAAGATTTGATCCCTAAGTATTATAACTACTTAACTATGTGAAACAGCTGATTTTAGTAACGTTGACGGTGTAAATGTTTACTAGATAACACGTAGCTCGAAATCTAGCAAAAAATCATAAAAATCATGCTAAAAGAAAGAAGAATAAACAGCCTACTTTTATACTTTTGAAATTTAATCAAAGGGCTAAATTCAATAGCAAAATTATGGCTAAACCATTGAAACTCTAAAAGTTCATTTGATTTACTGCAGGAGTTTCCGGTCAACGCCTTTTTGGGAAACACCGAAACACCTTCATTTTCCATGTCTCTTTATTCTGAAATATATATTTGAATACCGGCAAAATATCGAGCTCTGCTTACAGCAACATGTAGCTGACCGAGAGCAAACACTGGCGCCGTGAGCGTTTAGGGAATGCCCCTGCACCTAATTGTTGTTAGCGCCAAACCGGAATCATAGGGAACGGCTGTCTTTTTAGGGGTCCTTTCCTATGTGGCAACAACGCGTCCCTAAATGACGCACTATCTCTACCAGTCTTTTAATTTCTGAAATGAAACACACCACGATGAAAACATTGTAAGTTCATTAGTCTGAGGTTGGAAAGAGCATCAAATATGTTACATCCGGAGGGTGATTCTAGGCGGTCGCGATCGTGTTCCTTCCGATCGGTCAATATTCGCCTTCTTCTTATTGGCATTATTACTGCACCATATCAAAAAATAAATTGGCTCAAGTTAATAAAACTTCAAAAAACACTATGCTGAAATGTATTGAGATATCGTAAACTACATTGTAAAACTGGAAACTGCAATGTTTATAAGCCCTTTAAAAACACTTCATAACATAACCTAAATTACATAATAAATCTTTTTCTTGAAAGCCAAAGCAGCTGGAAAAACAAAAGACTGTTCTTTTCCAAAAAATAAAGTGCTGCAATCTGTGGTTTACCTGTAGAAATATTATTTCAGAGCTTGACAGGCTTGACCATATGTTCAGTTTGTAAACAAAGTGAACTGAGCTTGCTCAAATTTCGATGAATAGCGCCACTGTTCCTAAACTTCAGCCCTTTACTGTACTTTAGTGACGCCCTTTTTTAAAATTATGAGAATTGTTGACAAATCTACATAAAAATCCCTTTAATTTGACACCTCATACGTTGAAATCCGCCCAGCCGTTATTGTGGTTGGACTGTGAAAAGAAAACCGCTTGCGTATTAATATATAGACTAGATAACACGTAGCTCGAAATCGAGCAAAAATCATGTGGTAAAATAATGAAGAATAATCAGCCTACTTATATACTTTTAAAGTTTAATCAAAGGGCTAACTTCATTAACAATATTATGGCTTAGCTACTGAAACTATTAAAGTTAATTTGATCTACCGCAAGAGTTTCTGGTAAACGTAAACGATTTTTTAGGGAACACCTTCATTTCCCCATGTCCTCTTTTTTCTGAAATGTATATTTTAACACCGGCAAAACATCACGCTCTGCTTACAGCAACATGTAGCTGACCAAGAGCAAACACTGGCGCCGTGAGCAATGACTTCCTTTGTTTAGGGATTGCCGCTGCAGTTTATTGATAATTATCGCAAAACAGATATTATAGCTAGGGAACGGCTGTCTTTATAGGCAACATTTCCCTTGTGGTAAAAACGCGTAAATGACCCATTACTCTACCAGTCTTTTCATTCTTGAAATGCAACCCACCGCAATAAAAACATTTTTAGTTCCTTGGTCTGAGGTTAGAAGGAGCAAATGTTCAGGGTGGCCACTCCAAACGATTTTTTCCATTCCCGGGTTTTTCCCAGTTTTCACGGGCATTTTCGGCCGTATTCCCGGTGGCAGGGGCAAACCCAGGGGGGGATAAAGGGGATATGTCCCCCCCGAAATTTTGGAGAACAGAAATTTTGGACGAAAAGACAACCATTTTCGGCTATCACGACGCGACTACGATTTTTATCTACCGCGACGCGAAGACGCTTTTCGTATACGGTAACGCGAAGACGATTTTCGTTTCCCGCGACGCGAAGAATTTCGTTTACCGCGGCGCGAAGACGATTTTTGTCTACCGCGACGCGAAGACGATTTTCGTCTACCGCGACGCGAAGACGATTTTCGTCTACCGCGACGCGAAGACGATTTTCGTCTACCGCGACGCGAAGACGATTTTCGTCTACCGCGACGCGAAGACGATTTTCGTCTACCGCGACGCGAAGACGATTTTCGTCTACCGCGACGCGAAGACGATTTTCGTCTACTGCGACGTGACAACGATATATGTGTATACCGCGACGCGATACTCGGCTACCGTGGCGTTTACCACAACGACGATATTCGTCTAACGCCACGACTATATTCGCTTGCCGTGACAACGATTTTATCTACCGCGACGACGATATTCGTCTACCACGACGACCTTATTTGTCTATCATCACATTAGTACAGGTGTTTGTGAGTAACTAAATCCCCCTTCCCCCTTCTTATAGGATATCCCCCCCTCCCGAAATTGAATCCTGGGTTCGCCCCTGCCCGGTGGCATATAGTCGTCCCAATTCCATAATAGTCGTCCCAATTGGTGACAACAGAGTAATCAATTTCTTACAGTTATTCTATATTATTATTAAAATCCATCAACCATGTGGAAAAAACAGAATATCCTGATAATTAATAGAGTCTAAAAA
The DNA here is from genome assembly GCA_035578135.1 of Flexamia atlantica. Classification (NCBI taxonomy): domain Eukaryota; kingdom Metazoa; phylum Arthropoda; class Insecta; order Hemiptera; family Cicadellidae; genus Flexamia; species Flexamia atlantica. Next base: position 200,962,991 of record JAQJVK010000001.1, on the reverse strand, counting down.
GGTTTAAACGCAAGAGGCAAGATGAGTTTCCACCGGCCGCTTGTACAATCAGGGTGTTAACGAAATCAGGCTATAATTCCCGTATATTTTACGCCGAAATCACGTATTTTACGCTGGGTAATAGATAATGCTTGAGTATACACGAAATAAACCACATTTTCATAATTTGCATTTTTAAATTTCAGTGACTCGCTAAGGAGTCACGGTTAACCCAATCACGGAACCAATAAGGCCGTAGCAACAACAACGGCCGGCAATATTTTATAGCAGGCGGTATTCAACAATTCAACTACAAGTAGGCCTAAATCAAAATGAGTCAGAACACGCAAATACAAGGCAATAAAACGTGCATGGTAGACGGAAAATCAGCATTGATCCTCTACTCACGCGGCAGCAGACTGTTCGCCGTAGATCGGTTAAAAAATGCTTGAAAATAAATAGTCCTCAAAAGTTTTTGTCAAAACCAACTTTTCATTGTAAAATGTAATCCAAATGCATTTTGTAACGTACCGTACGTTGTGTGACACCAAACGGATAATTATTAAATTACTTCCTTATCGTATTCAATACTTAAAGGCAGTAGAACTATGATCCGTATAAATTAGATAAGTGGAGGAAGTCGCAAAAATTTGGATATCGTTCGAAAACTTGACAAAGTAAAGGTACGCACGCGCAGACTATCGACCTGTCTTGCTTCACATTGCTGTCCGCCCGAATTCACGTTTCACATCGCAGTGGCAATGGCAGTCGCTAATTGGTCCGACGCAATGACAACACTTGGTTACCATGACAACCTGCTATGCGCACTATATTATGCGCCATCCGTGTGGTGGGGGTGGGGGGAGGAGAAAGGAAGGAAGAAAGGATGAAAGGAAGTAAGACAAAAAACTTCGGTAACCAGAAAGACAACAAAACAAAATTGATATTAGATGTTGACTCTCGCATCCGATTTTGTACTGATTTCCCAATTCTAACCAAAGTTGAAGTAATCACCATTTGAAGTTGATATTGAAAAGGTAAAACCCAATTCGTGACAAATGAATAACTTCTGAAGATAAAATTTGCTGGTCTATCAAATATTTAATTTTGTTACACTAAATGTACTCATTTTTGCGAATCGTCATGCCGTACACACGGCGGGTGACAAGGTCACGTACAGATAAAAATCAAAAGGCAAGCCAATTTTTGGTTTGAAATTCATTGTTGGTGACTGTGAGTTTGTTTTGATTTTGATTTTTGCGCACATTTATTTGCCATTACTGATTTTATTAATAATAAGTGATGGCAAATTACGGCAAAAGTCACAATCACAGTCTAACTAATGCTATGCCGGTTCAAAAATTATTTTACGAATCGGACGCCTTTAAATTATACGTTTAATAAATCTTTTAGGGGCGGGCGAATAGTGCTGGGTTTTCATTTCGAGTCGAGTAGTGAGCCAACTACCCGAGTATAAGTTTAATTAATTAATCATGCAGAAAAACAAACAGGAAAGAAAACATAATGTGAGGTACTGCTCCAAAATAATTTTAAACACAATTTAAAATCTTCGGTACAACGATAATTGTCCAGCGTTATCAATAAATCACTTCAAAATTACGTTCTTCAGTATAACCCACGCTTTTATCGACATTCGTCGAGCCGCTAGTCAATACGCATGAACACCTGACCACTTTTTGTCGCTTTCTTATCATCCATTTTCCCTAAGCCGAATCTGGCCGACACACGACACAAAAAACCAGTTTCCTGAAATAGGCTGCGGTTATAATAATTACAAACTGAAAAATACAATACTTGTATATTTCGTATGTCAATGATCTCGCGGTCATTCCTTTCAGAAAGACGGAAATCTTTGCCGGTAAAATTGATCCGCAGTTTACAGAATCAAACTACTGGACCATACCAAACTCAAGTTCATTTGTACGTTTTGACAAGAAAATCGCCACAACTAAATAGAGGCATATGATAGGCCTACTTCTCGTTGAAATGGTGGCTGTTTTTCTTGCTTGCAAAACAGAATAATAAATTACAAGCTTATTTTTCATCTTCGTCAGTTTTGCAACCGAGTTTGCGGTTATTCAAAGCACAACTAACCAAGAATCAATACCTAATAATAAAAACAAAAGAAATCGTCTTTTTATGGAGAAGTACTTTACACGAATAAAAATTAACCATTGCCGGTATAAGAGCGACTTTTTTTAAGAATAGGTACTCATCACTAATGATCCTTGGGTACGTTGACTGTACGTAATAAATTTTCGTAGAAAACGTTTTATTTTAATCCCAATTCGTCTGCGTAGAAATTTGTTGTTCATTATCTGCCTACCCCTCCCTCCCCTCGACTGCACTATTGCACAATCACTGTTGTCTGTCTGCTCCCCTGCAGGTGGACAGGGCAGAGTCAGCGTCATTCACTATCCTGTCGACCAACAATCTTCACCACAGATTGGCTTTTACGCTGAGGGTGGCGCTGGACACTCTTTGCCGTCTTTCACTTTTTACTGACACGTGTGTGATTCTGCTTCAATCAGTTGCGCATTAGTAGTTGTATTTGGAAGTTGCTTAACATAAAGATGACGAAATAATCTTGCATTTTTCGTCAACTATTTTAATGTTGATTTGTTTTCGATATTTATTAATGTTCTTTAAAAAATGGCGTTTTCCCGGATTTTGCTCGAGATTCACGGTTATTTCCCGGTTTTTTCACGGTTTGAAAAATTCCCGGTTTTCCCGAATTCCCGATGCAGTGGCCACCCTGAAATGTTACATCAGGAGGGTGATGCCAGCGGTTGCGATCGTGTTCTTTCTGACTCCTCCGACCGGTCTATGTTCGTCTTCTTCTTATCGGTGGCATTATAAATGCACCAAATCCAAAAATAGATTTGCTCAGGTTAATATAACTTCAAAAAACACTATGAGATATCGTAAACTACTTTGTAAAACTGGTAACTGCAATGTATAAGAGCTTTAAAAACTTCATAACATAACCTAAATTACATAATAAATCTTAAATACCCCCGTTGCAGCAGACCTGCATACTCAGCGAATTTCAAATGCAAAACAACATATTTCGATCCTACATAGCGAGATTTGACATGTTTTTGTAAGCTCCATAAGAATAACATGGGGAATGAGTATGCAGGTGTGCTGCTACAGGTATATTAAAACTGGGTGGTTTTAATTCAATATTTAGTAGATCTGAACTAGAAGAAGCTATTTACCAAGTTTTATTGAGATATGTTGAGAAATAAGCGAGATATAGAATTTAAGTTATTTCCCATAAGGTTAACATTGGGACAACGTACTGTGTTTACCACTTTCAATATCTCGGTAACCAATGGACATAGAGCAGTGTTTCAAAATACTAAATTGTTTGTTTTTTTGAGCTGAATTCAATGGTGCCCACAAAAATTGGATAAATTTTATTTTTCTATGTAAAAAACTCTAAAAACCCATTTTTGGGGGGGTTTATCCCCCTTTACCCTCCCTTCCGGTGGTCCGATCGGGATGGTTCACGAACTCGTCCAATTGATTACCACTTTACATGTCCGTACCAAATTTCATGAAGATCGGGCCATTTTTGCGGCCGCTATCGTGCTAACAGACACATAGATATATATATATAAATTCGAACGAATAGTGTTTTTTGCTTCTGGGGGCCCCAAAACGAAAAGTTATAGTGGTCCCGAGCTTAGGTCTTACCATGAGACCTACGGTAATAGCTTCTTCCCTATAGGGGAAATTCGCTAAAAAAGAAAACTGTTGAAAACAAAGCCAAACCAGCTGAACAAATAAAAACTGCTCTTTTCGAAAAATTAATTGTAATTCATTAATGCTATCTGTGGTTTGCCTGTAGAACTAATTCAGAGCTTGGCCATATGTTTAGTTTGTAAACAAAGTAAACTGAGCTTGCTCAAATGTCGATGAATAGCCCCACTGTTCCGAAACTTCAGCCCTTTACTGTACTTTAGTGACACCCCTTTTTAAAATTCTGAGACTTGTTGACAAATCTACATAAAATTCCCTTTAATTTAATACCTCAAACATTAAAATCGGCCCAGCTGTTGTTGCGGTTGGACTGTGAAAAGAAAACCGCTTGCGTATTAATATATAGACTAGATAACACGTAGCTCGAAATCGAGCAAAAATCATATGGTAATAGAATGAAGAATTATCAGCCTACTTATAAACTTTTAAATGTTAATCAAAGGGGTAACTTCATTAACAAAATTATGGCTTAACTACTGAAACTTTTAAAGTTAATTTGATCTACCGCAGGAGTTTCTGGTAAACTTAAAGGATTTTTTAGGGAAAATCTTCATTTTCCTGTGTCCTCTTTTTTCTTAAATATATATTTTAACACCGGCGCAAAAGATCACGCTCTGCTTACAGCGACATGTAGCTGACCGAGAGCAAACACTGGCGCCATGAGCAATGACTTCCTTTGTTTAGGGATTGCCGCTACATCTTATTGATAATTATCGCCAAAACAGATATTGTAGGGAACGGCTGTCTTTATAGGCAACATTTCCTTTGTGGCAAAAACGCGTAAATGACGCACTACTCTACCAGTCTTTTCATTCTTGAAATGCAACCCACCGCAATGAAAACATTTTTAGTAGTTCATTGGTCTGGGGTTGGAAGGAGCATGAAATGTTACATCGCATGAAATGGTTCTTTCCTACTCCTCCGACCGCTCAACGTTCGTCTTCTTCTTATCGGTGGCATTATAAATGCACCAACTCAAACACACATTAAAACACTTAACTTAATATACCACTTTAAAAACACTAAACTACATTGTAAAAATGGTAACTGCAATGTTTAACAACTTTAAAAACTTCATAACATAACCTAAATTACATAATAAATCTTTTAAAAAAGAAAACTGTTGAAAACAAAGCCAAACCAGCTGAAAATAAAAACTGCTCTTTTCGAAAAATTAATTATAATTGATTGCTGCAATCTGTGGTTTACCTGTAGAACTATTTCACAGCTTGGCCATATGTTCAGTTTGTAAACAAAGTAAACTGAGCTTGATCAAATATCGATGAATAGCGCCACTGTTCCGAAACTTCAGCCCTTTACTGTACTTAAGTGACGCCCTTTTTTTAAATTCTGAGACTTGTAGACAAATCTACTTAAAATTCCCTTTAATTTGATACCTCAAACGTTAAAATCGGTCCAGCCGTTATTGCGGTTGGACTGTGAAAAGAAAACCGCTTGCGTATTAATATATAGATTATTACAATGGCAAATTGTAAAAGGTCAGGTCGGTTTTAATGGTTCACACTCATATTAAATGTCATTTTGAGACCTACGATGAAGGCTACATTTGAAAACATTTATGTTAATCGGTTTTAAAGGTCTAAACAAGTATAAATCTTAACGTTTAAGTGTAGCCATTTGAAAGCACAAGCCACATGCATCAAGTATTTTTTGTGACTTGTCTTGTGTGAGCGCTTTTGCAGTTTCCACTGAAAAAAAATCCCAACAGCCTTTTCAACTTGAGTTTGAATTTCATCATGGACGTTTATAATTTCCAGTTTGAGTTTCACAGGTTGAAACATGCGAAAAATGATTTTTATATATCTTATCAGCCAACTTATAGTGCTAACGTGCAAGCATCGCAATTTGGATCTGGATCTATCTTATGAGTAGAGTCATGAACAGTTTTGTAAATGTATTTAAATTAAGTGATTTGCCATTTCCCAGGTGCCAAGCTCACGGATATCTTGTGATGAATATTAGGCCAAGCAAATTAGACTTGTAGCAACCAAAATTAGAAACAGTCTGGGAAATCGTTTTAATCCGTTTGGGGCGTCCTAAACAAGGTGAAAATAAGTTTGCGACGGATTCTGACTGGTGCTTAACTTTTGAGAGGCAAAAAAACACCAAAATTGTGTACTTTTTATAGGTTTTTACTTATAACTCGAAAACAGTGCATCCTAGGGGAAAACTTTAAAATTACACTTTTAAAGAACATGAAATTCCGCGTCAAATGACGTATAAGTCATCAAGATCGATCCCACCGTTCAGCCACAACCGATCGTCAAAGTTCTCTAAGTCAATGCTTCTCTTATTTTAACGAAAAATCTAGCATATCCTGCTCTCTGGCGGGGAACTTGGAAATGCGTAAGGATTAGACGAGAGGAGAACGTTGTCCCTGTATTTGTTACATTTAGTTTTTATTTTTTCGTGAGTAATAATCATATTTCCTTTTTTAAATCACATTCGAAACGTTTATTAGGTGGTGGATTACGTATTTTTCATAAAAAAATATTTTAATTATATTTTTAAGCATAGTATTGTTACAGATTTGAAACCACCATCATTTGCATCCCGTAGTTTGGTAGAAGTAGGTATTCTGTTTTGCCATTAACCCAACAGATTTTTCTTAATTTTTTCATCAAATAAAAACCTTAAATTAATTAAATACGGTCATTTGGGTTTATTTCATATTCTCAATGCCTAATGAGAATTTGTGCAAACTGTTAAAGAGTTCCGTAATTTTATATGTCTTGGTATACCGAACCATTAGTTCATAGTAAGTTATGTTTTAAAAAATAATGGATTTCAAAATTCGACTGCTACTACTCTGAGTACTAAAAACCAACAAAAATAAGTTTTAGTGCTTGACTTCTCTGTGATTAATAGTTCAATAAGTCCATTTTTTTATTTTGACCGAAACTTCAAGGCCGGGCGGGGCGTCAGAAGCTTCCAGGCTAGTGTTACATATAGGTTACTCACCTGCATTCGTCAAGCTGAATTTAAAATCAAGGATTTTTTTATATTTTGTTGTTATATTGCTTATTGTTTTAAGGTATGCTAATTACTTAAGGTACGCATTGCTTGAGTGTAAGTTGATTACGGTTGTGTAACCTATGCGTAACGCTAGCCTGGAAGCCTCGCCTGGCCTTGAATCTCCGCGGTAAAAAAATGGGCATATAGAATTATTTAGAGAGGTATCAAGCACTAAACCCTATTTTTATTATTTTTAGAGAGAGTAGTCGGATTTTGAAGTCCATGATCTTTCTAAACATTAAATACTAACCACTGGTTCAGTACACCAAAGACATATAAAATTACGGAACTCTTTAAAAGTTTGCACACATTAATTCTTATTAGCTAAGCGAGAATATTAAATAATCCCAAATAACGGCGTTTAAATAATTTAGATGTTTAATTTGATAAGAAAATGAAGAAAAATCTATTGGGTTAATGCCGAGATAAAATACCTTTACTAAACTACGGGATGCAAATATTGATAGTTTCAAATATATAACAAAACTATAATAAAAAATATGAATAAAATATTTATTATGAAAAATACTTAATCCGTCATCTAATAAACGTTTCAAACGTGATTAAAAAAAGAAAATATGATTATTACTCACGAAAAAATAAAACTGAAATGTAAAAAATACAGGGACAACGTTCTCCTCTTGTCTAATCCTTACGCATTTCCAAGTTCCCGCTAAAGAGAAGTATATGCTCGATTTTTCGTTAAAATAAGAGAACTTTGACGATCGGTTGTGGCTGAACGGCGGGGTCGATCTTAATGTATTGAACGTCATTACACGCAGAATTTTACATTCTTTAAAAGTGTAACTTGAAAGTTTTCTCTAGGATGCACTATTTTCAAGTTATAAGTGAAAACCTCTAAATAGTACACAATTTTGGTGATTTTTTGCCTCTTAAAAGTTAAGCACCCGTCAGAATCCGCAAACTTATTTTTACCTTGTATAGGACGCCCCAAACGGATTAAATCGATTTCCTAGACTGTTTCTAATTTTGGGTGCTACAGCTCTTTTTTGTCTAATTTGCTTGGGCTGACCGAGAAAATCTGTGGTCAAATTCGAGGGTTCAAATGAAATCATAACTGTGCACACGATGTATTCATAATATGACCGCTGTATCAGAATTTTAGAAAATATTCAAGGCTATGCTGAAGCGATAAGGTTTTAATGTTTGGTTGATCCGATTTCAAAGTTGTTTTAAGTATTTGTCCAAAGTAACAATACGGTGGTAAATTTGTAAAACAAAAAAAAGCGTAATGGCATGAAATTGTAAACTCTGTCTGATATATCTGTTTGAATTTTGAGGATATAAACACACCAACTAATAAACAGATTGAGCTAAGCATAAAAGCAATCCATTCCAGTTCTTAAAATGCACCTCGTATACTTTTAGTAGTATATGCAAACTGTTTGAAAAATAAGTTAAAAGTAGATCGATGTATGTGACAATTTGATGTTTTGCATTGAGCTGGATCAAGAGCATCTGTTTAAAGCTAACCAAAAAAATGTCATTGACTATCCAACTAATAAATGTGAAAGTATGGATGTTTGTGTGAATATCTGTCTTTCAACCACGTGAAAAATACTGGACCAACTGAGCTGAAATTTTGCAGGAATAGAGCCACTATATCAGAAAAGGACATAGGCCTACTCACTTCCTGAAAACCCCCTCGGGCTACCCCCGTGAACGTTCTTAGCTTCAATGTTTACATTTTATAAGGATGTAAACAATCAAATACTGAATTGTAAACAGCTATGAATACTAAAATTTGACAGTTCAAAGAGCAGAAGTAATATCAACTGTAATTTTTATCATGAGCGAAGCTACGGGCAACTGCTAGTAGATTAATCGGTCTAAAATGGTCAACATGGAAGAACTGGTACATCCTCGGTGTCAAACAATTAATTACACTCTCAAAAATCTAGTGACAGAACAACTGTTTAAGTGATTTCTACGTTTGCAATAGTGAAATACTGCGTATATTATTGTTTAATAAGGTAAAATGGATCTGAATGTACGTAAAATGTGAACATTACGAACCGATCGAGTACAATGACTTTGCCTGTAAAGTCAATGACAACACAGGCTCATCGTGTTGTGTTTGGGTTCGACTTTGTCAGGCCCATAGGCCTGATTTGCTTAAATTAATATTTAAAATAAAATTATTAAGGGTCTAACATGTTTCAGTATTAGTCAGGTGCTTGCATAAAACTGACGGCATACACGCTACATCCACTCACTCCTGGCACAGACAGTACTTTGGGACATATGAAAGTGGGACATGTGCAGTGCAGGTCGTTATTAAAAAATTACTTTTGGGACATCTGAAATTGGGACAAATGAAACTTTTGTTGTTTCATATTTACGGGTACGTTGCAAATGTCCCAATTTCATATGTTCCAAATTTTGAAAATATTAACATTTTCATTTGTCCCACGTTTTATTTGTCCCAAAATTCCTATATCATAAGAATTGTCATATGTCCCAATTTCATTTGTCCCAAAATTACTCTTCAGTTGTAATTTTCATCTGTCCCAAAATCATATGTCCCAAATTATTTTAATAATAAAATTTGTCAGATGTCCCAATTTCATTTGTCCCAAACTGTTTAAAAAACGTAACATTTTTTAAATTTTCCTTTGTCCCAAACTTCATTTGTCCCAAAATAAGTTACAATAAATATTAAATATCAAGAGTATCATTTGTCCCAATCTCAGATGTCCCAACACATTTTATTTAATATAAACCTGTATTGTCAAATGTCCCAATGTCATATGTCCCAAAGTACAGTCAGTACCAGGAGCACGTAGGTGTAGCGCGTTTGCTGTTTGTTTTTTGCAGGCATTAAGTTTTCAAATAATAGTAGTAGATGAATTGTAACTGCGCTGACACGTTTTGAAGAAGACACGTTTTGTTATTTAAGAAGACGACAAATAAATGGTTTTAAATATATAATTTAAATCCAATCGCTAAAACTGTAGAACAAGAACATCCTGGAGTAGTTAAGAATACATGTGTATACAAACACCATCTGGTCTTGACCTAGGTAGGCTATCTACAGAGTGCTTTTCTGTCAACCACGGCCACCTATTTATTGGATAGTAAGGTGACCACACTTCCCGTTTTGAATGGGACAGTCCCGTTTTTAGCGACGTGTCCCGTTGACTCGAAGACAACGCTCGAGACGACCCCATATTGGCATAATTTGTGGGAAAGTTATATACTAAAAAACCTTTGTAAAACTAATGACAGCGACCCTGGCCGTTCTACTGGACCGATGTAAATGCGGGTTGTACCTAAATTAACACGTAGACTACGACTACCGGCCGTCACAGTGCCGGGTACATGGTGCTGCTTTAGCTGTGGGAGGGAACGTGTTAAGGTTATCGGCCCTATATGTGCAGGTTTTATGTGTATTTTGAAAATATTTTTTCGTCATACTGCTTCAAAAACAGCTGCTTTTGACACCTGTGTTGGGATTCAAAAGTTGTTCTTTTTAGTCCTTGGATAATAACATATGATTTGATGATCATTATTTTGCTAGGACCAAAAGGATCATTGTTGATGATACTTTTGATTCGAGGTAAATAATTGAACAATCTTCATTCGATTACAAATAATCTAAACATTCATCGTTACTGTACATCTGCGTCGATGGTGAGCTACCGATTGGATCGGGAGTGGTTATAAGTTATTATATTTAATTGCAATAATTCATTGTTGCATTTTTGCATTTTTGTTGGTTTAATCAATTTGTGAAAATCGCTTATTTCACCAATCGATTATTGCATCCGTTTGATAAAATGTATCTCAATGTACGTAAAATGTGAACATTACGAACCGATTGAGTACATTGACTTTGCCTGTAAAGTCAATTACAACACAGGCTCATCGTGTTGTGTTTGGGTTCGACTTTGTCAGGCCCATACATAGGCCTGGTTTGGTTCCAAAAATCCCTTATTAAATGAGATTTTTTTCAAAGAGGTGGCCATATTCATATAGCGCATAAGTAATAGCTGTAGACTATAACCAATTATAATTTGTACAATATACATTGCCAATTTACTGGGACTTCGCGGTAAAAATAGACTGTTTTAACATGTCCATCAAGAAATGAGCTAAGCAATAACAGAAGAACAGTTCAGTAATATGTTAGGTGATTTAAGTCAACAGCAAAGTGAACTGGAGTGGAGTATTATAATGATACACTACAACTGTTAATGAATTAATCAAAATCAAACATAGAAGACAAAAATATCAACTGAAAAGTTTGAAATAATTTATTTTTGGTAAAAAACCCGACTTTAAATGCTCTAATTTGGATGAAATAATTTTTAAGTGAAATTTTTTAATATCCAAACTCACGTATTTCAAGTCGGCGCGGCTATATATTAGCTAGAATAGCTCGAAATTTTAGTAACGTTTGAATTACGTATTTTTATAAAAATAGAGTAATTTATTGTATGGTCATGCTCTATACATTTTTAGAGCGTTTAAAGTATGTTTTTTTAGCAAAAAGAAATCGTCAACAGCTGATATCGTGGAGTGCTGTTGCTGTTATCAATGGGACGTGATGGTGATAAGGGAGATAGTGCTGCTCTCTGTATAAAAATAGGAATCTGGGCGAACTTCTGCTTGTTTAGACGCATTCTGTCTCAACACATACACGGTTAACCGTGTATCAATAAGTGTAACATTGATTTGATCTCTGTCACAGACGAATACTTCATCTGTGTCTCTGTTAAATACGCACCTATGAGGACATTTTACATCAAGTTCCAGAAACATAAGATTTATTTCTCCTTTTTCAAGGTGTTAAATGACTGGGCTAAAGTATAACATATTAGCAATGTTCCTTTACGTGCTTTCATCTGGCAAAATTTTATAAGCCAGAGAAAACATAATTATGTTCACTAAAGTAGAGCGGACTCAATAGGGCGGGCGGCAAAAACTGTAAACTCATCTAAACTCATCAAATTGTCTGCTAAACCTCAGCTGAAATTACTAAATAAAGTGTTTTTGTTGAACTGTCAAAACTATGTTTACGTTTTTCACAGCCTTCTACATGTACATTTGTACGTCACGGCACCGGACCAGAATTGTACCGCGTTGTGAGTATAAGGAGTATAAGGACCGAATAAGTTAGTGATGCCAAGTGCCAAACAAAACAAAACTAAAGAAATATTTCTCCGAATAATATCCACTGACTGACTGAAAGGTAGCCCCGGAAGACTTTTTCTTAATAAATTTTTCAACTGCCCGCTGCAGCGATGGGGTTCCGGGATTTATAAAGAAAAATATAATTCCCGCGGGGCCGGGGCCTCTCAGGGGCCCCCTGGGAGCCGTGGGCCTGGGGCAAACTGTTCCCGTAGCCCCCCCCCCCCCCCCCGCTCGTGGCGGCTCTGCATGGACGTGTGAATAAAGATAGGATTGGCTCTTGCCCACGGCAACTAGAAACTTGCTATAACTTGCCTATCTCGTCAACCTCTCGGTCAATATTATTTATTTTGCCTTCATTAACTCTAAATAAATATGCCACACAATAAAACGCACATTGTAACTCTGGTGAAGAGACGATAATAAATTATTACTCTCCCAACGAGAACTACAAACAGTGGTTGTATATAATCTAATTTAATGTAAAAAGGTAGACAAGAAATAAGAAATACGAAAGTTAAGATAAGAATTATTTTAATTGTCTGCTTCTAAGAACTGGCCTGGGAACGCAGCTGAAAAGATAGCAGGCGTCTCCTCAGCTTCAATTGCGATAATACTTAAACACTTTACTCTTTTCTATACTGTAAGTAACTTCTTGTACCTTCTCTTTGATAATCTAAGAAAACCCCCGTTGCAGCTGACCTGCATACTCAGCGAATTTTAAATGTAAAAAAACATACTTTAATACAACATAATGTGATTTCACATGTTTTTCTTAGTTCCATAAGAATAACATGGAGAATGAGTATGCAGGTTTGCTGCAACAGGTCCATTAAAACTGGGTGGTTTTAATTCAATGTTTAGTAGATCAGAACTAGGAGAAACCATATATCAAGTTTTATCAAGATATGTCAAAAATAAGGATGATATAGCATTTATTTTATTTCCCTTAAGGATAACATGGGGAATGAGTATGCAGGTTTGCTGCCTCATAAATGGCAATTTTGGGGGTTTTAGACTAAAATACATTATATCTCATCTAGATGAAGCCACAAGCCAAGCTTTATTAAGATATGTTCAGCAATAAGCGAGATATGTGATTTTACTTATTCCCCATAAGGTTAACATAGGGACAGGGACAACGTACTGTGTTTACCACTTTCAATATCTCGGTAACCAATGGTCATGGAGCAATGATTCAAAATACTTAATTGTTTGTGTTTTCGAGCTAAATTTAATGGTGATGGCCAAAATTTGATTAATGTTTTTGTTATAAGTGAAAAACTCAAAAAACCTATTTTTGGCGGGGTTTATCCCCCTTTACCCCTCCTCCCAGTGGTCCAATCGGGCTGGTTTACGAACTCGTCCAATTGATTACCACTTTACATGTCTGTACCATATTTCATTATTATTAGACCATATTTACGGCCGCTGTCGTGCTGACATACACACACATATATGTGAATATATAGTATTCACAAACGTGCAGGGAAAGGCGGCCACTTGTAGCCTATATATAACCCAGGAGAGGCGGCCAGGGGGACCCCCCATATATATTCTTAAACTATGTTTAGTTTAGCCCCTATGCGCAAAAAGTCGGAAAAACTAAAGATATTCTTACTCTTACTTAATTTTAATGCTAGATAAAATATTACCGTCTCAAAAAGTTTAAAAAAATGCGGGGAACAATTTTAGTCCAGAGACATTCCTCGACAAATTTTAATTAAAGCATATTTAGCTTTTTTTAACGTGCTTGTGTCAAAATGGTTATAGTCTATTGATATTGTAACACTATTCCTGCAAGATCTTCAATTCGTGTCTTCGCCTTTTAAAAATAATTGATTAAAATCTCTTACTAAGGCAAAACTTATATATATTATAACATTATTTGTCGTTTATTATCGTCGTAACATATTATATGTGAAGTTACTCCGTGTTTCAGTATCACCCAAGACCAACCTCGAGTTCTACCGGGTTAAATGCAAATACCCGGTGCATTTTAAACCAGCTGTTTAAGTTTTGGGCGTCAAAACGTTTTATTTAATAACGACCGTAAATAATATAAGAAAATGGTTTTCCTGTAAGTCGCCTTCTCGCTTTTTAGAGATAAAATTTAATTAGCTTCGGTAAAATCTTTTCTGGCCATTCACGCAATGAAAAACACCGATGAATTTATTTATTCATCGATGAAGGAAACTTCTTATATAGTTCCCTGCTCTGCAGGAAAATATCATCAAATATGCACGAACATTTGATGATGCATTTATAGCTTCTGTGAAAAGTTTAAAACTCGGTATCGGTGTAGATCGACGAGTGTATAAAATTTATCAAAATCTATTCCTCCCTTTGAGAAATAATCAGTGAAATCCTAAATGTCGGCTTAAGCTCCCAGTTTGATAGTTTTTTCACAGCAATTTTATACGATCATAACTACACGAATGAGTTTTGGGTGATAGCTAAGTGATTCCATGCTACCGAGGAAATCACTATCGCAAATGTTGGTGAAATCTACTGTCCTAATGATGTTAACCTTTACTTTTAACCTCCTGTTGGTGTTAGCTTCAGTTTCTTGCCTCATCTTGCATTCCCTCGCCACTTTTTTCGCCCGATTCCAGATTTAATCTGCTGTTCATATTGCTTTCTAGAACCCAGGGGACAATCATAGATTCCTCAGTTGTATTCTAACTAAACATTTCCACTCAGTCTGCAGTTTGTTCGTGTCCGTTTACTTGAGAGAATAACGGGATTTTTTTGGTTTATATTGGGTTTTGTAACATTATAAAACAAACCCATAATCTGTAGTCTTCGAGTTGGAATCTTCAAGCTTCATTTCTGTGATCTGTCCCGGTTCTTAGAGGGAATATTGTGTCTTGGCACTCTAGTTTCAAATACCACATTTACACTCCTGTCGTGGTCTTCAACATCCACAACTTTGAGCCTGTATATTCACAAATCACTCTGACATTAATAAATAGCTCCCTCAGCTGAATTCGAATTTAAATCAATGAAAAGAATTCCGACGCTACATACGTTCAGATTCCTCATAGCTAGTCGAGATTGCTTCCACATCGTCTTTTATGTAAACTGTAAGATTACTTACGGGATTATCATATTGTACGGTTTACATCCAATGAATTCCGACTACAGCAAACTTGGTAAGATGCAGTGGCGGATCCAGAGCATGAGTTCGGGGGGGGGGGGGGGGCAAGCAGGATTGCGCGGGTAACATCTGGGGGGGTCCGGGGGCCCTCCCCCGGAAGATTGGCGAAAATTTGAACTGAAAACTCGTGTTTTTAGGCAATCTAGAGACAGAAACATGCTAAATTTTCAATTTAAATTAATTCATTTTCATTCAATTTCAGTTTTTTATTGGATTAGTTTATATACCGTATACTTGTTTAGGTAATTAGGGAAAAAGGCTTGTTTAGAGGTTCAAGCCTTAAAGTTATTATTTACAATACTTTCTCCAGAAAACTTAAATTTAAAAAAAACAATAAGTCCTAAGTCGAGCCTTCTTTTTCCAGTTTTCCCTCCCTTGGCATAACTCTCGATTATATTATCAACATTCACCTCAATATCACAATGTATGTATAAAAAACATAATCCGTTCTACCTCTCTTCAACCATTCTTGTCCGTTGCCACGATTTGACTAGCTTTACATTTGCCTTTTATCAGTGGTCGGCAAATACTCGCGATCGTTTTTTACAAGTCAATAAAAACCGCATTTTTCGAAAAATAAATTAAAAGTGCAGCAATCTGTGATTTACCAGTAGAATTTTTTAAAAGCATTACCATATTTCCAATTGTCAACACAGTAAACTGAGCTTTGTAAAACTTCGATGTATAGAATCACTGTTCCAAAACTTTAGCTCTTTTCTCTACTTCAGTGAAGCTCTTTTTTAAAATTCTGAGGCGTATTGAGATATCTACTTAAATATTCCTTTTATTTGACACATCAAACGTTCAAATCCGTCCAGCCGTTGATGAGTATTCACTATGATAAGAAAACCACTTGCAAATTAGTATATGGATTAATAATTAAATAAATAAAGTAAATAAAATTATTTAACATTGTTTGAATAAATATAAGCAATAAAATATATAAATTAATGATAAAATTGATATAGTGAAACATCGTTAGTTAGTTTTCAACATAACAGTGGTTTTATCATACACAAATTAATAGCTGAAGTGTTAAATTAATATTTTAAACTAAAACTATTAAGGGTCTAACATGTTTCAGTATTAGTCAAGTGCCTGCATAAAACTGACAGCAAACTTGCTACACCCACTCACTCCTGGCACAGACTGTACTTTGGGACATATGAAAGTAGGACATTTGCTATGCAGGTCGTTATTAAAAAAATTACATTTGGGACATCTGAAATTGGGACAAATGAAACTTTTGTTATTTCATATTTATTGTAGCTAATTTTGGGACCAATGAAGTTTGGGACATATGAAATTTTAAAAATTTAGCGTTATTTTAGAGAGTTTGGGACATATGAAATTGGGACATTAAACAAATTTTATTATTGAAATAATTTGGGACAAATGCATTTTTTTATACCTTCTATATTTCGCAAGATTTTTGGGACAAATGAAATTGGGACACGTGAAAATATTGTAATTGGGACAACTGAAATTGAGACAAGTGAAAATGTCAATATTATCATAGTTTGGGACAAATGAAATTGGGACATTTGGCATGCTCCCCTAATTTCATATGTAAACTCTGTAAAATAACACTAAATGTTTAAAATTTCATATGTCCCAAAGTCCAATAGTCCCAAAATCAGCTAATATGGGAGCATGCCAAATGTCCCAATTTCATTTGTCCCAAACTATGATAATATTGACATTTTCACTTGTCCCAATTTCAGTTGTCCCAATTACAATATTTTCACGTGTCCCAATTTCATTTGTCCCAAAAATCTTACGAAATATAAAAGGTATAAAAAAATGCATTTGTCCCAAATTCATATGTCCCAAATTATTTCAATAATAAAATTTGTCTAATGTCCCAATTTCATATGTCCCAAACTCTCTAAAATAACACTAAATTTTTAAAATTTCATATGTCCCAAACTTCATTAGTCCCAAAATTAGCTACAATAAATATGAAATAACAAAAGTTTCATTTGTCCCAATTTCAGATGTCCCAAATGTAATTTTTTTAATAACGACCTGCATAGCAAATGTCCTACTTTCATATGTCCCAAAGTACAGTCTGTGCCAGGAGTGAGTGGGTGTAGCAAGTTTGCTGTCAGTTTTATGCAGGCACTTGACTAATACTGAAACATGTTAGACCCTTAATAGTTTTTGTTTAAAATATTAATTTAACACTTCAGCTATTAATCTGTGTATGATAAAACCACTGTTATGTTGAAAACTAACTAATGATGTATAATTGTATCAATTTTATCATTAATTTATATATTGTTATTGCTTATATTTATTCAAACAATGTTAAATAATTTTATTTACTTTATTTATTTAATTATTAATCCATATATTAATTTGCAAGCAGTTTTCTTATCACAGTCAATACTCATCAACGGCTGGACGGATTTGAACGTTTGATGTGTCAAATAAAAGGAATATTTAAGTAGATTTGTCAATACGCCTCAGAATTTTAAAAAAGAGCTTCACTAAAGTAGAGAAAATAGCTAAAGTTTTGGAACAGTGACTGTATACATCGAAGTTTTACAAAGCTCAGTTTACTGTGTTGACAATTGGAAATATGGTAATGCTTTTAAAAAATTCTACTGGTAAATCACAGATTGCTGCACTTTTAATTTATTTTTCGAAAAATGCGGTTTTTATTGACTTGTGAAAAACGATCGTGAGTATTTGCCGATCACTGATAAAAGGTAAATGTAAAGCT
Organism: Flexamia atlantica; assembly: GCA_035578135.1. Classification (NCBI taxonomy): domain Eukaryota; kingdom Metazoa; phylum Arthropoda; class Insecta; order Hemiptera; family Cicadellidae; genus Flexamia; species Flexamia atlantica. The sequence continues at coordinate 200,945,145 of JAQJVK010000001.1, read as the reverse complement.
AGTTAAATCGTGGCAACGGACAAGAATGGTTGAAGAGAGGTAGAACGGATTATGTTTTTTATACATACATTGTGATATTGAGGTGAATGTTGATAATATAATCGAGCGTTATGCCAAGGGAGGAAAAACTGGAAAAAGAAGGCTCGACTTAGGACTTATAGTTTTTTTTTTAATTTAAGTTTTCTGGAGAAAGTATTGTAAATAATAACTTTAAGGCTTGAACCTCTAAACAAGACTTTTTCTCTAATTACCTAAACAAGTATACGGTATATAAACTAATACAATAAAAAACTGAAAATGAATTAATTTAAATTGAAAATTTACCATGTTTCTGTCTCTAGATTGCCTAAAACCACGAGTTTTCAGTTCAAATTTTTGCCAATTTTCCGGGGGAGGGCCCCCGGACCCCCCCAGATGTTACCCGCGCAATCCTGCTTGCCCCCCCCCCCCGAACACATGCTCTGGATCCGCCACTGCATCCTACCAAGTTTGCTGTAGTCGAAATTCATTGGATGTAAACCGTACAATATGATAATCTCGTAAGTAATCTTACAGTTTACATAAAAGACGATGTGGAAGCAATCTCGACTAGCTATGAGGAATCTGAACGTATGTAGCGTCGGAATTCTTTTCAATGATTTAAATTCTAATTCAGCTGAGGGAGCTATTTATTAATGTCAGAGTGATTTGTGAATATACAGGCTCAAAGTTGTGGATGTTGAAGACCACGACAGGAGTGTAAATATGGTATTTGAAACTAGAGTGCCAAGACACAATATTCCCTCCAAGAACCGGGACAGATCACAGAAATGAAGCTTGAAGATTCCAACTCGAAGACTACAGATTATGGGTTTGTTTTATAAGTTACAAAACCCAATATAAACCAAAAAAATCCCGTTATTCTCTCAAGTAAACGGACACGAACAAACTGCAGACTGAGTGGAAATGTTTAGTTAGAATACAACTGAGGAATCTATGACTGTCCCCAGGGTTCTAGAAAGCAATATGAACACCAGATTAAATCTGGAATCGGGCGAAAAAAGTGGCGAGGGGATGCAAGATGAGGCAAGAAACTGAAGCTAACACCAACAGGAGGTTAAAAGTAAAGGTTAACATCATTAGGACAGTATAGATTTCACCAACATTTGCGATAGTGATTTCCTCGGTAGCATGGAATCACTTAGCTATCACCAAAAACTCATTCGTGTAGTTGTGATCGTATAAAATTGCTGTGAAAAAACTATCAAACTGGGAGCTTAAGCCGATATTTAGGATTTCACTGATTATTTCTCAAAGGGAGGAATAGATTTTGATAAATTTTATACACTCGTCGATCTACACCGATACCGAGTTTTAAACTTTTCACAGAAGCTATAAATGCATCATCAAATGTTCGTGCATATTTGATGATATTTTCCTGTAGAGCAGGGAACTATTTAAGAAGTTTCCTTCATCGATGCATAAATAAATTCATCGGTGGTTTTCATTGCGTGAATGGCCAGAAAAGATTTTACCGAAGCTTTTTACCGAATTTTATCTCTAAAAAGCGAGAAGGCGACTTACAGGAAAACCATTTTCTTATATTATTTACGGTCGTTATTAAATAAAACGTTTTGACGCCCAAAACTTGAACAGCTGGTTTAAAATGCACCGGGTATTTGCATTTAACCCGGTAGAACTCGAGGTTGGTCTTGGGTGATACTGAAACACGGAGTAACTTCACATATAATATGTTACGACGATAATAAACGACAAATAATGTTATAATATATATAAGATTTGCCTTAGTAAGAGATTTTAATCAATTATTTTTAAAAGGCGAAGACATGAATTGAAGATTTTGCAGGAATAGTGTTACAATATCAATAGACTATGACCATTTTGACACAAGCACGTTGAAAAAAGCTAAATACGCTTTAATTAAAATTTGACGAGGAAATAGGCAATGCAAATGGTTGTAATAAGACAATATAAACGTAAGGTACTGAGATATAAGTTATCAAGTTATTTCATACAAAGATAATAGAGTAAATAGAAAAAAATACACCGAGTTAAAAGCTGGCTTAAAGCAGCATTTAGACATATAAATTGATTAATTGCTATGGGGCGTTCCTCATTTCCAACGCACGACGGTCTTAGACACTTAAGTGCATGAAAAGTGCATAAGGGTGAGAACAACGGTAAAATGTCTCTGGACTAAAATTATTCCCCGCATTTTTTTAAAATTTTTGAGACCGTATAATATTTTATCTAGCACTAAAATTTTGTTAGAGTTAGAATATCTTAAGTTTTTCCGACTTTTTCCGCATAGGGGCTAAACTAAACATATTTTAAGTCTAAAAATGAGCCCATTCGACTGGAAAAGAGCAAAAACATACATTTAGACATATAAATTGATAAATTGCTATGGGGCGTTCCTCATTTCCAACCCACGGTGGTCTTAGACACTTAAGTGCATGAAAAGTGCACAAGGGTAAGAATTACGGTAAAATGTCTCTAGACTAAAATTGTTCCCCGCATTTTTTAAATTTTTTGAGACGGTAATATTTTATCTAGCATTGAGTAAGAATATCTTTAGTTTTTCCGACTTTTTGTGCATAGGGGCTAAACTAAACATATTTTAAGTCTAAAAATGAGCCCATTTGACTGGAAAAGTGCAAAAACATACATTTAGACATATAAATTGATTAATTGCTTTGGGGCGTTCCTCATTTCCAACCTACGGCAGTCTTAAACACTTAAGTGCATGAAAAGTGCACAAGGGTGAGAATTACGGTAAAATGTCCTGGCCGCCTTTTAGGGCTCTGAGACGTATATATATACACTGACCTCCTAACCCTGCAATATATCCTGGCCGCCTTTTAAGGTTCTGAGACGTATATATATACACAGACCTCCTAACCCTGCAATATATCCTGGCCGCCTTGTAGGGATCTGAGACGTATATAAGTGTTTTTTAATTGTTGAAGAAGAAGTTTCAAACTGATATATATATAGGCGCGGAAACATTAAAAGAAACGTTTCCAACAAAAAAATCTCCATAGAGGATATAGTTTAAGAATATATATGGGAGGTCCCCCTGGCCGCCTCTCCTGGGTTATATACAAGTGGCCGCCTTACCCTGCACGTTTGTGAATATATATTTACATAAATATAAGTGTCTGTCAGCATGATAGCGGCCGTAAATATGGTCTGATCATAATGAAATTTGGTAAAGACATGTAAAGTGGTAATCAATTGGACGAGTTCGTAAACCAGCCCGATTGGACCACTGGGAGGAGGGGTAAAGGGGGATAAACCCCGCCAAAAATAGGTTTTTTGAGTTTTTCACATATAACAAAAAAAATTAATCAAATTTTGGCCAGCACCATTAAATTTAGCTCGAAAAATCAAACAATTAAGTATTTTGAATCATTGCTCCATGACCATTGGTTACCGAGATATTGAAAGTGGTAAACACAGTACGTTGTCCCTGTCCCTATGTTAACCGTATGGGGAATAAGTAAAATCATATATCTCGCTTATTACTGAACATATCTTAATAAAACTTGGTTTGTGGCTTCATCTAGATGAGATATAATGTATTTTAGTCTAAAACCACCAAAATTTCCATTTATGAGGCAGCAAACCTGCATACTCATTCCCCATGTTATCCTTATGGGAAATAAAATAAATGCTATATCTTCCTTATTTTTGACATATCTCGATAAAACTTGATATATGGTTTCTCCTAGTTCTGATCTACTAAACATTGAATTAAAACCACCCAGTTTTAATGGACCTGTTGCAGCAAACCTGCATACTCATTTTCCATGTTATTCTTATGGAACTAAGAAAAACATGTGAAATCGCATTATGTTGTATTAAAGTATGTTTTTTTACATTTAAAATTCGCTGAGTATGCAGGTCAGCTGCAACGGGGGTTTTCTTAGATTATTAAAGAGAAGGTACAAGAAATTACTTCCAGTATAGAAAAGAGTAAAGTGTTTAAGTATTATCGCAATTGAAGCTGAAGAGACGCCTGCTATCTTTTCAGCTGCGTTCCCAGGCCAGTTCTTAGAAGCAGACAATTAAAATAATTCTTATCTTATCTTTCGTATTTCTTATTTCTTGTCTACCTTTTTACATTAAATTAGATTATATACAACCACTGTTTGTAGTTCTCGTTGGGAGAGTAATAATTTATTATCGTCTCTTCACCAGAGTAACAACGTGTGTTTTATTGTGTGGCATATTTATTTAGAGTTAATGAAGGCAAAATAAATAATATTGACCGAGAGGTCGACGAGATAGGCAAGTTATAGCAAGTTTCTAGTTACCGTGGGCAAGAGCCAATCCTATCTTTATTCACACGTCCATGCAGAGCCGCCACGAGCGGGGGGGGGGCTACGGGGATAGTTTGCCCCAGGCCCACGGCTCCCAGGGGGCCCCTGAGAGGCCCTGGCCCCGCGGGAATTATATTTTTCTGTATAAATCCCGGAATCCCATCACTGCAGCGGGCAGTTGAAAAATTTATTAAGAAAAAAATCTTCCGGGGCTACCTTTCAGTCAGTCAGTGGACATTATTCGGAGAAATATTTCTTTTGTTTTGTTTTGTTTGGCACTTGGCATCACTAACTTATTCGGTCCTTATACTCCTTATACTCACAACGCGGGACAATTCTGGTCCGGTGCCGTGACGTACAAATAAATGTACATGTAGAAGGCTGTGAAAAACCTAAACATAGTTTTGACAGTTCAACAAAAACACTTTATTTAGTAATTTCAGCTGAGGTTTAGCAGACAATTTGATGAGTTTAGATGAGTTTACAGTTTTTGCCGCCCGCCCTATTGAGTCCGCTCTACTTTAGTGAACATAATTATGTTTTCTCTGACTTATAAATTTTTGCCAGATGAAAGCACGTAAACGAACATTGCTAATATGTTATACTTTAGCCCAGTCATTTAACACCTTGAAAAAGGAGAAATAAATCTTATGTTTCTGGAACTTGATTTAAAATGTCCTCATAGGTGCGTATTTAACAGAGACACAGATGAAGTATTCGTCTGTGACAGAGATCAAATCAATGTTACACTTATTGATACACGGTTAGCCGTGTATGTGTTGAGACAGAATGCGTCTAAACAAGCAGTAGTTCGCCCAGATTCCTATTTTTATACAGAGAGCAGCACTATCTCCCTTATCACCGTCACGTCCCATTGATAACAGCAACAGCACTCCACGACATCAGCTGTTGACGATTTCTTTTTGCAAAAAAAACATACTTTAAACGCTCTAAAAATGTATAGAGCATGACCATACAATAAATTACTCTATTTTTATAAATACGTAATTCAAACGTTACTAAAACTTCGAGCTATTCGAGCTAATATATAGCCGCGCCGACTTGAAATACGTCAGTTTGGATATTACAAAATTTGACTTAAAAATTATTTCATCCAAATTAGAGCATTTAAAGTCGGGTTTTTTACCAAAAAGAAATTATTTTAAACTTTTCAGTTGATATTTTTGTCTTCTATGTTTGATTTTGATTAATTCATTAACAGTTGTAGTGTATCATTATAATACTCCACTCCAGTTCACTTTGCTGTTGACTTAAATCACCTAAAATATTACTGAACTGTTCCTCTGTTATTGCTTAGCTCATTTCTTGATGGACATGTTAAAACAGTCAATTTTTACCGCGAAGTCCCAGTAAATTGGCAATGTATATTGTACAAATTATAATTGGTTATAGTCTACAGCTATTACTTATGCGCTATATGAATATGGCCACCTCTTTGAAAAAAATCTCATTTAATAAGGGATTTTTGGAACCAAATCAGGCCTATGTATGGGCCTGACAAAGTCGAACCCAAACACAACACGATGAGCCTGTGTTGTAATTGACTTTACAGGCAAAGTCAATGTACTCAATCGGTTTGTAATGTTCACATTTTACGTACATTGAGATACATTTTATCAAACGGATGCTATAATCGATTGGTGAAATAAGCGAGTTTCACAAATTGATTATACGACAAAAATGCAAAAATGCAACAATGAATTATTGCAATTAAATATAATAACTTATAACCACTCCCGATCCAATCGATAGCTCACCATCGACGCTGATGTACAATAACGATGAATGTTTAGATTATTTGTAATCGAATGATTGTTCAATTTTTTACCTCGAATCAAAAGTATCATCAACAATGATCCTTTTGGTCCTAGCAAAATAATAATCATCAAATCATATGTTATTATCCAAGGACTAAAAAGAACAGCTTTTGAATCCCAACACAGGTGTCAAAAGCAGCTGTTTTTGAAGCAGTATGACGATAAAATATTTTCAAAATACACATAAAACCTGCACATATAGGGCCGATAACCTTAACACGTTCCCTCCCACAGCTAAAGCAGCACCATGTACCCGGCACTGTGACGGCCGGTAGTCGTAGTCTACGTGTTAATTTAGGTACAACCCGCATTTACATCAGTCCAGTAGAACGGCCAGGGTCGCTGTCATTAGTTTTACAAAGGTTTTTTAGTATATAACCTTCCCACAAATTATGCCAATATGGGGTCGTCTCGAGCGTTTTCTTCGAGTCAACGGGACACGTCGCTAAAAAACGGGACTGTCCCATTCAAAACGGGAAGTGTGGTCACCTTACTATCCAGTAAATAGGTGGCCGTGGTTGACAGAAAAGCACTCTGTAGATAGCCTACCAAGGCCAAGACCAGGTGGTGTTTGTATACTCCAGGATGTTCTTGTTCTACAGTTTTAGCGATTGGATTTAAATTATATATTTAAAACCATTTATTTGTCGTCTAACAAAACGTGTCTTCTTCAAAACGTGTCAGCGCAGTTACAATTCATCTACTACTATTATCTGAGAAAACTTAATGCCTGCAAAAAACAAGCGGCAAACGCGCTACACCTACGTACTCCTGGCACTGACTGTACTTTGGGACATATGGCATTGGGACGTATGGCAATACAGATTTATATTAAATAAAATGTGTTGGGACATCTGAGATTGGGACAAATGATACTCTTGATATTTAATATTTATTGTAACTTATTTTGGGACAAATGAAGTTTGGGACAAAGGAAAATTTAAAAAATGTTACGTTTTTTAAACAGTTTGGGACAAATTAAATTGGGACATTTGGCATGTTCCCTTATGGGAAATGAGTCAAATTCTATATCTCGCTTATATTTCTCAACATATTTTATTAAAACTCAGTGACGGATCTAGGGGGGCAGCGGGGGCACGTGCCCCGGGCGCCGGCCAGTAGGGGGCGCCAGCGGCAACCCACCTGGCTGGCTCCAGTTAGGTAAAAATTGAAAAAATTAATTTAAAGTGATTTTTTCGTTTCGCGGCTGGCAAATCTCTCAGCAGCATATCACTGCCGGAAAATCTCTGTCGCATCGCGGCCGTCAAACCTGTCTCTGTTTTCGTGACCGTCACATTTATCGTCGTTTGAAGGCAAGAAAACCGCTCGCTTGTTTCGCTCATTTAGTGGTCGGAAAATCGCCTGCTTGTTTTGCGGCCGGCAGATCTCTTGATCGCATTATGGACGACAAGTCTCTCGCTCTTATCGCGGCCGTCACATCTATTGGCCGTATCTTGAACAGATAATCAGTAGTTGGTGGCAGGCACACTGAGAAAAATTTAGTCCTGAAATACGTGGAAAATACACGTAAATAAGGGTGTGCGGGTTACCCACTGCAATCTGGACCCGGCTCAATACTCCGGCAGTGAGGCCGCCACACGGAAAATCAGGACTTAGTTTGTCTACATAGTTATGACGTCACTGGCTATGACGTCATTACTGTCGGTTGTAAGTCCTGCCGATCAGAGTTGGCTCTCGTAATTGCAGAGACTTCTCTCAGAATATCCTGCGATTCATTTTGCCTTCACCACAGTTTATCACAGAATATACTTTCCTCTTCTCGTAAAATACAACCGATTTCTATGCACTGACTTGCCTAGTCTCTGCATTTACCGGTATTTTTTACTTAAAATCATTAAAAAATGTCTGGGTCCTTCTAGCGGTCACCCATCCAAGTTCTAACCACGCCCGGTGTTTCTTGACTTGTATGTTCAGGTGAAGACTGCTATATCCATTGCGTTACGGCTCTCTGTTGACGAATGTAGTTGTTGAATAGCATCTGAAGAAGTTATAAGTGCAGTTTTACGCTTAATGGTACTTCTCTACAGTGACAATTTATTGCGTAATTGAGTCTAGATTAGTCCTCCATACGTGTCGTGCGTGTTTCCCGGTACCGGAATTTTTATAAAAAGTAATGTTTGTTCGTTGTGTGTGTCAATCTACTTGTGTTACGTGGGTATGTGCATGCGTCAAGATGGTTTTTAATGCTTCTTGACGACTTCCACTGGAATGAAATTTGATTTCCATCGCCTGAGGAAGATCTCTCTAAGATTGTAACTGTCGTAGCCCATAATATGAGACCACAAAGGATCACTTTGACAGTACAAGGTATTTACACCATTAATAGTTACAATTTATTGCCCTGACATATTTATTTGATACATTTAAAAGTGGCAGCAAATCAATGCAAGGCTATACTCGACCTGCTTTCTATTTCTTAATTCATCTTGTTTAAGACTTTATTGCTAAAATCCCTGACTTTATTAAAATTGAAGCTGGATTTAAACAGTGCAATTACTTGTTTTGGTGATTTGTTCGTGTAAACTTTGGGCAGATAAAATGAATCTTAGGTCTAAAACTGATCAATGCGTCCTTGCAACTATTTAATACCCCCGTTGCAGCAGACCTGCATACTCAGCGAATTTCAAATGTAAAACAACATATATCAATCAAACATAGCAAGATTTGACATGTTTTGGTAAGCTCCATAAGAATAACATGGGGAATGAGTATGCAGGTTTGCTGCTACAGGTATATTAAAACTGGGTGGTTTTAATTCAATATTTAGTAGATCTGAACTAGAAGAAGCTATTTACCAAGTTTTAACAAGATATGTTGAGAAATAACCGAGATATAGAATTTTACTTATTTCCCATAAGGTTAACATTGGGACAACGTACTGTGTTTACCACTTTCAATATCTCGGTAACCAATGGACATAGAGCAGTGATTCAAATTACTAAATTGTTTGTTTTTTTGAGCTGAATTCAATGGTGCCCACAAAAATTCGATAAACTTTATTTTTCTATGTAACAAACTCAAAAAACCCATTTTTGGGGGGGTTTATCCCCCTTTACCCCCCCTTCCGGTGGTCCGATCGGGCTGGTTCACGAACTCGTCCAATTGATTACCACTTTACATGTCCGTACCAAATTTCATAAAGATCGGACCATTTTTGCGGCCGCTATCCTGCTAACAGACACATAGATATATATATATATATATATAGATATATATATATATATATATATATATATATATATATATAATTCAAACGAATAGTGTTTTTTGCTTCTGGGGGCCCCAAAACGAAAAGTTATAGTGGTCCCGAGCTTAGGTCTTACCATGAGACCTACGGTAATAGCTTCTTCCCTATAGGGGAAATTCGCTAAAAATAAACAATATTTAACATAAGTAACTGCTGACGAATAAAACGATTTGATTTTCTTCAAAAATCTAAACTTTTTCTCCGAAAAATTGGAAATTTGATATTCTTTTAGACGTTTCACTGCCATTTACTTTATATGTATTTACTATCAATGGTACTACAGTAAGTAAATCTGTACAAAACATTAATAAAATTTGTGTTATAGAAACCAAATGTTGTTTTTCAAACTTATATCACATTTGTACATTTTCAATCCCGAACTAAAACAAGGTAAAGACTAACTGCTTTTACCAAATCATATGGAAATAATTTGAAGTTCTCATTCATACGCCTATCGTAAATGCAGTGGGCTGCAGGCAGAAAGTAATCATGGATAAACTTATGACGTGTTTTGTGACGTATACAAACCATCTATGACGTCACTTTAATGTTTTTTCCTTAAAATCACGGTAAATTCCCTGATTATTTGCAAATACGGCAGTTCGAGCGTAATTGCAGAGAAAAAGTTCTTAAAGAAGGACTGCGAGTCCTGCGTCTGTATTAACGCCCAAAACTCTGCCGAGTCATTGAGCTGGGTCCAGACAGAACACTCCTGTACGTGAGCCAAGTCCTTATTTACGTATTGCGAGTACAGATTCTAGACTTGGGGCAAAAACTCTGCTTTTCCGCTAAGATATTTTTCTCAGTGCACCTTCCTTTGTTGTTTCACTGCCGACAAGTATTTCGCTATTTTCGAGGTCGTCATATTTATTGACCACATTGCGGCCGAAAAATCTGTCGTTTAGACCACGGCTGGCAAATATGTGTAGCATTGCAACTACTGCTTGCCCTTTGTCACGGCCGGTTTCACCTTCCGCGGTCGCATCGGTGCTGTCAAATCGCGTTCGTATACACCACGGCCGGCAAATCTCTCGGTCGTATTTCGGGCGTAAAAAATCGCTATTTTTCTTTGACCAGCAAATCTCTTGGTCTCATTGCGGCTGTTAATTATGTTGGGACATATCGCGACCGAAAATCTCTCGGTCGCATTGCGGCCGTAAAATAATATTGTATTTGACTTTACATAGATTGGGCTCAAATATTCGTTTTGGAAGGCAACATGGCCGATTTCGCTGTTCGGGGATTGATTTGAAATACAGTATTTGGGAAAGGTCAGAAAAGAAGTCGGAAGTTTCATATGTGAAATATGGTAGACACATTGCTTTGGTTTTACAGCGGCTGGCAAATTTCTCGGTCATATTATGGCAATAACAGATCTTAGTTTGGCTGTATCGTAGCCTATGAACATCGGTTATAAAAAATCATAAGAACCATTAGATAAAATCATATTATGATGTACGAAATAATTGCTCTTCCAAAACATTAAAGACTAAAAATATAATATATTTCTTGTGTTTGGTGATGGGGGGGGGGGGGCGCCAAACTCCGATTTTGCCCTGGGCGACAGAAAGTGTAGATACGTCACTGTTAAAACTTGGTTTGTGGCTTCATCTAGATGAGATCTAATGTATTTTAGTCTAAATCATTTTGTGTGGGATAGTTGGTAACAAAAAATTGCAAATTTTGAAGTCCGTTTGCATGGCAATCTCTATATAATAAGTCCGCGACCTTCCACCTGGCAACGCCGCTTCTCAAGGGGATTTTAAACCCTTAGAGAGCCAGCTGGTTTCATGATGATAAAAAATAGCTAGTGCAAGGCCACACTTGGCTAGTGCCATGAGGGATGTATAAACAAATCAGCTGAACCCTTAGACGCGATGTTGCCATTTACTAGCGCCGCGGCCTTGGCCCTTGTTATAACTGACGCCAATTCTTGGGGCCCGTGCGGTGGATGCGCGGTAGCAAAAACGGCTAGTGCGCATGCGCGACAACGCCTCGCTAGAGCGCAGCACTGTCATTCTGCTCTCAGCCGTCAACAATAGCGTGTCACTACATGTCGTCCTAAAAACATTGACCGACGGAACATCGACTCTTACTTAATCACTTAATCACTTTAATAAGACAGGTACCTCATTGAGGACGTTACCCTGAATTACTGGCGATTAATGATCTGTTTTAATTCTATTCAATAATATAAAATATTTCATTAGTATTTATTGAAGCGTCTTGTTACTCTGAACAACGATTGACAGAGAAGCAGTAACTATGTGCGAGCTGCCGATCGTACGCAGCCAGGCTAGTACAATGTCGGCCGCCGCTGCCGCTACTACTCCCCTCTCCTCCCAGCCTACCCACTCCCCGCCCCATACTAGAGATGGCTATGCCGTTGGTCAACCGGAAGTACCCATGTACCCAGGCAGAGTCAGACGAATTTACTTCTCAGTCAGTTGGAAAGCAAACTTTATAGTCCCGGGGGTTAGTGTAAAATAACCATTACAAGCTACAATACCGTTACAAGGGAGAAGAGAGGTCTGAAAAGGCTGATTTTAGCGTTGCCTAATTTAGAAAGACGAAAGACCCATAATACAGTACCATGAGTTTTCACTGTGCGAGCCAAAAAATCCTGGGGTAATTTCGTGTCTTGAAAGTCAGCTGCTGTTAATGGTACACCTGTAAAAACAACTTCACCCTTTTATTTGAAGTTGAAGTTTAAATGTTTTTGTCGTGTGTGGTGGTCACTGTTCGGTGTTCGGCCAATGAGTGTGTTTATACTTGGAACAAAGTCACGAAGTTATACACGACATGTCATTTTACTCTTTCGTAACGTTTTAAAATTTATTATTTTTCTCAATGATAGCCTAAATTAAAAGTTTGTCATCAATTCATTTAAAATCTAGTTTGCAGATATAAGTCATGTGCCACAACACTTTAGTCCTAACTAGTGCATTAAAATTTGGATCAAGTGGCCTAGGCCTGTGTAATATGAACAATACTTTTTCATCAGCTCTCTTTTTACAATTTTCAACATTTTTAAGTAAGAGTGCTCTGAATAGACATGTCAAGGGATTGGGGCGATATGTCATTAAGTATAATTCATTGTCAAGCTCAACTCCATACTACAACACTGCCTCTCCCCAAGAAGAATTACATGAACCTGCTGCACCAAAGTTAACCAAGGAGACAGCAAATTCATTAGTTATGAAGTTAACTGATGAGGAGAGAACAACTTTACTGAATTCTCTACAACAATTTGAATCAGAACAGTTGAAAGCAAATTACAAAGGTAATTTAGGATCTTAAATCTTCAAATTGAACATAATAGCCCTGGCTACAGCTAGCTCAGTAACTAAGCCTTTTCTAGGTTAGTAATAATGCTCTAAATAATCACCTTTGTTGTAGTATCCTGGATCAAAGTTAAGATATCTATACGGGGCGCTGGCGTAGGCCTATTAACCTAGACGTTTCCAAATTATGTAGCCTAACTAAGAAGAAGGGGCCCTAAGGAGAAGAGAGGGTTATCGGCAGCAAAACCGGCCGCAGTTCCGTTAGCGGTCTACATTTTAACGAATGAATGAAAATATCGAACTAACCAGTGGTGTCATGGTGCCGGAACGCCGTTCCGGCACTGGTTTTTAAGAAGATTAATGTATGTAAACGCCTGGCCAACGCCTCTATCAGAGGTTACCGTCATTATCGAATTGGCAGAAAACATCTTTAAATTTCAATTGAACTATATCATTGAAAATATCGAATTCCTTGATCTTTTTCAATGTATAAACATGGCTTGGCTTTAAGTCAGGATACTATAGAAACGTCTTCAAAATTCATTGATAGTGACGTATGATGTGCAGTTGCCGTTTCATCTGCTGTCAGTACGTATTCAGCTGCACAGGTCATTTTTTTCTTTTCACTACGATACACTGGTAATTTTATATCATTTTATCGTCATTCTGTCTGTTCTGTTGACAGTTTTCCAATGTCTAGTTTGTTTACATTATTTGTTTTGGCTCTTCACTATTGTTGAATGAAGGTGAATCCAGGTAATTGCATAAGCGTGTATTGAGGCATTCCCACAACTCGTTCTACGTCGCTCTGCCTAATGCGGCAAGATGCTCGCTGAACGTTTGGGCAAGTCGGATTCACCCAGATTAGACTATGTTGAACTTGAGCCATTTGTTGTAAACATGTCCTGAATTCGTCTAAAGTATTTCTCTCGCTGAATCCAGGTGAATATGATGTACTAACTTAGTATTGTTGTAGGAGCTTGTACTTGGTTTCATGTTCAGTTCGAATAATGATATTTGACGCTTTACTGTGGGTACGAGTTTCATATCTGATCTTCTGCCTTTACAGGTTATGTTTATACTACATACGTTTTGTTCAGGTTTAGTAACTGAATTTCTCAATATGATTTAACATGGGTGAAGATAATTTTTGTTTTCGATACTCAGTTTAGGTTTCGGTAATCCAATATCAACTAAGCTATCTACCCATCGTGGTTAACTCAACCGATGTACTGTTTTAACAACTGTCAACCATCAGTAACATTTGAAGAAACATTGATAACAAACTACAGTAGGCCTACACCTCGGATTATCCGGGCCCCACATTATCCGGATCCCGGATTATCCGGACCTGTCCATCTGAGAAATTAAAGAATTAAAATCATGGCAAAAACACGATTTTAGTGAGTTCGCGAGTAACATGCGGCTTCTAAAATTAAAATGCAAATGCAATTCATTACTGTATGCATTTGGAATAAAAATTATTTAAGGAGTCGCATTGCCTAAACAGTACATTACAACATTTTTTTATGCATGTATTTTTTTGGTTTGCCACTAAAGGAGCTAGCATTAATCAACAAAGGCGTAGCCACAGACAAATCAGATCTATGTATAGGCTACTTCATCTGTGGCGTAGCCTACGCCAATTTTGCTAGTTAGTTTATTGCTGTCACTTTATTTGTTTATAGTTGTGAACTCTCTAAGTGAACTGATATTGAGTTTCAAAAGGAGTGGTTGTAAAAGGAAAAAAAAAGGTTTTAACTTTAGAATAGAAACAGAATGCTGTCAAAAGAATGTAAGTGACTGAAAGAAGAATCAAGCGCAGTTGAAAAAATGGTATGAGGAACAAGCTTGAAAGACTAACATCAGTGGTGTCATGGTGCCGGAACACCATTCTGGTATTGGTTTTTAAGATTAATTTATGTAGTCGCCTGGTGAACGCCTATATTAGAGGTTACAGACATTAACAAATTTACAGGTAACATTTTCAAATTTCAATTTAACTATATCATTGAAAATATCAAATTCCTTGATTTCCTTTCAATGTATAGGCCTAAACATGACTTTTAAGTTATGTCGGGATATAGTTATAAGTCGGGATATTTTATTTCCCTGGGAAACGTCTTCAAAATACATTGATGGTAACATATGTGACGTGCAGTTGCCATTTGCGTTGCGTCTACTGTTCATACGTAGTCAGGTGGACAGGCAATTTTATTTTATCGTCATTCTGTCTGTTCTGTTGACAGTTTTCCAAAGTCTAGTTTTTTTACATTATTTGTTTTAGTTCTTCACTATTGCTGAATGAAGGTGAGCCAAGGTAATTGTAAGCGTGTGTTGAGGCATTCACCACAACTCGTTCTACGTCACTCTGCCTAATGCGACAAAATGCCCGCTGAACATTTGGGCAAGTCAGATTCACCCCACACAACCACTCCCTGACTGAACTATGGTGAACTTGAGCCATTTGTAGTAAACGTGTCCTGAATTCGTCTGAAGTATTTCTCAAGTACACTCTTGGCAGGTCAGTGTGAATTCAGGCGATTGCGAGAGAGAACACTGTACGTTCGGCAGGACTCGTTTAACATTGCTTTCATAAGGTCCCGAGTGGAAAGTTTTTCCCCGAAAGTTAGGTCAAGTCGGACTTGCATTAAACCGGCAAAAGTGTATTTGATCAATCAATACTCACTGCCCTTAAGTGACGAGATCTAAAATTAATTAAATTCTAAATAAAATGTTTACATATAAATGCAACTTAAATCCCACCAAAACATATTAATGCGTATTAAAAAACGAAATAACAGATCTATTACATTGCAATAATTATATCCTGTCACAATAATTTAATTTTTAAATGGTGGTATGAATTTTGCATTCTCTCAGTCTGTGTCCAATAACACAGTTAAGGTAGTCATTAAAAAATGCTTATTATACGCTACTGTATATATTGACTGATATTGAAAGACATTGTTAGAGGGAGTTTGTACCCTATCAACGTTTTAAATAAAATTCTCATTTAACCTTTATTGTTGTTAATGTAAGGCTATATTTAAAACTTTTTTAATTCATTTAAACATAAAAAAGAAATCTACTAACACACACTTTTATACTTAATTTTTGCAAAATTTTAGCTTACAATATTTAGAAATGTGTTGTTAAAAGTTAGCTTCAATCCTCTTCAAAAAAGTGGGAGTCCCTAAAAAAAAATTTTGCTCCTTGGGGGGGGGGGGGGGGTTATTTTCCCAAAATCCTCGGACACACCTTTCCGGCACTGGAGAATTTACCATGACACCACTGACTAACATCACTGATTCTAACATGTTGTATAATCTTGATAAGCCGTTTGCGGCAGCATCAATTTAGCAGGAGCAAAGGTACGCGATCACTATTTAGGCGATATTGTGATGACCTCGGATTATCCGGATTTTTGTTATCCGGATCAGTGTTCCGCCGCATTAATCCGGATAATCCGAGGTGTACTGTATAAAATAATAATGATAATACGTTTATTTATCCATCATCACCAATTACAATACAGTACAGTCTTCTTATACATATTCTAACAGTACAAATAGTTTAAAGTACAAAGATAAATTATTTCTGTATGATAAATAAATACAGGGGCCTCCTAGGCAATGCCAGTTTTGAGGCTTCCTTCACTTAAGGTAATTATTTTAATGGCTACAAAGGTCGGTTAACTTAAAACATAATTGTAATGTACATAACTTAACTCAAGAATAATATAGCTTTCTGCAAATAGACTACAAAAGTATTATAGCAAGCTACAGTGAAAGTAAAATAGCATATTAATTGCAATTAATCAATAATAAAGACTAACACATAAACCAAAGAATGAGTAAACAAAGATCGGATCAGTTATCATATATATTCCTAATACATTAATTATTGACTTGAAAAATAAATTCTACATCCTCAAAATCATATAACCAAGCCTTTAAACTCTTGGTGTACTGCAAAATGGTATTTTTCCTACTAATATGACACAAGGTGATATTAAACATTCTGGGAGCATTGAAACTATAAAAGTTCCTAAAAAGAGTGAGCTTCGGTCTTGGAACCGGTGCTATATTCACATTTCTGAAATTGTATCTGTCATCTTCAGATTCTCTTCGATTAAGGTAAAATCTAACATAAAATAAACTTAAAACCTTTGAAATATAACTGTGTCTTAGAGGCAATATTTTTAATTTACAAAACAAAGGCCAAGAATACACGGTTCTCTTTTTCTTTAATATAATTCTAATGAACGTTTTCTGTAAAATTATAATAGGTTGAAGGGAGGAGAGGTATGTCCCACCCCAACAACTCAGGCCATAATTTAGCCTAGAATTTACAAGAGCATGGTACAAGTATATGAGCACATTTTTTGGACAAAGGTTGCGTAATAGGTAAAATTTGTGTACCAAGCTCACTAATTCCTTCCTTAACTTATTAATATGTCCCTTCCATGACAGATTAGAGTTTATAACAAGGCCAAGATACTTAATTTCGTCCACTTTACCTATTACACTACAATTACAAAACCCCGAACAATCCCAATGATGATAAACAATTTCTGTGTCAAAATTTTGTTCACTCTTTAAACCAAAAATAATATACTTAGTTTTTTCACTCAAAATCAAACAATTTTTGTCAAACCAATAGCGTAAAAGCTTTAAATTTTCTTGAATATACTATTTAATATCAATCAAATTATCAGCTGAATATGTCAATGCAGTGTCATCAGCAAAAGCTGTCAATGTACCATTAAATTTTGCATTACAAAGATCATTAATATAGATTAAAAATAAAACAGGTCCTAAGAGGATCCTTATGGAACTCCATGTTCAATATAACCATTGTCGCATATTTTTCCATTTACTTTTGTGCATTGAGACCTCTTAAACAAATAGCTTCTAAACCAATTCAGAGCGATGCCTCTACCAAATGTTGAGTTAACTAAATTATTTGATTTTATAACGAACAATAAAACATTCCAAACGTAAATATAATATAACTGAGATAAAGTATGAATGTTTCTAAGATATAAGCAGTTTAGCAAAACACTGCAATCAACAGATTGGAAAATATGGGGGGGCTGTAGGGGGGAAGCAAGGGGGGTAGGGGTGGGGACTTTTGGCTAGAAGCTTGTCTACATAGTAGTAGTTGATGGGAAAAAAATCAGCCTTCTCCCCTCATTTTTTCCCATAAAACCCCAGATTAACTGGATTATTAGTAAAAACTGAGGGGAGCGGCCTGGCGTAAAGGTAAAGCGTGGGACATCGGCCCACAGGGTTTGGCGTTCGCCAATCACCAATGGCAATTTGCTATGTGATAATGCCGTGACCTCGAGGGTGTACAATAAGCTAAAATAATAATTAGTTGCAGTGCATGTTCATGGATACTTCAAAGCCTGGCCCTCATAAAAAAAAAAAGTCAAAACTGAATTTTGCAAAATAATTTAACATGGGCAGGGGGAGGGTCAGTTTTTGCTTTTGTGTTAGGGTAGTCTATCTATTTATTTATTTACAAGTGTCACATTGGTCTACATTTTTAAGCTATAGGCTAAGTAAAAATCTCCACATATGATGCAGCCATCCGATACTGAAACGATATCAACTATTATAAACCTATCGTGTTTAGTTGACTCATACTGTTCTGATAATCACCATTAATGAACAAGAAACAGCAATAACCGCCATTAACCGAATACAAGGCCAAATTCATTTTTTTATTCTCTCACGAACATTGAAACATAGCCTACCTAAACATAATCAAACTTTATAAAACTATACTAAACACAACAAAGCTAACTAGGCACAATGTACCTTTTTTCCTCATAATCTGCCATTTTGAACTGAGATACTATTTAAACCACTAACTATCAATATATAGGCTACTTTCATAGATAAAAAAAATCAATATATAGCTTATATCATAGAATAAGTTGTAAAATGAGTTCTTCCTGAAAACTACTTATTGAAGCTACATTATATGATTGAAGGTAGATCGTTCAATATTGCTTTCCTAAAGATCAGATGTTGTGATGCAATTCATCCTTATGCTATTAGAACAAACAGCAGGAGATCAGATATGAAACTTGTACTGAGCATACTTAGGTTAGACAGATTGGTGCTCATTCAGCTGGCATGACAAACTCTGTAATGTTCATGTCTTAATTAATCTTTTTAAACTGAAGTCTTTAGTCATCAATTAGGTCAAACTTAAAATAAAACCTAATATCACTCATAGGCCTGTCTTTATTCCTGAAAGTCAATCTGATACAGGTCAGTTGGCAGCTTTTCGATGGCGGACAAAGCTGGGTCGACCAAGTAAAGTCCCTCGTCTTGGTGATGTAGATCCCACAGGATCTTATTGTCCTGTTCCAGAAGATTGGCTCCTGAAAAAATATGGTAAGTAAATCAAGTTTTCATATATTTAAAACTGCCTCAATACTAACACAGTACGGCGCAATATAAATTGTCCCAGGTCTTTGAGAGCAAGGTTACCCCGAACAGCGAGAACCGAGTTATTTGTATTTTGAGGTTAGGTTGAAATGAGACCACTGATTTTAAATTACAGATTTCAAATGTATTTGCAAGATAAAAACCAATTAATAAAGTTAAAGATATCCATGAAAACTTCTGGAAGGACTTTTTTTTGCTCCAGCACGTTTTCAATTTCTGTGACTTCGCAATGGAGCACTGCAGTCGTTGATTCCTCCATCATGAAGGCATGTTGGTTCACACATAGTGGGAATTGACGAGAGTCTCGTCCCTGATGTGCCTGAACTTTTTCATTGCCTTTAGCATGAATGGGGTGAAACGGTGAGACTTATTGACTTATTGAACCCAAAAGCAAAGGTAGGGCTTGTAGAAACTTGTAGGTGTAGGGCTTGTTTGTTTTGGCTCAGAGATTTTATTGTGTTTTTTAATTTCTTTTGTAGGAACACCACTCGAGCCCTTCTCCAGCTTTTGGAATGTAAACTAGGGCGTAACTGTTCCTGAAAATCACAACCAGATATGACATTATGACATTAAGCCCTTCCTGCAGAAGAGCAGGGAAAATCCCTGAAAAGGCAGAATGAGTTGATTGCCCTCTAACCTCTGGTCTGAAAATTTTTCCCTAGACCAGTCTGGCTTTTGATATTTTACTTGGTATCCTCTCTTGTTGGAGACTTCTGTTGATGTTCTCCCCCAAAGGACAGCTCCCTCTGGGAAATGGGGGTTATTAACACCCGAAGGGTGCCACCCGTGTTGGATGTGGAATGGCCGTCTTCTTTGCTCAGTGGGTTGGTTTGTTTGGAATCCGGCTGTTTCTAGTAGACTGGTGAACCTCTCGCAGAAGAACGCCCAGATCCTTCTTTTGAACCTTTTGATTTCAAGATTGTACTCCTACAGTGTGCATTAGATGTTACAATTTGGCAAGTTGTAGGGAACGTCAGTTTAAGAAAAAATCATTATGCATATGGGCCTCCATTGCGATGTGTCTGTATAAACGAGAGAATTTATTTGAAATAATAGATCATTAAAAGTATAACCATGATTTTAAAATATTATATTTTCAACCATTGACTTTAATGCTAAATCATATAGTGCCAAGAGTTTCAACTTAGTATGTTAAGTTTCTGTAATTTATAATTTAGTTAGCATAAGAAATATTACTTTGTTTTGATTTAAAATAGCCCATGAACTTTAAAGCAAAAGAAATATTAAACTGTTTTGATTTAAAATAACCCACAAACTTTAAAACTCCAATACAAAATTAATTGAATACTAACTTTAATAATTTATTGCATAGAGTTTTTTAACAAAATTTGTCATATCTCAAGTAAAACAACCCACTTTCAATCTTGGATATATGTTTTCTAAATAATTACCCTCAAAGTTAAAGAAAAACCTCGTAAAGGGCCATCAAACCCATCGAATTGGCTACAATGATTATTTGCATGGTAATGAGCAGTTTAACATCAGTTTCTGCACGTTGTTACTGAGCAGATGCCAAATGAGATCAGAGCGCAAAATATTGCTGAATTTGTGTAACTGTATCATAACTCTCTGTCACCTGAAAATAAGCTAAAATATTTTTTAAAAACTCTTTTGGATCTTTTTTATACTTGTTCTTGGTATTCAGTACCATACCATTTAATTTCTTCGACATAGCAAAAAAATTACTAATAGACAAATCCAAAAGGTGCTGGTGTGATGATATTTAAAGGATGGGGCCCAATGAATTGGAAAGGTTGTCTGTGCTAAAAAAGAGCACAAAACAGAAATTTTGCGCTTCTTTCGTAATCCAAGAACGCAGCCATGCCTTTAAAGTATGTAAACATTCAGGCAAATGTCAGAATAATTTCCTAAACATTTTCTTACTGTCGTCTAAAAATCTTAAGTATAATTAATACAATGATAACTACTCATTTGTCTCCCTTGTCTTTTTTTATTTATTAAGTTATGCTTGCACACTGTCCGTCAACCAAAAACGAGATAAATTATACATTACATGCAGTGGCGGTTTGTATAGGAGCACATAAGCACGTGAACCCCCTATGAAAAATCACAAATAATTTTATTTATTATAATACTTCTGTATAAACGCAGAATATCCCAAAAAAATTAAAAATAACAGTAATACGCAACAGCGAAGAGCCCGCGTCGCACCCGACGTTGTCACTAGAGCCAGTGAGGCGAGACTGAGTTTGGAGCACAGCTCCGCAGCTACTATAGGCGTAGGGCGAGTCCATTGGTGGCAGCGGCGGGGGAGGAACCATGATTGCATGGTGCCTTATGGAGCTTCCCTCGGAGCTGCTTCCTATTGTGCCCATGTGCGTTTTAACGAGGCTTGACACTTGTTGTTTTTTGGTTCGGATGATGTTAAAGTTTATTAATATAATATTGTGTGTTTTAATGTTGTTTTTAGTGATAAATATGTTTATTTCAGTGATTTAGTTTGGTGTTTTTTAATGATAACTCTGATTATTAAAAGAAAAGAATTGGCGTAGCAGCCACGATATAGCTGACCCTCTGCAAAAATATTTATCACACTCCTGACTAATGGTAATGGCATATTTAATTTATTGCAAATGTATTGCTATTCGTGTCAAAACATAACTGGCTATGTAAAATTATATTTTTTGGGTAGGAATTAATTACAAAATGTTTAAAGACTTACGTTACTATTTACACGAATAAAATTTACAAATAGCATGTACAATTATTTAAAACTTTCTGCAAAATTGGTATTGTACTTTTTAAACGAATAAAATTTACTAAAACTTGTAACGAAATATTTTAGTTCAACAGTATGAAATAGAAGGAGTCAGTTCTGCGTGGTCGCGGCCGCGTTTTCTTTCGGTAATCAAGACATAGGATAGTCGAAATTCATCGTAGGTTAATGATTTTTATTTTCAAGGATTAATCAAGGAGAACATTAATCAATGATGGAGGATAGTAACTGAAGGCCTCAGTTCACAGTTAGTTATTTAAATAACATTCGGTTTTCCAATTTATGGTTATAATATTAATTATCTCAGTATATTTCAGGACTACAGATTAATAATAAAATTGGTTTTAGTCATTTATTAATGTGCAACATTAACTGTGTAAGCCTTATTTATATGTTTACCCTGAATAATTCTCTTTCAAAATAAAATTATGGTTATTTTTATGTGCAAGATTAAAAATAAAAATTATAGTCAATAAAAATAGTGAAGAATTATCTAATGTTTAATTTTGGGTTAGTATCATATTAATGTATAATAGTAGCAAAATACAATTCATAATCGTCAAAGGGAGGGTGGTGCCTTATTAAATTTAATACTTTAAGCATTACACTCGTGTATAACAACAGGTATCTCAAGACATGCAGGCGCTGCGGTCTTTTAAGCGTGTAACGTACTCAAATACCGATTATTTTAAGACAATAACTCCAGTATAATACATTGATATCATGTGTATATATTTAACTGTGAACCCCCAGTACATAAACTCACGAGCCGCCACTGATTACATGAAATGGCGACTTACCCAGTTAGGTTTTTTTTAGCCAAGTATGAATGAGAGATGAGTTTAGGATGATTGTGGTGCGATCGTGTAGTTGTCATGTTATCAAGGCTGACATGTTCCTTAGACAGGATTGTTAGTTAATAGCCCAACAGCAGATGGCAACTAGGGGACTTACAGTTTTTGTTTTTTAAATCACGTAGAGTGTACAAAGCATTGGTAGATATAATGCATGCAGTATAAAGTAGTTATTTGTAAACAGTTAGCAAATTTTTAATTTAACTACAGCAACTGACCAAAACAAACATAATGCATTCATTTTGAATAATTTATAAAGGCACCTCAGGCACTGACGTGAGTGCTGGGTTTGCTGGCGCAGCGCCCTCACTCGGCCAGCCATGTGGCCCTGCTCTTTCGCTGGCCCTGGGTAGTGACTATTTTTTATCAGCTGGCCTATCTGATAGTGATGTTTTACTAATGTTATATTTTGTTTGCATGCTGCGTCCTGCTGAATAGAACAAAACCGTAAGGGATTTTAAAATTCCTAATTCATCTCCTAGCTTTCAGCTCATTGCTCGTGTTTTTTTCATTGAAAACATTTGTACATCTTGATGTGTTAAATGTGGCTTTTTGAGCAATTGTGAAATGACAGGTTTTATGCTTATTTTCTCATTTTATGTTGCTATCAATTTTTTTTCTGCTATGCCGATATATTTTTCATTGTTGCATGTACAGAAGTTCATCAAGCTTAAGCTCAAATGTTCTAGCTTATTTTAATGACTGTCTTATATTTGAAAAACTTCATGTGTAGCCACTCTACTTAAAAATAAAGAAAGGTATTTAAGAAAATTACATCAATTTTATAGTGGTTTTAAGTGGTTAAAGAAACAACAGCCTATAGAAGAATCAGATCACAAGATTTCAGTGATGAGTGCACAAAATAGGGAGGGTGACAAAAACTATAAACTCATCAACTTGTCTGCTGAACCTCAGCTGAATTGATGAAACGTTTGTGTTGAACTGTCAAAGCTCTTTGTTTTTTAGGGCCTTTTACATGTAAATTTTTGTTTACTGTATAACATATGATCATATAAGTTGATTAACTACTCAAACAAATAATATACAATAATTTGGCCAGTAGCGCACTCATTCACCTGCTCTATTTGGTGCCTGTGTCTATATACTTTTTGCATTGGATCAGTACAGGAGGAACTGAAAATGTTTTCTTAATTTAATTCATGTAGGTAACGGAAAACTAATGTTAAATTTGCAATAAACCTGTTTCATTACTGATGGCTTGAAGTGACTAAAAGCCCCTACCCAATCATAATAGAGAAAATAAAATTAGATTAAAACAATCTAAAACAAAACTTCTTTCTTATAGTTTTAAATACCTTCATAGTTAACTGGTTTTTATATCCACTATAAGTTAATAGCTACCACACGGTTTTTGAATTAGATAACAAAATCACATGTTTTAATGTAAACAGAGCAGAGGTTTTAGACCCTAATGCTATTATAGTAGAATTAATAGAACTATGAAGCGCGAGAGGGAATGAAACTTCACTTATCGTTCGCCAGCGCCAGGCATGTCGCTCAGAAAACAAACGAAAACCAGTGAGTATTACTCGCAAGATCTTGCTTAGGTATATTAGGCTTAGGCTGGAGGATTTTTTTTTGTCACAACTTTGTTTCCTATTGGATGAATAATTTGCTTTGTTTTACCGAATTTCCCCTATAGGGAAGAAGCTATTACCGTAGGTCTCATGGTAAGACCTAAGCCCGAGGCCATGATAACTTTTCATTTTGGGGCCCCCAGAAGCAAAAAACACCATTCGTTTGAATTTTTAGCGAATTTCCTTAGAAATAAGCTATTACCGTCATTTTAACAGAATGGACAAAAAATATCCGTTCAGGGTAACCTCAGCAATCACATTAATTTTTATATCAATTGATAGCTTTTTATGTCTACTTTCTGGATATCAAGTGAGCTTATCGCGGAAATGCATTTTTACCTCCAAAAATCACGATTTGATTCAAAATTTAACATGGGCTTATATGGAGAATAGAATTTTCATTTTTTGAGTGTGTGTTAGCACGATAACTCTCGTAAAAATTGACAGATCTTAACCAAATTTAGTACACACATGTAAAACTAGGTTCTCTTGGACGAATTCGTGAACCGGCCAGATCGGGTTATCCAAAGTGGGGTAAAGGCTGCTTTTACCCCCCAAAAATGGGTTTTTTGGCTTATTCAAATTGAAAAATTAAAGTAATCAAATAATTGTTTTCACCATTGGATTCAGCTTGAAAAAACAAACAATTTGGTATCTTGAATGGTTGCTCTAAGTCCATGGGTCTCCGAGTTATTAGCGAAAATACCTCTGGAAAGCTCCTTTTTGCCCCCAAACAATGGGTTTTTTCAGTATTTCAAATTGAAAAATTAAAATTATCAAATTTTTCTTTTCACCATTGGATTCAGCTCAACAAAACAAACAATTTGGTATTTTGAATCGTTGCTCCAAGTCCATTGGTCTCCTAGATATTTTCTTCACATTTTTTACCTATGTATTTTAGTATCAGGGCAGCAGAATGTTGTCTAACGGAGCTTTGTTTCAACGAAACCTGCAGATTTTATCAAAAGTATTTTTAATAGGATTGTGGAATTTTTAACGAAAAAATAACAGTCTAGCTTATTTAATTAAAAGAAATATGTTTCTTTTTAAATTAAACCTATTTATCAAATTTTTGACAGAGACTATGTATAACAAATAATGGCATTTTATTTAAATATATCAATTGTTATATGTTTTTTTTGTAATTATTTATTAAACATTGTTTTAATTGGAAATTCGCTGAGTACGCAAGTTTGCTGCCACGGGGGAATTATATAACGCGGCTGTAAAAATGGTCCGATCTTAACAAAATTTGGTGCAGACATGTAAAGTGGTAATCCCTCGGAAGAGTTTGTAAACCAGCCCGATCGGCCCACTGTAAGGGGGGGGGGGGGGGTAAAGGGGGATAAACCCCCTCAAAAATGAGTTTTTTTTAGTTTTTTACATAGAAAAATAAAATTTATCGAATTTTAATTGGCATCATTGAATTCAGCTCAAAAAAACTAACAATTTAGTATTTGAATCACTACTCTATGTCCATTTGTTACAGAGATATTGAAAGTGGTAAACACAATACGTTGTCCCAATGTTAACTTAATTGGAAATAAGTAAAATTCTATATCTCGCTTATTTCTCAACATATCTTGATAAAACTTGGTAAATGGCTTCTTCTAGTTCAGATCTACTAAATATGGAATTAAAACCACCCAGTTTTAATATATCTGTAGCAGCAAACCTGCAAACTCATTCCCCATGTTATTCTTATGGAGCTTGTTAAAACATGTCAAATTTCGCTATGTTGGATTAAAATATATTGTTTTGCATTTGAAATTCGCTGAGTATGCAGGTCTGCTGCAACGGGGGTATTTGTTTATATCTTGCTCAAAATGTTTATTGATTGTCCGCTAGATAGTAACACCTAACTTTAGAAATTTTTGGATATTTCAGAACTCGTCATGTGTTTCCGTCTACCTTTGAGGGGTTGTCCTGTCGCTAGCGAACCATCTTATATATTAAAAAACTTTTGTAAAACTAATGACAGCGACCCTGGCTGTTCTACTGGACCGATTTACGTGCGGGTTGTACCAAAACGAAGGTTGTCGGCCCTGTATGTGCAGGTTTTATTTGAATTTTGAAAATATTTATGTTAACTGGGTCAAAAATGGAAAATAAACTTTTCTTATGGATATTTAACATGGGAGAAAAAATCAACTTCTATCAACTTTTCCAATCCTTTGGACAGTTCGTCTGAGACTTCCACTGGACCCATTTTTATGCAGTTTGTACCAAATAAAAGCTCATCTTTTGTATATTTGTAGGTTTTATTTACATTTTTATCATCTTGCTTTTTTAAACTGAAAAAATCCACATTTTGAAACCTTTGCAATGATATAATTTGACAGTCATTCATTCAGCTGATTGTGAAGACACGAGGTACTTTGTCTAACGACAGAAAAAGAGCAAACGCTCAAGAAACATTTGGTTTATCATGGTCAGTATACATAAAAATGTATGCATTATCATGTATTATCCTTTAGATTAAAAAAACAGTTTTATATAATTTAAATTATAGAGTTTTATAGGTGGAAATAAAAAATAAGATTTGATTGCTAAATTGTTTAGTATTATAACTATTTTAATTATGTGAAACAGCTGATTTCAATAACGTTGATGGTCTAAATGTTTATTAAAATGACATATTGTAAAAGATCGATTTTAATGATTCACACTCATAATGAATGTCATTTTGAGCCTTACGATGAATGCTGCATTTCAACACATTTATGTTAATTGGGTTCAAAGGAAAATGTACTTTTCTTATGGAGATTTAACATAGGGAAAAATTAAACTTATGACAGTGAGCCTGATATGGTTCTATTGGGCCGATTAGCTCACGACTGGCACCAATTAAAAGGTAATTGTATCTATATTTGCCTATTTTGCTTCGATTTCAGCCTTTACTCCACTAAATAGTCCAAAAACGGAAAGTAAAGTCTCTTAAGACAATAACACGGGTAAAATTTTAAGCCTATTTTGAGTGAGATCTGGAGTTCTATGGGACCGATTTACATTTAGGTTGTGTTAAATGAAAGGTAATTAACTCAATATGTGTCCATTTGCCTGAAAAGTTAAATATTCCTTCATTTTATATGTTAGAAATGGAATATAAAATATTTTCTATTCATTAGTATCGTTTTTACTGATCAACTGAGTATAAAAGCATAGATCACCTGATTATAAAGCTTTGTTTTAAAACAAGTTTTACTTTCATAGCATGTTTTACTCTATGTTTATGTTGTGATTTTACTTTATTTTAGGTTAGTGGTGATTGAATGTGTAAAATTTTGTTTCAAAGAACATGACAAATAACATATTTTAACTTTCTAGATGTTATATACCATTGTTTATAGGTACCGATTATTTAGCCTTAAGTTTTCCAAGCTAACTTATTCATTTCATGTCTGACAGTAAACTTATTATGAGGAAACCCCTTATTTTTTATGCTGACCCCTTTACCATAATACATGGAGAAAGACTACGCAATAGAGAGGATTTTCCTGCCTCAATTTAAAAAATTGTGTTTTCCGCATTATGCAAATTTTGCATGTTTGGGAGAAGCTCGATCTCCCCCTGGGTTCGCGCATGCTTACTTCCTTGGTTCATGTTGTAATTGATTTCAGTTAAGTAGTTCAGTTTGGTTATTAAATGTGTATAATTGTGTTTCTAATTACAAAACAAATAGCATAAAATTAGTTTAATTTTATAGAGGTTATATTATGCCAGTGTCTATGTAATGGAAAATAATAGTACAAGTATCATTTTTAGCGGCGCTTTGCGCTGCACGGGGTTAGTCTAGTAAGTATATAAATTTCCCTCCCTCTTGCGCTTCATAGTTGTATTAATTCAAGTATAAAAGGCAAGGCGTCAAGGCCAAGGGGCCTAAGGGGGGCCAAGGGGGGGTAGGGAGCAAGGCTTCAAGGTGTTGTCTTGTGAGATATTAGGTTATCTCATGTTTTATAATAAGTTTAAAGACAGTCCAGTATTTTTCGTGAGTCCCTTGGATCAATACCTTTAATTTAAGCCCTCTCATATCATCCTGCAACTTGCCAAACAGCCACAATTTTCTATTTAAAAACTGTGCTTCTATAGTGATATATATATTAACACATTCGCTGCCGGGAAAAAATTGTTAAACTTTTAGCCCTGCTGAAATTTTTTTCATAGAATCACTTACCTATGAGGTTGTATAGTTGCAAAACTGTGTCCAAAAAAAAATCTCCTTGGCCTATGACGTCATCTGTGACATAATAAGTTAATGTCCTGAGATCGGGACATGAGCACTCAGGAACGAAGCATGGTTTCTGGCTTGTATGATCACTATTGACACTTTCACAACTTATTATATCGTTGTGAAAGTGCCGTACTAACACGGAAACACGAAACTAGCGCCACAGTGCTAGTTTCTTCGCTGTCACGGATGTTGATAGGTGGACAGTGATCAAGGTCACTGTCACTTGAATTATACAGAGTGTCATCATTTGATATATTTTGCAATAAAACTGCCATATTATAATAAAAGCAATCACAATAAAGAACAATACCACATATCTAAAAACACCCAAAATCAGCAACAACACAAGCGCAAAATTAAAACCCTGATAAAAAATAAGGCGCGCCAGGACTGTGAAACGGATGTTGCGACAGTAGGGTGGAGGTACTGTAGAAGGGGCACAGCCAGTAGCAATGCTCCAAGGTGTTCCCTAGTTGTCAAACAGCTGATTTTGTGTCGGCTGACCTCGTGCCCAAGATCGGGACAGACACATGGGGGGCCCGATATCAGGACACCTGCAGTGAATGTGTTAAAAGTAAAAGCATATTCTTTTGCCATTTATTTATTCACTTCGATTATTAAAAATATGTTTTTTTCCATCAGTGTCAAACCTAGCCCTAGCACTAAATTATTTGTCAGTCATGTAAAGTTATTTTCTACAATCTACAGCAAGTTTAGTTGGGGGGATAGTTCAAGACACCCATTTTCCCATATTTGGGGATTTGGGCAGGATCTACAACTGTCAGTTTAAGCCCCTAGAAATTGAAATTCGCTCCCCCTTATATGTCAGTGTGTTCCTTGTGTACTCTTTTTTAAATAATGTGTTTTAACTTAAAAATTACTGTAATTTTGTCATTGGGACAAGCATTTAATTAATTTTTTTTTCAGCGGAAACTGTTCCAAAACCTACAGGACCTCAGTTAGTTGCTGGTGAGTTAAAAGCATTTAAGATGAAAGATCAATTGTCTATCATTAATTTATTTAAATTCTTTAATTGATTATAACAGTTTAATCTGAAACATTTTGATTGATCGGGTGATCAAAAGTTAAGTTTTAAACTAGCCAAGCTTTTCTATCCATTAAATTAATCCAGTAATCCAGCAACTTAGAGGTCAATTAGTTAACCTGAGACTTCAGCTGCAAGAGGACAAGGGAGTGTAGTAGATCTTTTGCATATGATAATAACATCCTAAAATGTCCTGATTTGAATTCAAGCTCACATCTTTAATACACTGAAGCACACAAACACAAGTACAATCAAACACAAATTACAATATGTGTTTAACTAATATGTAGTCTTGATCGAACTAAGCTTGAAGGAACTTGACATTACAAAAAGTCAGCCTGCTATATAACTTATCTTGTCTTGTGTTAACTCACCTTTCGATATGACTGATAATATATCTAAAAGTAACTTAAGGCCACAAAACTGTTGTGAAGCTTCAAAAGTCAAGTTTTGTCACTTACTTAAAAGGCATTGAACAGCTGTATTGAAAGTGTATCATTGATAAAACGATAAAACTATAGAATATTCCATGCGATTGATTTGCTATTCATGCAGTTTTGATGGTTGATTTCAGTTGCTATTCACAATGCTGTTCCTTTCATTGGCTTTGGATTTTTGGACAACTTCCTGATGATCATTTGTGTAAGTTTAAAGCTTTTACCACATACATTTTTATTTCACAAATAACGTATGATCATTTCGTGGAATTTTGATTCCACCTAACATGGAATTTTTTTTCATCACTCCGTACCGAAAGTAGCCACTTTCGATGTCAGCTGGTAGCAACGAAAACGATCGTTTCCCAAGCACTAATTTAGAGCAAGGGAAAAGCGATCAGCTGATTTTCCCTTGCTCTAAATTTGTTTTCCCTTGCTCTCAATTAGTTTTCCATTTGCCCGCTACGCGCTCTGACGTCGCTTTGCCGTTTATTCTTACAATTTAAATCAGCTGTTTTTATTGTTCAACAATGTAAACCAAAAACAGGAATAGGTATAAATGAGTTTTGCTGTGTTGTTATTATAGCGCATGTTTAAAATCTCTCAACCAATACCAACTGCACAATAAACATAACCTTGAACTTCTAATTGTTACGTTGTTATGTATGCTTATTATAGTAAATTTGTTATTATAAAAATGTTAATTGAGAAATATAATAGTTTGCATTTTACTGAGGTTTCTTCTTCAGCATTGTGTGTATTTTTGCGTCGTGATGAAAAGTACCGTTCATAACTTGTACCAAAAGTGATTTTCCGGCACTTGCTCCAATTATTCCCGTACTCGGCTTCGCCTCATACATGAAACACACTTTCACATGCTCGGCTTCGCCTCATTCGATATTCCTGTGTTCGGCTCCGCCTCACACATGAAACTTGGGCGCGCACGGGAAAGTGCCACTTTCGGTACTAGTAATGAAATATATTATACTTCAATCTAATATTTGTTTGCTCTCTAAAATTAGCTCTGAAACTGAGATTTTTTTTCTTTGTATGTTATATTAAATAAAGAACTCGAGAAAGAAGCTACATCACTATTTACTGGTCTGTAAATATATAAGAACAAAACATAACAAAATATGTTGCTTAGCAACTTAATAAGACAGCCAGGTGTAATATAATTTTAAGTTAACAGTTCAGCCA
Organism: Flexamia atlantica; assembly: GCA_035578135.1. Classification (NCBI taxonomy): domain Eukaryota; kingdom Metazoa; phylum Arthropoda; class Insecta; order Hemiptera; family Cicadellidae; genus Flexamia; species Flexamia atlantica. Next base: position 200,913,840 of record JAQJVK010000001.1, on the reverse strand, counting down.
ATCTGAGAACTTAAACATACTACACTCGCCATCCCTTAGATTTGGCTAAGACAACAAAATTAAACAAGTTACAATTTCCGTTTTTGATTTTCCAGTCTCTCAGATCTTCTGGGACACTGTTGTTGTTGTTCATTAGTCACTTCCACTTCCTCTCCCTTCTCAAATGAATCTTCTACTTGAGATGGTCTGAGGTGATCTGCATGACAAAATCTTGTTTTGCCCAAAACACTAACGGTGTAAGTCACACGACTTTTACGTTCAATAATTTTACCTGGAACCCAGTTAACTTTCTCCTGTCTTACAGTTTTTACTAAAACTTTCTGACCCGGACTGAAGTAACGCACAGAACCTCGATGCTTGTCAGAAGCATTTTTCTGCATTTCTTTTTTCTTCTTTGCTTCTTCTTGCAAGTTCGGTTTCAACATTGACAATTTAGTTCTTGGCTTCCAACGAAGGAACAATTCCGCAGGACTTACCCCTGTCACGGATGTTGGAGTGTTGCGATATGCAAAAAGAAAATTATCTAATTTGTGTTGTAAAGGGAGGGTCTGTGTAGACTTTTCACTTAAAACTTGTCTTAATAAATTCTTCTTAACTTCTTGTACACAGCGCTCCGCTGCTCCATTGGATGCTGGATGATACGGTGGAGAAAATGTTTGTTTCCCGCCATTCTTTTGTAGAAAATCTCGGAACTCCTGGCTAGTAAATGAAGTACCGTTATTGCAGACCAATTCTTCTGGCAACCCATAAGTGGCAAATAACGTTCGGAGACGCTCAGTAATTTTGAATGGCGAAGTTGAACTCATTAGAAATACCTCCATCCAGGGCTTAATTTGTAAAGAAAAAAGTACCGGAGCTGTGGTAAAAAGAGTGGCCGCCGGGAGGGTATGGAAAACCCCCAATAGAAGGGGGGGGGGGTTCAGGGGCCCTCCCCCGGAATTTCTTTGAATTGCGATTAAATTTGGTGCATTTTTAATGTTTATGGCCACAGTTTAACAGTTAGGCCTTGTTCACTTTCGCGCTAGCTAGGTTTGCCCTGCCGCGGCTAGAGTGTACTTGTGCCATAGTGGTCGTGAAGTTTGTGATCTCCAGCGCTACGTGTGTTTAGCGCCACTCACGACTCATGGTGGGAATTTACTATTGTCAAAAAAGGGCGCACCTGATTCGTCCAAACATTTGACGAACTATTTGCCGCAAGAGGCCTTAAAAAAACGACGTAGAAATGAGTATGGTAATGCCGAACGCACCCAGTACACGCTCATATTGGCCTGGATTGGATTTGCCCTTGATGGAAGATAGTAAACTTCCACCATCATTTGCTAAAGCCTATCTCGAGTTTATCAAGTGATCAGTATCTAGAATGGAGGTTAAAAAACTACCATCTATTTCCTTGCGTGAAACTATGTAAAGAAAAAAAATAGAGTTGTTAAATTGACTTAGAGGATTCCCAAATTAGAAAGAGTTGTACACTTTTATAAAATCGCTTTTTAAACAGTATTAATAAAATTACGTGACCAGAAAAAAAGTCCGAAGCCGTACGAGTGAGTTGAGAAACCGCGCTCCGGTGAGCTCCAGTTTCCTAAAAAGTACCGGAGCTGAGCTCCGGTGTGCTCTGGCTGAAATTAACCCCTGCCTCCATCCATTTAGAAAAACTATCTACGACAATCAACATCTGTTGTCTAGTAGTAGCATCCTCTGCAAAATCAATGTGAACTCGGCGCCATCGCTCTGTTGATAGCGGCCATTGCTGTAAAGGTACTCTAGGAACTGCATTTCTAGTACTTTGTCAAATATGACAGGACGAAACTGCAGGGTTGCCACAGACATTAAAAGTCAGGAAAAGTCAGGAATGGTCAGGATTTTTGGATTTTGGTCAGGAAAAGTCAGGAAAATGTTTGAAAAAATGCCGAAAGTCAGGAAAAATAGGAAAAAAATGCTGAAAGTCAGGAAAATTTGCAGTGGCACAATCTGACCGTCTCGAATTTCGATTTCCCCCCCACAAATTGGAAGTTAAAATAAATTTTTGCACCGTGTAAGATTTTGTGTGCTTTTTATTATTGGGAATGAGTTGGTCGGATGCAGAATCAGAAACCGATGATTTTTAAGATGAATCTACAAGAGTACAAGGCTAGTAAATTTTCTAATATATCTTTTAATAACTATCCAAACTTATTTTGATAAATCCCTCGTCAGCGATTGAAAGTCATACTTAATATCATGGGCCGAACCCCAGGGACCATATTCGTAAAGCAGTGATGGCTTCTTCTTTTTCCTCGTCAGCGATTGAAAGTCATACTTAATATCATGGCCCGAACCACAGTGACCATATTCGTAAAGCAGTGATGCCTCCTTCTTTTCCCTCGTCAGTGTTTGAAAGTCATACTTAATATCATGGCCCGAACCACAGTGACCATATTTGTAAAGCAGTGATGCCTCCTTCTTTTCCCTCGTCAGTGTTTGAAAGTCATACTTAATATCATGGCCCAGTGACCATATTCGTAATGTCTCCTTGTGTTCCTTCATCATCGATCGAAAGCTATTGTGTATTCATTTCTTAAACTGTTTTTGTATTTACAATTTTTCAACATATGTCTACTATACACCTAAATGTATAGTATGTCCTATATACGTTTTTCATACGAACGCTCCTAAATTTGTACCATAAAAAAATAAATTTTGTAATCATTCCTCTAACTCTTTATGTATGTGCAATATTTCAACGTATGTACAGTATACATCTGAAAAGTTCGTATCTCATACGAACGCTCTTTAAATCGTATGGTTTTTTAAAATTTGGCTAATCGGCATATTTTCTCTAAAAAATTTACGAAACCACATATATCTTAAGTTGTTTTATTTTAGAGTGTATATGAATTGTGTGTAGTTTAAGTCATCAAAATAATGAATTCATTTTCTAAATAGCCCAAAAACAACACTAACCATGTTTTGCTTGAGCCTTACTATCAATGAGGGGGTTGCATTAAAAACAACAAAAATAATGTGTCTTTATTTGTAAAACCCCGCGGTTCCAAAAAGTCAGGAAAAATCTCTCAGATTGGTCAGTAAAAGTCAGGAAAAGTCAGGAAAAAAGGCCTCAAAAATTCTGTGGCTTCAATAGATTTTTCTATTCCCAACCACCATACGTAGGTATGGGCTAACAGCTTCATTCGGGATATTCCCGGATGCTGATCATGCAACATCTGCATAACTTTACCTTGAAGCTTCTCTGGAATTATAACTCTACTGCCCCACAGAATACAATTTTTATCCACAGACAGTTCATTCCGCCTTCTCTGAAAAGGAACTAACATAGGATTGGACACTTCACGCTATCCATGTAATACAAAATCTCGTACTTTGGACAATAAGGGATCCTTATCAGTCAACTGACCTACATCTAAAAATGTTATTGGAGAATCGTCACTTACCGTACTGAAAAAATTCATATCTGACAAGCAAGCCTCCACATGTGAAATGTAGTTAGTATCTTCTTCTACTGATTCATCCTCTGGTAGCGGCAATCGAGACAAAGCATCGGCATGAGGCAAGTCAGAACCATTTCGGTACTTGACCTCAAAATTGTATGCTGACAAAATAAGAGCCCAACGCTGTAGTCTTGCAGCTGCTAAACTTGGTACACCACGCTTAGATCCAAAAATAGTAACTAAAGGCTGATGGTCAGTCTGCAGTATCACATCCTTTCTTCCATATATGTATTTATGGAATTTCTTTACCCCGAATACAAGAGCCAAAGCTTCTCTATGAAGCTGAGAGTAATTCTTTTAACTTGCACTCAGTGATTTTGAGGACGCTGTTGGCCTTTCATCGCCATTAATAAGGTGGGAAAGAACAGCTCCTACGCCTCTAGGGCTAGCATCACAAGTTAAAATCAAAGGTTTCTTTACGTCATAATGAACTAGTACATCTGAAGTCAACACCCATGTTTTACTTTGTTGAAACGCTGCAGAACATTTTTTAGACCATACCCAAGGTCCAAGGTGTATTCTTTTTCAACAGATCATAAAAACAACTAATTTTATCAGAAAGATTGCAAACAAACTTGCCATAATAATTTAATAACCCAACATATGCCCTTAACTCATCTTTGTTTGTCGGTTCAGGAGCATTTTGAATGGCAGCAACAGTGCCTGATTGAGGACTGATTCCAGCGGCTGAAATTACATAACCCAAATAATCTACCCTAGGCTGTAAAATCTTACATTTCTTCTCATTGATTCGAACTCCATATTCCATGAGACGCTCTAGGTAGGTTTCTCTAACCTACTGTATGCTTCATCTTTGGTTGATCCACCAACCAGTACATCATCTAAATATGCCACAGTACCTGGTAATCCGCTGATGATTTGATCTATTGCAGCTTGGAAAATAGCCGGAGAAGATGAAAGTCCAAATGGATGATGTCTCAGTCGAAATAAACTCTTGTGAGTTGTTAGAGTCAGCAAAGGTTGTGACTCTTCCGCCACTGCTAGCTGTTGATATGCATTAGTCAGATCCACTACTGAAAAATAAGCACAACCAGATAATGAAGAAAATATGTGATCCGGTTGAGGCAAAGGATAGTGTTCTGACTGTAACACTTGGTTCAACGTAACCTTGAAGTCGGCACACAACCGCACACCATTTGGTTTAGGTACAGTTACCAACGGTGTAGCCCAATCAGAGCTAGTAACCTTATAAGCTATGCCATCATTAACCCATCTCTCCAATTCCTGTTCAACTTTTTCCCTTAAGGCAAAATGTACAGGTCTATGTTTACAAAACTTAGGAACCGCACCGTCCTTGAGGACAACTCGAGCAGTAACGGCTTTAATCTCCCCAGTTCCACTTTGGAATAAGGAAGCATACTTTTTCTTCAAATTTTCAAAATCAACATTTGACTTTACACTGATCTGCTGATTATTAAACATAGTACCTGCTACGCCAGTCCTAGACCAACTGACTATATTGGAGGATCTAGCAAAAATAGAATTCCAATCTAACTTTAGTTTGGCCAGCCAGTTTCTTCCAAGTAACAAAGGCTGATCTTTACGACACAAATCAACAATCATAAGAGGCAGGTTTATAATGGCATTACAATATTTATTATTTACATGAGCCTGACCAAGTATGGGTACCTCACAACCCGTGTAAGTCAACAATTTCAAAGTGACAGGCTTCAATTCAATATGAGAAAAATTAGCTCGGAAAAAATCTGATGGACAAACAGAAACAGCTGAACCACTGTCAATTTCCATCTCAACATTAACGTTTTCAATTTCAAGACTTACCTTGTAAGCCGCACTATTTCCAATACCCAAATTGTACAAAGAAATATCTGGTGGAATTTCATTTGAGTGATGACCCTCGTCTTTCACTGCCATTTGGTGTAACTTCTGTGAGTTCCCTTTACCCATTTTTCCAGGTTTGGAAAACTGCTTGTTGTGTTTTTTTGTTCCGATTCCTACAAGCCTTCAACAAATGTCCAACCATACTGCAACCATTACACTTATAACTAGCATAAGGACACTTACTTGCTTTATGTTCCAAAGAACAACAACGAAAACATTTCATTTTATAGGTTTCTTCATTATTGCCACGAGAATTATTAACTTTCCCGTGTTTCACATTCAGACTATGAACTTCATGCTTACTGTTGAACATGTTAGTCTGTTTTTCTGCTTGCTCCAAATGGAGTGCAAACTCATAAGCTTCATCAAAATCCTGATCTTCAGACAAAAGTTTTTGTCTGATAACTTTATTGTTAATACCTGAAACTAATTTATCTCTCAGACTTCCTTTAGAAAAGAACCAAATTTACAATAACTATGTTTTATGGCAACAACAAACTCAGAGATAGTTTCATTCGATTTTTGGCATCAAGAATAGAAGGTGTAGCGCTCCACCACAACTAATTTCTTGGGTGAAAAATATTTCTGTAGAATGCCTGCTAATTCATCGTACAATTTACTGTCTACCTCTGCCGGTGATATAATATCAGATAAAATAGTTAGAATTTTAGGGCCAATAACAGTTATCAGTATAGAAACTTTACAATCATCATCTATGCTGATAGCTTTGAAATAGTGCTTCAGTCTCATTAAATAAGATTCTATTGACTCCTCTTGGGGAACAAACTCTCCTATCTTACCAATTCCTGATGTCGTTTTCGTTGGAATAGCTCCACCTCTTGTGTTGGGCATGACCGACAAAGAAAAACGCTACTGTTTAAAGTCGTATCGCACTTGGAACGAGGTCCGTTAAAAACTGCGCCATTTATGTTATATTAAATAAAGAACTCGAGAAAGAAGCTACATCACTATTTACTGGTCTGTAAATATATAAGAACAAAACATAACAAAATATGTTGCTTTGCAACTTAATAAGACAGCCAGGTGTAATATAATTTTAAGTTAACAGTTCAGCCAATCTGAGAACTTAAACATACTACACTTTGCAAACAGGCAAACTTATGTGGTGGTCTTATATAAGTTTATTAATCTCATATAGCTTGCAAAACATGAATTTTGGCACCATCATTTTATGTTGAATTTTACATTTTTTAGGAATCTTGACTTTGAGATAACTTTAGACAAAAAAACTGAATAGTCCGCTTTTAAGAATACATTAACTTAAAAGCAACCAAGTTACAGTTTTGACAACTTCACACATTTAAGAGGATCAGGATTTGTATTTTAATGGATATAATATTTGGTAAAACACACACATTAACAAGTACTAAAGCTCTGGACAGCCTTACTGGCGGGTGGCGAAAATTGTAATCTCCCTAAATGTCTGCTAAATAAACACATGTTTTGGTAGAACTGTCAAAACTTTGTTTACGTTTCACCTCATTTACACTACAAAAGAATGCCCTGTAATATTTCACCGAGAGATTTCTTACGCAATTAAAATTTCTGGAAAATATTTGCCCAATGCATCAGCTGGTCTTTTAGTTTGGCAACCTTTCATCTTAAATGATTTGTTTACATTTAAGAATGTGTTTCCACACTTTTGTCGTCGTACTTCATGAGTTGTGTTGAGCTTGCAAGCATTTAACATTAGTTGCACTTGCGGTTGCAGCAAAATATTTTCTTGTGTAAAGTACCTCTACATAAACAAATGACCATGTGATTTATTACCAAAACATTGTAGATAATAAACACTAATTACGAAAACAGCGCACTCACTCACCTGCCAGTAAGGCTTTCCAGAGCTATAGATTACTTTTGCATGTAGTGGAACTGGATTTACTCCATTCAACTGATTTATCCTACTGTAAATGTTATCCTTTCATATTAGATTTTTATTGACTCAACCTTTGAGGGGCTGTATGGCATAACCTTTGAAAGAAGCACATTCTGACGAAATTCAGCAAATCTACGCATTATCTCTTTTAATTTGACACATAAATCTTGAAGATCGATGTAGGACTTACTGAGAACTCAAATTTTCAATTGTGTGGTAAAATATAAGATTTCATTTAATTCACATGAACTAAAGCACATTGGGTTTTTTCCATTTATTTGCAGCTAATCTTGATAATCAATTATTTATATTAACACGGTCTTTGATATTTCAAGTTTTATAAGAGATAAGATACATTAGAGATGTTCTTTTCTGTCTGTAAAATGAGCTGAATGATACTTTTGATTTTCTTCAATCGATTATCTTTAATTAGCTCCAGATTCTTCAAATCCTATTTATTTACTTACCATCCTGATTATTAACATTCTTTTTTTCTCTCACATTCAGTGTTATTGTTTTTTTCATCACACATTCATTTCAGGGAGATTATATCGAGATGTCTCTGGGTGCGTTTATGACTTTATCCACAATGGCTGCAGCTGCGTTGGGAAACACCTTTTCCGATGTTCTGGGTCTGGGCTGTGCCAGTTATGTGGAAGCCCTGGCAGCTAAAATCGGAGTTAAAGCTCCTCCTCTCTCGCCCATCCAACTGGATATGAAGTCATCTCGCGCTTGTGCGAATATTGTAAGTAAACGAGATAATGTTTTGATGTTTTACTCAGGGAGACTACATTGAACTGACTCTTGGATCGTTCATGACCATTTCAACCATGGCCGCTGCAGCTCTTGGCAACACGATGGGGGACGTGTTAGGCCTCTGTTGCGCCGGATCAGTTGAATCACTCGCTGCCAAAGTCGGTGTCAAAGCCCCCCAACTTTCTCCTATCCAGCTGAATATGAAGTCTTCTCGGATATGTGCTAATGTTGTAAGTTTTTAGTTGGGAGATTATTGACCGGATACTGTAAGTGCTTTGTGCGTTGTTTTGGTTGTAAAGATTTGGAAGTTTTCTTTTGTTTGCGCTTGTGTAAGTTAGTGTTGTAAGTCATTGCATGTTGAACCATTAGACTTTGAACAAACTCTTAGATTAGTTACAAAATTTAGAATTTTTTCTTTAGGCCTATGTAGTTTTTTCCCCCTGAAAATCACCATCAGTTTTGTTTGTGGCGGCTGACGTAGTCTAGAGATCAACAGAATTAGATAGCCCAGTTACCATTTTTGGAAAGATTGTAAAAGGTATTTTGATTGTTTATTAAGGGGGAAGATATGCAAACTGCAGGAGGTAAATTTTTCCTGACCAATTTTTTTCATGTTAGGATAAAAAATTCCCTACTAATCGAGATCTTAAAAAGCTTGGTTGTCCAGTCGATCTGCCACTCTGTATGTCATTTGAGCCATCAGCGTTCATGAAGTAATACAGAGATTGAAAAGTGGAGCTTAAGTCTTGTGTGCCGTTGGTTGGGGTCACGAGAAACAGTGCACCACCGTCGTCACAGGAAGCGTTGAAGATGTAGTTAACGCCCTTCCCCTTCTCCCTTTCTCTCTCATCCAGCAACCCCGCTCTTTGGGCGCGGCATGTGCACATGGATGATGGACAACCCTTTAATTGAGTAAATGATCAATTAAAATACCCCCGTTGCAGCAGACCTGCATACTCAGCTAATTTCAGAAGCAAAAGAACATATTTCAATCCAACATAGCAAGATTTGACATATTTTTGTAAGCTCCATAAGAATAGCATGGGGAATGAGTATGTAGGTTTGCTGCAACAGGTACGTTTAAAATGGGTGATTTCAATTAAATATTTAGTAGATCTGAACTAGAAGAAGCCGTATACCAAGTTTTATTGAGATATGTTGAGAAATAAGCGAGATATAGAATTTTACTTATTTCCCTTCAGGATAACATTGGAACAACGTCCTGTGTTTACCACTAGCGATATCTCGGTAACCAATGGTGATAGAGCAACAATTCAAAATACTAAATTATTTGTTTTTTTCAAGCTGAATTCATTGGTGTAAACCAAAATTACATTATTTCAATATTTATATGTAAAAATTCCAAAAACCCCATTTTTGGAGGGGTTTACCCCCCCTTTCCCTCCCTTCCAATAGTCCGATCAGGCTGGTTTTCGAACTCATCTGAATAATTACTACTTTACATGTCTGTGCCAAATTTCATTCAGATTGGACCATAATTAGTTTTTCTCTTTTCTAGTTTTTTTACTAGAAAATATGCAATCTATATAAATGAAGGGGTCCCTCCTAAAAATGTTCTAAGCGACAAAAACCTAGTTTCAAGTGATCAAACGTTGAAAGTTGAATTTTAAAATTTGTGTTTTTTTCAAGGTTAGAACTTATAATCATGTATAATTTTTTAACCTATTTATAACATCATAATGTAGCCTTATATTAAATTTTTACTCAAAATTAAGCATTTTACATCATTTTACGTGTTTTTTGGGGGTTATAATGTTCTTAATGACTGGTGTTTGAAACGTTCTCTGATGGACTGCTCTTCTGCTTTGAAAGAAAAAATCAGGGAGTATAGTAATACAAACATAAACGAAATTAAACTGAATATAAAACAATTTTATTGATATAAAAATACAAAAACGTAATGTTACATAACGCGATACGTCATTTTTCAAAAAAGTTATCCAAATGTGGTGCTTAAAACGTTATTCTACTTCTTCTTTTGGCGGAAATTTTCCAGGCCTTGGCTTCTTAGTTTTTGAAATATAGAGTAATCCAATTTTTCTTTATTCCTTTCTGGAATTTCCCTTTCACTTTCCAATATTTTCTTCACGTGTTTTATTTTTATTTACGCGATTTTAGTCGCTGGGCGACAACGCGACGACCGGCGGGGAGTCCATCTTTCAGCGAATAGAATTATTCCCCAAAAAGTCCATGCAGTCCCGCGAAGTACGTCAACTTTGACAGACGAAATCAGTGCTGCCAACACAAAATATCTTCAAAACAAAATATACTACAGTGTAGCTTGTGTCCTGGAGAACCTTTATCACTGAATATCTCAGATTTTGAAATTTTGTTGCTTAGAACGTTTTACGGGGGACCCCTTCAAATAATTCAGAAGTTGATCTGTGGTGGATCACCATATAGTTAAACTACAAGAAATTAAGTAATGAAATTTTTAGGGTAAATTCCTAATGGTTATACATTATACATGTTGCGGCTGTTGCACATGAATCTCAGTTTCCCTTAATCTTCTAGGGCTACTTCCCATGGCACATCCAAAATTTTAAAGTTACTCAAATGAGACCATATTGTTACAGTTTTCTGCCATTGTAAAAAATGTTATTAAAAAATACAGGTGATGCTAATTTATTTTCATAATTTTATGTAGTAGCCTACAATAATAGTAGTTATTTTTAAATTTTCCAGGGTGTAACCAGAGTTGTCAGCTGGTAGTTAATATTTCGACCAGCACATTTTTATCTGAGTAAATTGAAAATAAGTAATGAATACCATGAACCATGCAATTGAAGAGTTATTAGTACGTCTACAAGGAAAGGGAGATGTAGATGTTTGCCTCTACACTATGTTTTATTGCTGAGGTGTAGTGTCAAGGGCCATCAAGATGTAGGGCTCTTGTGTTCACCCTCATAGCCACTCAAGCTACTCTCATGTCTCCACACTCCTTTGGTCTCAGTAAAAATTTAAACAAAAAGATAAAGTATTTTACTTTATAATAATATTCCATAAAGATTTTTTTTTCAAAATAAACCTTTGTTTATTAAGATGGTCAACCAAAATAACCACAGGAAATAAAAGTTTTAGGTGTACAGAGATTGGATCATCAACTCAGCCATCTCTGATCCGATGCTGAGCATCCACAGATAGTTCTAAAACGGCTCGTGTGATTTATTTTAAAATGTGGTGGCTTAAAAACCTTTGGCGCTTATTAAAGGACACATCTACATGTCAGTAAAAGTTCATATTCAAAATTATTAGTTTGAATAAAGGAAAAAGGGAGAAAGTATGTGCCAGATTTCTGATGCCATTATTTACAATAGAACCATGGTACTTGATACTTTATGGCATAACAACTACCTTAATAGTATGTCTACTTTTTAAATCCCCTTAAAATTTCCATAATACTCAATGTTGAAGTAACCTTCATATCTCTACAGTTTTCATCCAAACAACCTCGATAATAAGGCTTTTTCACACTTATAATCGTAGCTTTGAACCTATGTAATATTTTTTAGGAACACAGCCGACATTTTTAGGAAACCCCTATAAGGCGATTACAAACCTCATATTGCACAGTTCTCACACTTTTTTGGGCAACGGTTCTTACGGAGAGTGAATCACTAGAATCTAGAACAGATGTTTTGGGGTAAACAATGAACATCCGTTTGGACACCGAATGGGTCTTGATAGTAACATTGTAAGCGACTTAAGGTAAACCTTTTAGGAAATACCAAAAAACAAAAAGTCAAGAATAGAATGATAATTACGTACATGTTTTATTTGTTACATATAATCATAATTCATAATATTGTAAAATTAGCCAAACTTTAAAGTATTTTGGCATTATCTCATGTAGTAAAAAAGTTATTCTGAAAAACAAGATTTTCAAATTGAATAACGTTGTAAATGACAGTCGTTTGCAATGTTGTTGCTGGCTTTGTATTTATTGATACAACAATAAAATAAAAATGAATACATGTTTTATTTTATTAATATATATATTATCATAAAACTAGCCAAACTGCAAAGTATTATAATACAATCTCACGGAGTAAAAAAATTATAACATGTGATTTCAAACTGCAATAACGTTTTAAATGACAGTCATTTGCAAGTTGATGCAAATATGGGACTAACAGCATTTCGTATCAGTCCTCCTTATTTTCTGTCTATGATTTTAATTTAATTACTTTCAGAGCAAGAGACTCAAGGACTGATATCAACTTTTAAATTAATTATAACATTAGTAATTTTTACAATTATATAGTAAAATCTCAGGGGTAATTTTTTACTCATTTGAATCCAATTTATTGAATATTTTATAAGATACAAAACAGATATTTTTTATTTTATTTCAAAATTCTAATATTTCTGACTGATCATTTATAAGTTAAATCCGGTAAATCAATACTGTTACATTTCACAAAAATAACTGTTTATTGAAGTCAAGACAATTTCTCTCACATACATTTCTTATTTCAGTCATCCTAAATATTGATAAAATTATAACTAACCATTTTTAGGCTAAATTAAATTTATGACATCCATTATTTTGAAGAAAGGTGAGTTGGAGTAGTGGTCCACTCAAATCTCTGTCTCGTTCAAGTTGATGATGTTCTCCCAGTATGAGCAGCAGATCAATAACTCAATTGATCATCATCCCGCAAAATGTAATTTAAAACCTTACTGCATTGAAATCTCAATTTTCAAAAAGTAGTCGCTTACAACGTTAATTGCAGGACCCATTCAACTTGGAAACCCCCTCCCTCTTCCCACCCTTGACAGAACCTTTGGTGAATGAGTGGTCAGTAATGAATTTGTTGTTAAAACAAATGGGTAATTAGCAATTGTGTTGATGTTGTTATTAATGTGTGTTGTGTCAGTGTAGCTTAAACAGAAGAATGTCTTGAAAAACCACTGGCAATAGATTTTCAAAGCAGAGTGATTATAAATCGGATATATTGCTAAAGATTTCAATATTGTGCCATCTACACTCTATGTGATTTAAAAAATTCATCATCTATTTCTGTTCATAATTTATTACCTAACTAACTGACCAACCCGGTTTCACCCGTGGAAAAACAGAAACATTTCCTTGGATTCAGGACTGAATGTTTCTTTTAAATTTTCATTCTTCATTAGGTTGCCATGTCATCTTCATAAGCTTTCCTATTCCTATAGTTTAGTATTGAAACTTTGGAGTACCAGAGGTAGTGACGGATCTACACTTGCTGCTGGGGCAAAATCAGCATTTGGCGTCCCTCCCCCCCCCCCCGCACTAAACACAAGAAACATATTTTCTTTGATGTGATGGATAAGCAATTATCTTGTATATTATAATATGACTAGCTGATCAATACAGTTTCACCCGTGGAAAATCAGAAAAACTTCCTTGGATTCATGATTTAATGTTTAGGTTGCCATGACAACTTCATAAGCTTCCCTATAGGGTCAAAATCAAATAAAATTCGCTTTTTAGAAGCTTGCTGTTTAATTTCAAAAAGACTTACGCTAGTTTTAATTCTTCTTAAACCTTCTCATATGTGCATACAATACATAAAATAAATTTCAGCCATACCAGTACTCTAGTTTTTGCGTGAAAAGCGGTCTAATGTGTGATGTTAAGCGTTACCAACAGAGTGACAGAAATTGAGATAAGGCTTGATTCGGATTCTCTGACCTTCAAAACACAAAAATAACCAATATTTTCATAATTCTAAGCAATGTACAGACAAAACTCTAATTTTATTTATATAGAAGATTTAATCTTGTAGCCGCAATACAACCGATGTTTGCAGGCTATGATCAGCCTAACCAAAATCTGTCATTGTCATAATCCAAGAGCTGTTATTGTCACAAAATGACCGAGAAATTTGCCACTGTAAAGTCAAAGCAAGGTGTTTACCAGATTACTTAGATAAAACTTCCGTCTCCTTTCCTGACCTTTCCCCAAAAAGAAAAATGTTTCATAACAATGCCCGACTAGTAAAATTGGCCATGTTGCCTCCTAAAATACATACTTGAGCCCAATCTACGTAAAGTAAAATATAATATGATATTTGACAGTCACAAAGCGACCGAGAGTTTTAATGGCTGCGATATCTCAAAAATATTTAATGGCTGCAAAGAGACCAAGAGATTTGCTGGCCACAAAGACTCTTTAGCGATTTTCTGGCCACAATATAACCAAGAGATTTGCCGGCCGTGGTATTAACAACCGCAATATGACAGCCGCGATGCGACCGAAAGGTGTTAATGGCCATGAAAAGAGCCAGCGGTTTTCCAACTGCAATGTGACAGAGAGATTTGCCAGTTGCAGTCCAAACGGCAGATTTTGCAGCCGCAATGTGGCTAATAAACATGCCTGCAACGACAGAATTTCTGGCCAAGATATGTATGGCCAATAGATGTGACGGCCGCAAAAAGCGTAAGAGACTCATTGTCCACAGTAAGACCAAAAGATCTGCCGGCCGTGAAACAAGTGGGCGATTTTCTGGCCACGAAAGGAGTAGGGGTGGGCGAGTAGTGGATTTTGAATTCGAGTCGAGTCTAGTATTAAGCCAACTACTCGAGTATTGAGTTGAGTCGAGTTGAGTAGTTGTTTGTGAAAAGTAATGAAATGTTCATTTTTTCAAAGTAATTAGGCCTTTGAATTATAATTAATTAAAATCTTTCGTCAATTTTAATTATTAAATTGGTCTACTTTATTTAAGCTAGTTTTTTGTTATTTTTATTTAAAAAATAAAACTCTGATATTCTAATACCCCTACATTGCATAAACCCTATTTTTAAATTAATAACTATACTAAATCACTTGACAAGCTTTTTAGAACTTAACAATATCGGCAATTATTTATTAAGTCACAACTTGTCATTAAATCACAAAAAAACAAATTTCATCACATTTAAAACGGCACAAAATATAAACTAACCAGAACCAATGTTGATGTATGATTCAAAACTCATAGAGCAGAAAAAAGACACAAATTTTCTCGGACTTACAATTTATCAGCACTTAAATTGGAACAAACATGTGAGTAAAATATTGACAAAAATTCATTCTGGAATTTATGTCCTTTCAAAAATGTCCTTTTATTGCAATATGACAACATTAAAGAATATTTATTTTGCCTATGTACACTCTCACATTTCTTTTGGTATCAGTCTATTTGGCGCTACAACAAAAAATAATCTGGGTTGTATATTAAAACAACAGAAAAGAGCAATAAGAATAATGCTAAAATTAAACCATGATGACTTGGCCAAAGAGTACTTTAAACAATTAAAAATTATTACAGTGTATGGTCAGTATATATATATATATGATACAATTTTAGTTGTAAAAAATGAAATAGAGAGTGACCACACAAAGCAATTAACCCATAATTATGTTACAAGTAATAGATTTGCAGTAAAAAATAATCAACACCGTTTAAAATTCTATGAAAAAAGACCTTCACATGCTGGGGAAAACTTTTTAAAAGTTATTCCAAATCAAATTAGAAAAGAAAATAACTAATCAAAATTTATGTGTGTTTTTATGTGTGACATAAAAAACACACATTTATGGCATTATGATCTTACTTTGCTTGTTTCAATTTTAAAATTATATTACAATTTGCAAATTAGTTAAAATTTTAATATTAAAGTAGTTAAATTATATAAAGCAGCAATACCTTATTGTGTACAAATAGAACATTTGATATATTATTATTATTTTTTATATTGCATGCAAATCAGCTAGGAGTTTAATACAAAACGTGCATCGTACATAGATGTTATATTAAGTTAAAAACACGCTAAGTTTTTAAGTTTTTAATTTTAAAACTTAAGTCGGCTTCAGATGGTCTAAGGATTCAAGCAAGCAATAGTGTCAGTCTTAGAACTGGTGTGAAAAGCGCTGTTTCTAAAAACTGTCTACAAAAAGAATTTTCTTTGCCTCTTAGTAACAGATTTCAAGTTCTTGCTAGTAAGGAACCAACCTTGATAGAAAAAAGACGCTTCTCAATGCAAGATCATGAGTTTCCCCCACTGCGTACTCCGAGAATGACTCTGAATAATACAAATAAAACACCAGCTAAATCTAGGAAATCTTTGACCCATTTCACCCAAACCAACGTTTCACACCAGAAAGTAGTTATTTATGCGGATAGCCATGGCCGAGACCTCTCTTTCATGGTCCAACAAGGAACAGAAAACCGTGTTACAGCAACTGTCAGGCCTGGAGCAATGCTGAAAGGCATAGTAGAGGACTTTAAAAATGAAACAAGGTGTCTAACTCAGCATGATGCAGCTGTTCTGATTGGTGAATGCAATGACCTGGAGAGGAGGAGTTGCAAGAAGATTCTGCAAGATTTCAAGGAACAAATCATGGACACTGTAAACACAAACCTGATCTTGGCAACCCTGTCCCTCCGACATGATAATCCAAAGTTAGACGGCAAACTTACCTATTTAAACTCTCAGATTGAGAACTTGGTTAAAGCTCATAGCCATGTATATCTGCTGCCTCTTCATCTTCTGCCAAGACATTATTACACTGATCATGGTTTGCATTTTAACAAAACAGGAAAACATGCCATTAGTAGAATGATCATTGAAACACTTAGCAGTATTCATAAAAATAAATCAAAAGTTGCTGTGGGGGTATCAGCTTTTTGCAGATGAAAAGGCATTAGAAAGTTTAATATTAACATTATCAAAATCATTATCAGAACAGATTAGCGTAGTATCGTCAGCGTACAGGACTGAGAAAGTTGGAACATTGCAGTACATGTCATTCCGAAAATCAAATACAAAAAGGGCCCGAGTACGGAGCCTTGAGGTACACCTGCAATGACATCTAGGTACTCCGAGCTAGTGTTGTTAACAACAACCTTTTGCTTACGTCCAGATAGATAAGACTTGATCGAGTTCAATTCTTTATTTCTAATACCAGAGAATTGTAATTTATCATACAAAATATTTAGTCAGGCAATCAAAAGCCTTGCTTAAATCAATTAAATTAGAGGCTACAATTTCTTTATTTTCAAAGCTACTTAAGATGTACTCTATAATTGCTTCAATGGCTAAGATTGTGCTATGCTTAGATCGAAAACCATATTGATGTTCATACAACAAATCATTGAGACTAAAATATTGATAAAGCTGTAAAACTAGACATGATTCAATAATTTTACCTAGAATAGGCACAATAGCAAAGGGTCTATAACAATCCGGCATGCTTGGATTACCCTTTTGGAAGATAGGAGTAACATTGGTAAACTTCAAACAGTCGGGAAAGATCCCAGTAGTAATGTCTTTTTTTTGTAATCAAAAAACTTTAAAAAACATTTATTTTGCAAACTTTCACTCCCATTTATCATATGGAATATGTCTTTATGGATCGACAACTAAGGAAAATATGGATAAAATTTTAAAAAAGCAAAAAAGAGCAATTAGAATAATTATGAAACTTGGTTACAATGAGTCAACAAAAGAAAAATTTAGAGAACTAAAAATTTTAACAGTCTATGGGCAATACATTTTTGAGACAATTATCATTGCAAAAAATAATCTAAACAATACCAATTCAAACTGCCATTCATATAACACTAGGAATAAAAAGTATATCATAACCACGAATCACAAATTAAAATACTATGAGAAAAAGCCAACCTATATTGGGCTAAAGTACTTCAAGCATCTACCTAACAGCATCAAAAGTGAAAACAACCCTATTAAATTTAAAAACAAACTAAAAGAATACCTCATAAGTAGATCCCTATATTCGTTGGAGGAGTTCTTTTCCACCTCCTAATGTACATATTACTGATAACTGCAAATGTTTATTTTTATTTTGAATCTTAATGTGTAACATGTTATTAGGTTAGTTTTATTGACGCCATTCAATGTACATATAATGTATTCTATGAATAAAGATAATTTGAATTGAATTGAATTGAATTAAAAACTAGGTTGATCAAAAAAGTCAGTGGTTGTACAAGTATGTCTCCCACAGTCTTCAAGGTAAAATTTGAGAAACCAAAGACATCTTCGCTTTTGGAGTTACTTAACTGAGATATAACTTGACTTACTAAATTCTCATCAATAAGCTTCAGATTAAAACCAGAGACTGGGATTGGTCTATTAAAATTTAACAAAAAATCTGAGTGGTTATTTTGACTTACATCTAAGCTTAAGTCACCAAGTACACTTCTGGACACATTAACAAAATGCTCATTGAGAGAATCGGGCATTATTTCTATGGATGGCCTAGGTTTAACAAAACCTGATACATTTCTTATAACTTTCCATGCCATTTGACACTTATTTTTTGCATTTACAGTCAGGTTGTCATTGGCAACTTTCTTGGACCTAACAATTTCATTACTGTAAATCTTTTTAAAACTTACATAATTATTTCTATCTGAAACAGTGTTAGAACACTTCCAAATGTCATACAATGATAGTAAACAGTTTCTCATATAATCCAACTGGGGTGTGAACCATTTATTAAATCTATGAGCTTCCTTTGCTTTGCCTTTATTAGGCTTTGCATCAACAATGGGACAAAATTCATTGAAACAAGAATACAAGATATTTACAAAGAATAAAAATGCAACATTAACATCAACTAATCTAAACAAGGGTGAAAAATCAATATTTACCAAACTGTTTCTAAAATTACCTAACCTAAAATCATTAATCAGTCGTTTTGTTTTCTTTGCTTCACCAGATCCAGGGTTTTCAGTACTGTGACCAAGGCCTAGGTTGACCCACACACCAGCATGGTCAGAGATTATATTCTGTTTCAAAAGGGAGACAACCCTTTGTTCAGAGGTTACATTTGTATAAATATTGTCTAGCAAGCATCAAAGCGAGTAGGCCAATGGTTAACAGCATTAAGATCAAAAGATCTTAACAAATCTAGTAACTCACAAGATTCATTACTATTTTGCAAAATGTCTACATTTAGGTCACCAGCCAAAGCTAGGTACTCATTACCATGTTTGTTTGACATATAGAACAAGAGATTCTCAAGATTATCAATAAAATTCTTAAAATTGGCATCAGGTGTACGGTAAATACATAAAACAACAATACTATAACTAGGCATAAGTAACTTAATGGCAGAGGCTTCACATAAACTATTAATACAAAAACTAGAAATATCAATGTTTTGAAAAGGCCAGTCTTTCCTCACGAATATCGATGCACCACCATTGGGAGTCTCTCTGGCGTAGAAATCAGCTAGCACAAAGTTCTCCGGTACATAATACTTCACCTCATCAGTACAGAGCCAGTGTTCATTAAGGCAGAGAATATCCACAGATTTATGGTTTAAAATTACCTCAAGTTGACCTAATTTGTTTCTCAAAGATCGAATGTTCAAAATAGCTATGTTTAATGAATTACAATTAGGCCTAGCTGTAAGGTCAGAGGAAGTCTCAATAAGTCCACGTTTATTACCCTGCGACTGCACATTACTAGAAACTAATTTAGGTGTCGAGTCGCTTCCCAATATAACCTGTTTATAGGCTACGGTGACTTCACTGTTCCTTTTGTTTGCGTTAAAAAAATCTTACCACCTTCAATAGGACCCGCTGGTCGATGAAAATGCGGTGGACGATACTTTCCAACAATGCAGCCTTCTGGCCACAATTCAGGTTTAAAAAAGTCCTCGTGTCCTTCGAAGGGTACACCTACTTTAAAAGATGAATAGTGACTATACCTTGACGGTAACTGTTCACACTGGTACTCATGGTCCTTAAAGTTTTTTAGGAACTTGGCTAGAGTTTGGTCCGTAATAGATGGATGCAGACCAGACACAAAAAGCCAGTAATTTCTCTTAGCCGTTTTCAAAGCATTGGAGTCATTGGAGTCACTTACCTTATTATTGCCATAGATTACCTTAGGCCTATTTCTGGTTGGCCTAGATTGGAAGAGGAAGTCCAAAACAAACTAGCATTTTTGGATGTGTGCGTAGAAAAGGATAGGGACACGCTTAGGACAACTGTTTTCAGAAAAAAGACACACACAGGGCAGTACTTAAATTTTCAATCAAACCATCAAAAATATGTCAAAGAAGGGGTAGCTTACTCATTATTTGACAGAGCAAAGAGCATTTGCTCAAATCAAGATGGATTAAATCAGGAAATCAAAAAAGTAGAGCAAGATTTGGCTAAGAATGGATACCCTCAATCCGTAATAAGAAAGTGCAAAAACCGTAGGGCTAAACAGAATGAGTCAGAAAACACTGAAAAATTCGTTCCTATGTCAATCCCTTATGTGCCGGGATTATCGGAAAAAATTAGAAGAGTTGCTAGGAAGTTCAAAGTTAGAACCGCGTTCAGGACACAAAACACTCTTAGGCAATGTCTCGTAAAAACCAAACCACAAAATGGCACTCAGAGATCAAAAAACTGTGTTTACAGAATAAACTGCAATAGTTGCTCTAGGCCGTATTATGGCGAGACAAAAAGACCTTTAAATGTTAGAATCAAAGAACACAAAGATAACACGAGGAAGGGCTTAGTGGATAAATAAAAAATTGCTCAACACTGCTGGTCTGAAAATCACCAGATGAATTTTGACGAAGCAAAAATGGTACACCGCGAACCTCATTTTTTCAAAAGAAAACTAATTGAAGCTTCATATATAAAACTAGCAGACCAACCAATCAGTCAATCTTCACTTGAAATTAGGCCAGTATGGCTACCAATATTAAACAAAGAATTGAAAGACAGGGAAAATAAAGTGTCAGCAAAGAGGGTAATTACTAACAATTCTGTTCAAAATTCTCACAACATGTTAACCCGTAGCAAGGCCAAGGGGCAAAATCAGGTTGAAAATTAACTAAAAACACAAACAGACACACGGAATTTGCATATCACATGTCTCTGTTTCAGGTTTTCGCCACCGGTAGCGCGCCGTGATTTGGTTGGCCGTGGCCGCTGCCATTTCCGCCGCCGCCGCCTTTGCTTTCCTCCCACCAGTCTCAGCTCAGCTCTGATTGGGTGTGGACGTGCTCTCTCCTGTCTGGTGATTCTTGATACTTGTGATTCCTGTGTTTTTTTGTGTTATTGTTTTTTCTTTTCAGCTTAGTGTTTTCGTGACTGCTTTTACAGTTCTCTGTTTTAGCTGTGTTTTTGTCCAGGTTTTCCTGGCTATGTGTTACTAATCTTGTTATGTTCTAGGTTTTCTTCCACCTGAAGACGGGATCAGATTCCAGATCCCGAAACGTCGTGAAACTTGTTTTTTACTAATGAGTGATGGCAAATGTCCGCAAAAATCCTAATCAAAATATAAAATCACCATCACCAACAATGAATTTCAAACAAAGAACACAAAGTTCATTGAGCCAATAGCAACTATTGGCAATAATCTGTAATCGATCGTCACGTTATAATTGAACGCAGCTCAATGGGGATTGAATGCAAGATCTCCTCGTTGATGGTTTAGATTAAATAAAGCACATTCGTCTTCATTTTGAGACTCGTTTTGATTGTCATTTTGACTTGCCCGAAAGTGTCCTACACTCATAGCACTGCGTTCTCTATGGCCCAGGTTGTTGCGTCGAGGGTAACGAGGCATTTTCAAGAATCAGTGTTACTGATCAATGTTATATTAAACTTAAAATATTGTCATGATTTTGGTGAACTATGAACTCAACACTTCTCAACCTCTCTGGTCAAATAAAAAACTGCAGTTTTTCACACACTCATAAGGCTTGCAATATGAATTTTTCTAAAACCAAGCAAAACTATGAGGATTTATCTTCATTTCTGTACATCCTAAAAGGTTGGTTAGATAAAAAGGTAGATTATTGTGTCATGTAATCAGAATTCTTCAGATACATAAATTAACTTTAGATTAGACTTTTTAGTTTCACAAAATCCTTGAACTACAAAAGTAAATAATCCAAGTGTAAATAAACAAACACATATTTCAGATTCACATTTGTTTACATGTCAACATATGGTTATGATTTGAAATAGTTCTCAAGTTACTCCACCAGAATGCATACATGGTCAAGTAACCTTATAGGCCTGTAGGACAGAGCCCTAAGGTCATATTAAAAATTTTATTTCACACATACCTTGTCCTAAAAAAACGAAGAAAACAAAAAAGAATTGTCCAGTTTGGTGCACAAATAAAAAAGTTGTAGATGGTCAAAGAAATAGGATTGTTTTTATTTATTTAGGGAAGATTAACATTGGAACAACGTACTGTGTTTACCACTCATTGAATTGATTTTTATTTATATAGATAAACAAAATAATAACAGAACACCAGTTTGGGTTCAGAAAATCTATAAATATCTCTGACGCGCTTTTCAAAATTACTAAGATATAAATTCAGCACTCGACAAAAATAAACGTTGCCAAATATTATTTTTAGATTTAGCTAAGGCTTTTGACACTATAGACAGACACAAATTGCTTGAAAAATTAAATTTTATAGGGGTTAGAGGTGTGGCATACAGTTGGTTTAGGAGTTACTTGGATAATAGGAGGCAAGTCACATCAATTAATGGAGTCAACAGTGAAACTAGAAATATAGATTATGGGGTTATTCAGGGAAGTACATTGGGCCCTTTACTTTTTTTAATCTACATAAACAATCTGCCCAAAATAGATATTTTGGGTAAACTGTATCTCTTTGCAGACGATACAGCAATTCTTCATGAAGGTGACAACTGGGAGTCAGTTTTTCATTCAGCAATGAGAGATTTATCAAAAATTAAGTCTTGGTTTGATCAAAATCTATTAACGCTTAACGTGTCAAAAACCAAATGTATGCCAATAGCTCTAAGAGATAGGTCAGACACAACAATTATGAACCTTAAAATGCATGTATGTGGAAACAATCTGTCATTAAATTGTGGATGTGAGACTATAGAAAGGGTTAATTCTTATAAATACTTAGGTGTTATGATGGACAACAGAATGTCATGGAACGCTCATGTCAAATTCACTAATAATAAACTTAGAAAATTAATTTATGCTTTCAACCAACTCAGCCAAATTTTAACCCCAAAAGAAATAAAAACTATTTATTTTGCATATGTACAGTCTATTTTAGAGGGAGGGATATTAGCTTGGGACGGGGCGTACAGATCAACCACTATTAATAACACAAAAAGCAATCATCAAGGCAGCAATGAGAAGGTGTCGGCGGTATCCGACGGACGCTTTGTTTGAAGAATTCAAAGTTCTTGATGTTAAACAGCTTTTTATTAGAGCTGTTATTTGTAATCTATTTAAAAACGCTAATAGTATTTTTCAAGTTCAAAATCATTCACATAACACTAGAAGTACAGTCAATGCAAGAATTAAAATTCTAAAACTGACTAAAACCTTTTCGACAACAAATTCTTTTTATATTTCCCATGTTTTATATACAAATCTTCCAAATTCGCTAAAAACCGTGGATCTGTCTTTCTCCGCTTACAAAGTAAAAATTAATAACTGGCTACATACAATTGGAAGAGAGAACTCTGACAACTTACCTCTGTTTACAGACGACAATGAACCGATGTGCTGTGAATGTATGTGGCTGTGGAGTGTGGCTGTGCGAGCGTGCGTGCGTGCGTGAGAGAGAGAGAGAGAGAGAGAGAGAGCGAATGTTGGTTTTTGGTGTGTCCAAGAAGTCTGTTTGTCCTTGGGTGGGAGGGGGGTGGGGGGTTGGTCCTTATCAAGTTGCACTGAAATATCAACAATTAATTACTGCTATTTATCTGGTTCCTAAATATCTTTCTTAATACCATGTTTTTGAATCTATTTTCCATTCCCATTTTGTGCAAATTTATTGTTTCTTTTTTTGTATTTTTTTCTTTTTTTAACTTAAATACATTTTTAGCTCAATTGATAGTAAACCAGTTTAACGATAACGACACTCTCACGCACGGGCAGTAGCC
This sequence comes from Flexamia atlantica, assembly GCA_035578135.1. NCBI lineage: Eukaryota > Metazoa > Arthropoda > Insecta > Hemiptera > Cicadellidae > Flexamia > Flexamia atlantica. The sequence continues at coordinate 200,889,920 of JAQJVK010000001.1, read as the reverse complement.
TATGTGAGGGGTCATTTCATATTGTATAAGTAATTTTTTTTCTAATTATTTAATTTTTTTGCTAAAATAATACTCTATGTTCAAGAAATAATTAACCAGTAAACAAAAGTTTGTAAAGTACAGTGTAGAAAATGACCTCTATGTATATTTTGTAACAATTATTATTTTTTTTTTTAATAAAGCTGCTTTGATTTGATTTGATTTAAAAAACAGATAAGCCTATCTCACTGACAAAGCACTGTACTCAATTGGGGAATTTTTCCACCTTCCTTCTATTTGATAAGACTATTTTCTTTATGTAACTTAGCTATTCTTAGAGTATGTAACTATTCTGAAGCTGTTCAAATGCTGTACACTGTACTTCTACATGAATAAAGATATTGTCTATTGTCTGTATAGGTATATATATTTATAAATATATATGTATATATATACACAGTGCTTGATTTGCGGCGGAACACGTCGGAATGGCGTTCCGGGACCTTTTTCTGCCACAATATCGTGTGTAATCGGCCGGAGTATTTTTTGCAAGAGAAGATCGCGTGTAATCGGACGGATAATTTGCCGCAAAATGCAATTGCTTACAATCGGCCAGAGAATTTGGCATGAGAGAGGACCGTGAGTAATCGGATGGACAATTTGTCTCGCAAGACAATTGCATGTAATCGGCCTGAGAATTTCCGCAAAAGACCATTGCGTAAGTAGTTGTTAACAGGCTCTTCTAGCTCACTTACCATGAGACCATGAGACCATGAGGTCAAAAGGTCAAGATGTCAAGAGAGCAAGAGAATACGTCATTATTTGTCGCGCGCGCCACACCGTTGCGCCGTTCGCTCGGCTCGAGCGCGCCGGTTCCTACTAGATTCTGCCGCCCTGATACTTCGGAAGAATAAAAAACAGAATAATTCGATAATCGATTGTCGATTTCGATTTATCGAATCATTTCGTTAATCGATTTTAAAGTTTCTACGGTATTCCGCCCTCCTGATACATAAAAATCAATTTTGAAAGCCATTTTAGGACTTGTAAATTTTTTCAATAAATACTGTTTGGACTTAGAATATTTTTAGCTAGTTTGATTTTAGGACTTGTAAATTTTTTCAATAAATACAGTTTGGGACTTAGAAAATTTTCAATAGTCAACTTTTTCGGACTTAGAAAATTTCTCAAAAAATATTTTTTTGGACTTGTAAAATTTCTCAAAAAATATTTTTTCGGACTTAGAAAATTTCTCAACAAATATTTTTTCGGACTTTGAAAATTTCTCAACAAATATTTTTTGGACTTGTAAATTTTTCAGTTGTCAACTTTTTCCGACTTGTAAAATTTCTCAAAAAATATTTTTTCAGACTTGTAAAATTTCTCAAAAAATATTTTTTCAGACTTGTAAAATTTCTCAAAAAAATATTTTTTCGGACTTTGAAAATTTCTCAAAAAATATTTTTCGGACTTTGAAAATTTCTCAAAAAATAATTTTTCGGACTTGGAAAATTTCTCAAAAAATATTTTTTCGGACTTGTAAAATTTCTCAAAAAATATTTTTTCGGACTTGTAAAATTTCTCAAAAAATATTTTTTTTCGACTTGTAAAATTTCTCAAAAAATATTTTTTTGGACTTGGAAAACTTTTCAGTTGACAACTTTTTTTGGAGTTAGAAAATTATTTTTCAGGAACGAAAAAAAAAAAAATAACAAGTATGATCGAAATAATAATAATAACGAGTATAATCGATTAAACGAATATTCACTCTCTCACGAACTTGATATCGTGTTTAAACATATCATTCAACATCGGGATCTTTCCGTGGTACACCACATACAACGGTTGCTCCGATTTCAATAGCGCGTTTATATTTTTCGTAGTCATTCTCTCGTTCCAACTCTCGGGTAGTTGAAACCGCACATCATCACATGTAACCAAAACTCTTACTCCGTAAGCGTAGTGCATTCTCTCTATGCTATTGACCAAATATTTTTTACCGATTTCTAAATCGCTTATCTTCGCGAAAGCGTTACCGTTCACTTCGTCGAGGATATCTTTATAATAATCCTTTTCCATTTCCATCTTTCTTCGTCTATATATAAAAATATATTTTCACGGTCGAATAAAAAATTGAGAGCGTTTCAAAAGATGTAATAAATCATCGCTTTTGACGAAAACTAATTCATATTTAATTCCGACTCATCGACTAGTTTTAAATAAATAATATAATCGGGCAGAGCGTTTTGCAGGGGAACTTTGTTTTCATCCGTCAGATAAATGTTGATTTCTCTTATCGTCTGCGTGTTAGGTTTGAGCGGTATGTAATTTAAAACGGACGGTTTCTCGTAAATTTTATCTCTGTGTTCTCGCGGACTCAAGTGATACAACAACGAGGAGTTATCGTGTCTGTGCCAATGCTCCGCGTGATTGACATACGAATGTTCGACTAAATCGCAATGCACTTCGATCATGTCGAACGGTCTGATTTGTAATTTACTCTCTTCTTCGTAAATTGATAAAATAGTTTCCGACTCAAACATCAATTCGAACACGGTTTCATCTTTTTTCAATTCTGTAAACCCTAGAAACCGTCGTAGCTCGTTGTTTATATGGAACTTAACTGGAGATTTGATACATATCTTAGACTGTGGGTCTCGAAAAATCTTAAACTTTTCCACATCTATCGCCGGTGTAAACTTATCAATCCTCATGAATTCTGATTTCTCTCTGCATAGTTTTCAAATCCCAAAACTCCACATCAAAAGTTAGTGTAGGACGATCCTTCTCGCTCTTAAAAAAAGTAATCGAAGCCGGCTCTTTCAAGTTATAAAAATAGTTATGAAATGAAAACCCCGTGAGCGTAAGATAATAACGCACGTCCTCTTCCAAGTGTATGGGGTTTTCGAGCTTCAACTGCAGATGCGGTTTTTGACCGATCAATTTGAAGTACACCATTTTCTCTATATATACTTTTAAAACATTACGGTTACAATTATTATTAAGAGTGGGGGAGAAAAAAAATAAAATTATTCGAACCATCTCAAAAATGTGTATTTATCGTTTTGTAAAGCACGTTCTATCGTATTGAAATCCTGTCCTCTTGAAAAACGCAAGGACTAGTTTGAATAAATAATTGTCACGTCCTATCTAGAGATTAATTTATTAACGTTATCAAACGTTAATTATGCATATGAAATATGTTTTTTTAAAAAGCGTATAATAATAACCACACCGCGACGAGCGTATAAACTCTTATAGAATCGTAAAAATGAATATCGTCGATGTTAAAAATAACGTATTTATATTCGATACTGAATCGATTTCTATTATATTCGATGACGATAGAAAACCATGGTTTTGTGCGAATACTATCGCGGAAATATTGGGTTATGTGAGACCTAGAAAAGCTATATACGACAATGTTGATGAGAAAAATAAAACGACATATTCGGAGTTGAAAAGATTCGACACCGATTCACCGTCGAAAAACAAAAACTCCATTTATATAGATGAAACGGGTGTTTGCTGTTTGTTGAGTGCTAGTAAAAACATGAAGAACGAATTTAAAAGTTGGATGTTTGAAAACGTGTTACCGGTCGTAAGGAAAATTCATTACGGTTTCGATCTCCTGGAAAGACGAAATAAAGCGTACAGGACTTTGATAAATAACTCGCAGATACAACAAACGTTCGGCGTACTGAAGGGAAGAGATAATGAGAAAACCGATCGTAAAAAGGAATATAAATTCATAGACACGCAAAATCGCTATTTTAATAAAGCCGTCGATGATTCCTGCGGATACGATTTATGTTTCGAAACGGAATACATAATTATCAACGACGAGAATATGATAAAAAAGGTTTTAAGAAAAATAAATGAAGAGAGTGTAGAATATGAATATAACGGAAAGAGCAAATGTATAACGATTCACGATGATGATTTCGACCTGATTAACCTGGTTAAAAGAACAATGTTGGAAGTGATGTTGTGGTAAAAAATACGTTTCCGATCGCGCGAACTATATAATTTTATTTTTTTATTTTTTCGATCGTAATAAAACATTGACGTTCGATCGGTCGTTTTTCTATAGTAGGTACGAAATGAATAACAATATTACGATCAATATGGGAATTACGCGTGATGAGATTTCCGACGAAAGTTCTTCATCGTCTTGTTCCTCCGATGCGTCCAACGCGGATGAGAACGAAAGTTCTTCATCGTCTTGTTCCTCCGATGCGACCAACACGGATGAGTATGACATGGAGTACGAGATGGAGGATGATATCGCGAGTAAATTCATTTTTAAAAATCAAAAGGTTACAGTGATTTTCGATGATGACGATAACTCGTGGTTTAAGGGTAAAGATGTGGCCGAAATATTAGGATATTCCAATCTGAAGATGGTCTTACAAACGCATGTTAATGATCGTTATAAGAGAAATCTGGCCGATTTAGTTGGGCCCCAATTTGGGTCCCAACCTATTTCGCACCATAAAGGCTTAGAAGTATACATATCCGAGCCCGGATTATACGAATTAATATTTTCATCGAGGTTACCATCGGCGAATGACTTTAAACGTTGGGTCTTCGAAGACGTTTTGCCTTCCATCCGTAAATACGGTGAGTACAAACTCAAAAATAAAATTGTAACGCTCATGGAATCGATCGATCATATGGAAAATGAAAATCGTCGTTTAAACAATACGATAAAAATCATGAAACCTAAAGTAGCTCGTATGCCGCAAAACCCGAACCTAAGACACGACTTTGCCGTCTTTAAACGATATTCTTATGTAGGACGAATTTATACATACTACTGCGTAAGAACTGAAGATCGGTATTTTTCTAAGGTTTTTAAAAAGAAAATCAATGAAGGTTATTCACTTTCGTTTTACGAAGAGGAAGTGCCGAACAGTATAAATGTTTTGAACTGCGTAAAAGATATCATGAGATGCCGCTATATAGCCTATAAATCGCGCAATAATGTCGTAATAACGCCGTATGATTTCATAGAATTAGTAAAAGAATTCTTCGAAGATTTGACGAAATAAATAGTAAACATTTTTCCCTCGTAATAAATTCTTATTTCTCGTAATGTATTTTATTTTTTTCTTAACCAACGCGTTATTTTTTTCCTCATAGAGAGTGATGGATATCGTGCCGTATTACGAAGAAAAGATCGAAGATAACCTTCTTCCCCGACCGTTACGTTGTCTGATAGTAGGCTCCTCGGGCTGCGGAAAAACGAACTTGTTGTTGAATTTTATTTTTAATCCGCGCGGTCTCGTGTTTAGAAATATATACGTGTTCAGTAAGTCTATAGAGCAGCCGGCTTATGCGGACTTGCGTCGAAAATACATCGATATCGAGAACAAGTTGAATAAGAGGATAGCTTACTTTTTTAACAATTGCGAAGATTTACCTCTGCTGGACGAGTGTGAGAAAAACTCCCTCGTGGTGTTCGACGACTGTTTGATGGAAAAACAAGAAGCGATAAAAGACTACTTCATCAGAGGTAGACATAAAAAACTGTCCTGCGTCTACCTCAGTCAGAGCTACGGTAAAGTCGACATGCAAGTGATACGGAACAACGTGAACCTGCTATGCGTCTTCAAACAGAACAAGTACTACACTAAACGTATTTACGACGATTTCGTAGGATCGGACATGACCATTGATGAATTCGAAAAGATGTGTGTAAAGTGTTGGAGCGAGCTGTTCGGATTTCTGTCTATAAACACCGCTAAGAAAGCGCACAACGGAAAATACATGTTCAAGTTGAAATACGACTTAAACGAGCGATAATCGATGTGTACGCATCGTTTTCGATAAACGATTCGTACACGTTATTTTTTAAAAACGACGTGTACGCATCGTTTTATTTTAAAAAACAACGTGTACGCATCGTTTTTAATAAACGACGCGTACACGTAATATTTTATAAAAATAACGTGTACGCGTCGTTTTCGGATTTTTATTCGAATTTATTTTTTTTCTTTATTTTTGAAAAGCGAAACTCCGAACCCGAAACCTATATATAGATAATATGATGAAGAGGAAAAGCGATGATAAGGAGATCATCAGCACGCTGGTGAAAAAACAGAAGATGGCCGATAAGATGTGGCCGGACGATGCGGACGTGCGAACGGCTAGAAAGAACGAGAAGTTACAAGAAAAATGGCTCGAAGATAGTAAGAAGAATCGGATACGCGAAGCGGAGGAGAGGAGAAAGCTTTTCAGTTCACACCCGATGTCGTTAGTAAATGCTAAACCGAAAGAACGATTGATCGCGCCTCCTCCTCCGCGTGAAAACAAACCTATAACCGTCGCTGAGGCTAAGAGGTTGGATAAATTGGAAGATCGATTAAAGAGTGAATTCGACACGTCTAGAAGAGCGGAAGTCGAAAAGGTGCGCGAACAAGAGAAGCGACACGAACCCGTAGTTAAAGCTATAAAAGAACAGACGGGAACTTTAAAGACGGAGAAAAAACCCCATGTCATTTTGAGAAGACCCATCGCCACTGTCGGACAGTTCAGACCTAGAACGTCGAGCACACCCGGTAGACCTGTAGGTAAAGTGGACAAAACACTTGGTAGACCGGTAGATAAAGCGGACGAAACGATAACTCCAATCGAGGACCCAGACGTATTCGATGCGTCTACAATTTTATCACCGGCGCAAACTTCGCAGGAATTACAGAATCGTTCTATCCGCGAATTCACCGAAAACGAGGAAATTGGTGATATCGCAAAGGAATACCTCTCGAACTGCAACGATATGAGTTTCGGCGTTTATTACGATTTCACGAATAGCAAACTCGCGATTGGATCGCAAACCATATCCATCGAAAACAATGATATCATACTGGACAGAACTATGGATAGATATATCGGCACCGAGGGATTGTGGTCACTCTTGACTAAAGCGGAGATTCACGGTGTACAATCCACAGCCGCGGTCGGTACGACAGCGAAGGAGAGACTCATAAGTATAGGCGCGTTCACTTCTCAGGACTTTGAAAAATATAAAGATATTTTAATCAAAACACACGCTCTACATCATAACAACGATCCCACCTCACCCAGACCCAAGGCGAGCGGTGGTTGGAAATGGAAGAATTTAATAAGTGACATATGGAAAGAACTCAAACAAAAGCCGTCTTCGTCCGGCAGTGGTCTACTCGTGGATACGAACAACCCCGTGGAATATAAATATATAGGCGATTACAACAAGTTGATGGAGAGAATAAAGTTTATACAAGCCGAGGAGGAAGCGGGAAATAATAATTTTAATAATGAAAAAATCGGGATCGTCAAGTTTATAAATAACGAGATCGAAAAACTGATCACTCGGCCGGAAGGTGTTAAACGGATAAGTCGGTGTTTGTCCGCGTTAAAGGAAAAGGGTGTCGAAGGAGGTAAATTGACTAACACCGCGGATGTTAAGTTTCGCGTAAATAAATTGGGTTTGGCGTCGGATAGGAAGAAACGTATGCGCATGTTCGGTAGGAGATGAATATTTTATTTATCCGAAAATTTTAAAAGTATATTTTTTATTAAGTTCGAATTGCGTTTTTTATTTTTTTTATTCGAAACCGAAAACTTAAAATCTATATATAGATATGGAGAAGTATTACGAGGAAGCGTCCGACAAGATAGAACGGTGCAAATTCAATACCGTCGAACCGGTGTCCGATTTGAATTTCAATTCACCCAATCAGATGATCACGTTCAAATTAGACAGCGGAGACGTTTTTTACGATAAGGAAATATTTTTTCACATACGAGGCGAAGTGTTGAAAAAAGCGAATGACGCGAAGTACGAGGCGACAGACCCGATCAAGTTGGTCGATAATTTCCCCGCGTTTTTATTTAAGAGAATCGAATTGAAAAAACACGGTCAGTTGATAGACTTCGTCGACGAAGACGGTATCACGAGTACGATCAAAGCTCTGACGACATACGGCAAATCGAGCGAGAGCACTTTTCACACGAGCGGATTCAAATCTAAATTCGATAAAGGAGTCGGCAAGTTCGAAGCTTACGGCCCCTTATCGCATCTCGGTTTAGGGTTTTTCGACGCGCTGAAATATCCGATGTACAGAGGAGGATTCCAAATAATTTTTACACGCAACGAAGATAACGACGCGATATACCGTTGGAAGGAGGGTACCGGCACTAACGAGAAAACTGCGGACGAGGGAAAGATAAAAATCACAAGCTTCGATTTAAAAGTGCCCCTGGTCGATTATGACGCTGCGAAAAAAGTACCGCTCATAGAGGGACTGAGACGATTGAGTACGAAGGGGGATTTGACATACAACTATTACCAGTGGCAGTGTGTGTCGAGAAGTTCGGTGTGTCGGGGTCTTCGTTCAGTTTCGACTTATCCGGCTTATTCGGGAATATATCCGACCCGCTGTTCGTAATCATAGGTCTACAGACCAACCTCAAAAAAACGGTATCCGCATGAGCCGCAGAATTTGTCTATAAACGATAAGGTGTACGGTATTTTATACATGAGTTATTGCTCGATCAGGCGGGTGTTATTCGGAGACGAAGACGTTTATTTAAGCGATATCGATTTTATAGACAAGTATCCGTTGATGGTCGTCGACACGCATCACCATCCGTTCTCCAGCGATAATAGGCAAAAAGATATTAAAATAGAATTGGAATTTACGAACGCCGTTGCCAGTCCGGTGGCGGATCAGGGGACGACCGCTTATGCGGTAGTCGTTTCAGAGAAAGGTTTCACTTACGATTTGGAGAGGAATATAATTACAATGTTTTGAGATATTTTTTAATGTGAAGATGATGATAAAAAAAATAAACCATCTACAGCATAGACGGTTGAAAATTGTTTTTGTTTTTTATGAATATAATTATATGTTAACTTTTTACACGTGAGAATGAATTTATTTTTTTTTCCAAAGTGTGTAGTTTAAAGGGAGGAACAAAACGTTCCCTTTATAAAAAAAGAAAAAAAAGGAATTTTAAATAATAAGTCGGTTATGAAATAAAATATGTATTTATTATCTTTTTTTAATCCGTGTACAAGTCAAGTGTGACATTTACTTAAATTATTTCGTAGACGAATTAGCTTCCAGTTCTAACGCAGACTCGACCTCTCGCGGTATCTTGTAGTGCCCCCAAGGGAGACTGGTGATGCCGTCTTCTAAAATAAACCTTTTATCGTCACTCGCCGATAATGCTTTCTTGTGCAGTTCTACACTATACAATTCATGCTTCTTACTTCTTATCATATTCATACATCTATACATGTCTCTCTGTTCAAACAAGCATTCCTTGTAGTCTTTAAAAGTAATTTTAGTTTTCACAACCGATTTCTTAATTCCTTTCGCTTTTTTAAATTCTTTCCCATCAAAATCTTCATACGAACTTAACCGATTGGAGTACATCTTCGCTCTGAGACCTACATATTCCGATAATGGATCACCGCGCATTTCATCCTTAAATGTGCCGAGTATTTTTTCTCGAAATAAGTCATATCTTTCATCATGTTTCCTCATATCCGAGTAGAAATCCGGAGTTTCTATTAGGTATTCCAAACTGTCGGTGTCGGTATACTGTAATTTCGCTTTTTCTCCGTATTCTTTTTTAATATAATTATAATGAAAGTCGTACATCTGCGTTTTAGCGATGTCTAATATACACATTCCTATATATATGGGTTTGTTAAATAATAAACTAGTTTTTCTCATGTGAACGGCAGAAAGATCTTCACAAAATATCGTTCTATGCTTAAAAGTCGGTTTCGCTACCCATTTGTCGATCTGTTTAGTCTGCGTAGCGAGTCGTATGTCTACTCTATTTCTAACATTTTCGATGGTTTTACCGAACACGGAATTGTTTAGAAGCTTGTAAAATTCCTTTTCGGGTTTATTAGTAGCATTTTTCCAACAGCATACATTTTTATCGATAAAATCCGACATCCAATAACTCTGACTGAAACTTAGAATTCTATGTATTTTTTTTAGTTTCAACCCTAACGAAAGATATAATTTTAACGCTTTGTAATGAACGACATATTTTTCTTTATCGTATAACGTGGTCAAGAGTTTGATCTCCTTTGAACCGGGGGGTGCCCGTCTTTCGACCGCTAGCGGTAGGTCGGAATGTAAATCATGTAATTCTCGAGGATATTCTAAATCCACTTCGAATATATATCCTACGTCGCTATTATTACGTATCCGCATTACATCGATTTCCTCTTCGACCCATTTAAAATTACCCGTAGGCATTTTGTGTTTAGACATTGCCCAACCGTATTGGTTCACGGCGTCCAAGTACATGAGATATGTTATAGGCTTACTCTCATCATACCCATCGACATCCGGGTTATTCGCTTTCGCGTGTCTGTTCGACACTTGAGCTAAACCGCCTCTAATCCCCCTCGTGATCATGAGTATCATTTCGTAGTCGTACAAATAGTCTAAAACCGCTCCGCTTTCTTTTAATAATATGCTCCACGCCAGACCCGGCGTTGTAAAGTACCACGCTAAATCCAATCCGTATGATCCCAAAGAAATATTTCTATAATCTTCCATCACATCGGCTAGTAATAAAACATCGAGTCTGTTATAAAATAGTGTATATTCTTTCATATTCTTCATTTTAAATGTTTTCCAAACCAGTTCCGCGTGTTCATAATCCGACGGATCAATACCTTGATCGTTCAACTTATTATAAAATTTATCTCTCGGTGGTAAACTAGTCTCGAGATATTTTTCATCATCGTCCATATAATCGTACGGATAAACTCCTTTTCTCAATAATAACTTCATTGGATCGGGATTTTTATATTCATGTAAAAATAAATCAAATTTCATTTGAAATTCTATACTCGATTTATATTTATGCAACCCAGCATCGATTAGTCCACCGAATTTTTTCTCTTGTAAAAATTCATAATATTTTTTTTGATGGTCGGACCAATTATTCATATCTTTATCTTTGAAAGAGTCTTCAAAAAATCCTCCACCATCCGAATCTGAATCTGAACTGGAATCTGAATCGGAATCATTTTGCAACTTTCTCGATCTATTATACTTTTTGATATCTTTATATTTATTTACTATCTCATCTCTCTCCTTTAACCATCTCGTATAATACTCTTTTTGTTCCTCAGGCATTCCATACTTTTTTACATGTATAAACTTAGATTCACTCAATCCACTAGTTAAAGTGTCTAACGGATAAAGTGTAAACTTATACGAGTCTAAAAATCTCGCTTTTATTCCGATCCCGAAATCGACAGTATACGAGATATATCTCTCTTCGTTATTCGGAATGGTATCGATACGCGTATTTTCATCTAATCTCAACATTTTTATTATTAAATGCGTATCATAACCGCTCAAGTTATGAATAAATATGGGAATAAACTTCGGAATTTTAAAGTTCAAATTACAAGACTGGTGCGCCGCACCTCTATATATTCCAGTCAGATGACAATGATCGCGAACACGGATATCCTCTTTTTTATCCTTTTTTTTATCATTTTTTCCATGATCAAGACGAATAAAGCAATAAGGCCGTGTGAATAAGTTAGCGATATCCCGTTCATCATCATTTTTTTCATCAATATCATTTTGCTTATCATTTTTTTCATCGGTTTCGAATTCATTCCCGCATATGTGACATATTTTAGCATCTGAAAAATCTTTTTCTTGTTCAGCGGTTAGAGGAAGCATGGGTTTTTCGTTGTTTTCATAATAATCTTAAATCGCTTGCAATTCAGATTTAAGTGTTTTAGCAAACTGTTTCCCAGCGTCGGTTCCGCTGGGAGTATAAAATCGGTTCTTTATACTCGCCGAAGGTATAAACCGTGTAGAGACAGAAGGATCTCGCTACATGATGTTGATATGTTTCGGTGTAAGAAACATATTTCGCATACCCCTCAGGTGTTCTTATAGTGTTAGGCGGTTGACACGTAGCTTCGTTTTCAGCGACTTTTTCGATTAAGATCATTGAGGACGGTTTACAGCTGTATACATTTTCTAATAAACACTCAAAATCCGCGTACATAACGAAAGGAATTTTCATCCGACATTTGTAATCTTTAAATTTTATAACTTCCCCTTTTTTAGGTATATTTACTTTTACAGAGTCGTGATCTTTACAATACTCTTTGTGTCTAATCAATAAATCTTCTCTACCGAAATATTGCAGGCATCGTTTGCATATGTAGATTTTTTTACGTCTTTTCGTCACCTGAATATGTACCAGTTTTTCCAGATTTTTAATATAACAATAATGCGATTTTTTTCCTTTTTTAATATATAAAAGATCGATATGCGTATCCTTTTCTTCATCTGTCACAATCAGCGGATATATATTATAGTTACTATTGTAACCGTAAATGTTTATAGATATTCCGCTTCGCTTTACGAATTTTTTTACATCGTCCAAGGCTACTGGAAACTCTATGTCTTTCATCACATCATATCTTTCATGTTTTCATATCGTTTATATTTTTTAACTCTTTCAGCATTTCGATTAACGGGGTGTAAAGCGGATAAAATCGCCCACAAAAAACATTTTTCATCTTCGTTTTTTACATTTATTATAGCTTTTTTATTTTTTATTTTATCTGGAAGATCGATGTAACTCGATCCTCTAAAAGGTGAGTATCTGTTAATCGCTAAATCTAGTCCTTCGATTTCGTAAAGGCTCCATCCGGATCCTCTCGCTTCAAACTCCTCCATATTCGAAAATAATATATCTCTCATCATCCCCAATGTTTGTTTCAAATCGGTAGTACTGTATGCTCTAAAATTTTCAGTTCTAAAAAACATCTTCTCTATTTCACATTTGTCACTCGCATTTCGCTTATACTTAGCGATAAAAGTCAAATTAAACTTAATATTATGTTTTGTGAGATAATCTTCTATGAACTTTATGATCGAATCGATAAATCTATTAATAAAAACTTTCGGATCTTTTATTCCGTGAATATTTTTAAAGTGATATGTAATTAACCTACTTTCAAAAGCCGTTTCTTTTAAAATAATCTCATTTTCAGTAACGGGTGGAAGTTTATCGCTTTTTACAGGCTTCACTAGATTAATAATCGTGCTCATTGCTAACAATGCGGCGCCATGTAAAACGTTAAAAACGGAATTATTTTTATTAGTAGTAGTAGGTCGTATATCGAGTCTGGGTTGTTTGGCTGAAGTCGGTCCATCTTCAACATCATTATCTCTCTCGATATCCGTTTTAGCAGTCGAAGTCCGAGCCGGAGCGTACTGAATAACTGAAGGTCTGCTTTGATAATCTTGAGGATTGAAATTTTCGATAGGAATTAAGTCGGGTACAGGCCGCTTTAATCTATTGATCCCACTTGTACTCGGTTTCGGTAGATAATTCGCATTACATTTTTTCGTGTGTCGACTAAAATATAAAGTTAAGATTTCTTTTCCACATTTATCACACGTCTTCTTCTTATTATCTTGTTCTGGATTCGATGAACATCTTTTTACATGGTAAGATAAGTTACTCTTTGATATCAGCTTGCCGCAGAAACCACATTCAATTTTGGAAGTCATTTCTTTCACCTATAACAGAAAATAAAAAGATTAATTATCAATAAAAAATTAAATTCGAATGTATTCTTATAAATAATATTTATCTAAAATATATTTATTGAAAAATTTTACAAGTCTAAAAAAGTTGACTACTGAAAATTTTCAGTCTCAAAAAATATTTATCGAAAAATTTTATAAGTCTAAAAAAGTTGACTATCGAAAAATTTCAGTCCCGAAAAAATATTTATCGAAAAATTTTACAAGTCTAAAAAAGTTGACTATCGAAAATTTTCTAAGTCCCAAAAAAATATTTATTGAAAAATTTTACAAGTCCAAAAAAGTATTTTTCGAAAAATTTTACAAGTCCAAAAAAGTTGACTATCGCAAAATTTCAAAGTCCCAAAAAAATATTTATCGAAAAATTTTTCAAGTCCAAAAAAGTTGACTATCGAAAATTTTGTAAGTCCTAAAAAAATATTTATCGAAAAATTTTACAAGTCCAAAAAAGTATTTTTCGAAAAATTTTACAAGTCAAAAAAGTTGACTATCGAAAAATTTCAAAGTCCCGAAAAAATATTTATCGAAAAATTTTACAAGTCCAAAAAAATATTTATCGAAAAATTTTACAAGTCGAAAAAAGTATTTTTCGAAAAATTTTACAAGTCTAAAAATGTTGACTACCGAAAATTTTCAAAGTCTCGAAAAGTATTTTGATTAGGATTTTTGCGGACATTTGCCATCACTGATTAGCAAAAAACAAACTGATTAGTAAAACTTGTTTTTTACTAATCAGTGATGGCAAATGTCCGCAAAAATCCTAATCAAAATATAAAATCACCATCACCAACAATGAATTTCAAACAAAGAATCTCGAAAAGTATTTTTGAAAAATTTACAAGTCCCAAAAATGTTGACTACCAACAATTTTCAAAGTCTCAAGATATATTTATTGAAAATTTACAAGTCCTAAACTGAGCGAAAATTTTCTAAGTCCAAACAACATTTATTGAAAAATCTACAAGTCCTAAACTGAGCGAAAATTTTCTAAGTCCAAACAGCATTTATTGAAAAATTTACAAGTCCTAAACTAGCCGAAAATTTTCTAAGTCCAAACAGTATTTATTGAAAAATTTACAAGTCCTAAAAATGTTAAAGTCTTAATAAACCAAAGTCGGCACTTACCTCAGGAACTGTCGAGACGATCTTCAAAACACAACTGGTCAAACTCAAAATCGGACCGGTATATATACCCGGAAAGTCACATGGCTCGCGAATACTGTAGAACACTCTAGAATATTCTAGAAAAACCAAAAATAGATTAATGGAATTATTTAATAAAATCCAAAATAAGAAATTATTCAGTTTTTATTCGCGGGAAATATCAGGCTGGCAGAATGTAGTAGGAAACCGGCGCGCTCGAACGGTGCGACGGTGTGGCGCGCGCGACAAATAATGACGTATTCTCTTGCTCTCTTGACATCTTGACCTTTTGACCTCATGGTCTCATGGTCTCATGGTCTCATGGTCTCATGGTAAGTGAGCTAGAAGAGCCTGTTAACAACTACTGCGTATGATCGGCCGGAGAATTTGCCGCAGAACCCGATCGCGTATGATCGGCCGGAGAATCTGCTATAAGAGAGGATCATGTGTAACTGGTCAAAGTATTTGTCGGAGGAGACGATCGCGTGTACTCGACTGGATTAATCTTACCAAAAAAAAACGATCGCTTAAAATGTGCGGAAATGACACGCGGAGTTTCGGCCTGAAATTAGCGCTCTTTTGTCTAGTCTAGAGCTAAGCCGAAAGTTGAAAACGCTAAAATGACCTGAATAATCGCACAAGGCATCTTAAAAATCTAGAATTTCTATGAACAATTTATTTTTTAGTAAAATAATGCTTAGTTTTTTATTTACTTATTAAACATTTTGAGTTGGATGAAATGTTACTTTTAAATCGACCTAATTACTCACATAGACAAATAATAATTTGTTCAGGGGAAGAATGATAAAGGGGGGGGGGGTTATGTACAAATTGGTAAACTACAGTTCCGGTACCTCAATTTTTACAAATCAAGCACTATGTATAATTTATGAAAATGAAAAAATGGTGTTTTTGGCATCTGGGGACCTCAAAAAGAAAAGATTTTAAGGTCTTAGGCTTAGGTCTTACCTTGAGACCTACGGTAACAGCTTCTTCCCCATAGGGGAAATTCGCTAAAACCCAAACTAATTGTTTTATGTAAACCATTGAAGTTCACAATTTTCTTCTCATTTTTACAAATCAAATGAGACAGAAATGAAGACAGGTGTAGTGGTTATAGTGCCCGCCTACAAACTTGTAGGTAGCCGGATTGATCCCGAGAAAAGTTAGTAGCTTTTTGAAGGGTTGTTTCTGGAGCCAGCTGCCATTGGTTGTTGGGCTATTAATTAACAATCCTGTCTAAGGAACATGCCAATCTTAGTCAGTAACAAGGCTACAAGATTGCGCCACTATCATCACGATCATCACACTCGTCCTTCTCTCATATTCACGGTAACGTCCTCCATGAGGTACCTGTCTTATTAAGAATGATTAAAATAATGAAAAAAATGAAGGCTGTGTATCATTCAAAAGATAAACTATGAATACAAATTTGAAGTTGTAAAGTGTAAGGTCAGAGCTAAATAAAGCTGTAATTTTTAAATTTCCGAATCCTGAGGGATGATATTTCTTGATAACTGTCGAAATCTATCCTTTTATGAGTTAATGAAATATTGTTGAGGTTATTGTAATGAAAAACTCACGGTCGGCCGTGAAAAACGATCACGTGTATTTGCCAATCGTAAATAAACGAAAAGCAGCTTTGCGAAACTAGCGATCGGCCATAAAAAATAGTCGAACGTATTTGCCGATCGCCGATAATCAGCGAATGTAGTCTTTGAAAAGTCACGATCGGCCGCGAAAAACGATCATGTGTATTTACCGATCGTAAATAAGCAAAAAGCAACTTTGCGAAATTGCAATCGGCCTTAATAGTCGATCGCACACGTGTAAATCGCTCGTGAATTTGATCGCCTGGTAATCGGTAGGGTTAACTAACTACACGTCTCATTTGAGTCGGGTAGTTGGAACTACTCAACTCGACCTTGAGTAGTAGCAACTACTCGAGTAATTACTCGACTGTCGAGTACTCGCCCACCCCTAGAAATGAGCAAGCAATTATCCAGCCGCAAATGAGCGAGCAATTTTTCGGCCGCAGGACGAGTATGCAATTCTCCGTCCATGAAGCGAGCGAGCAATTTTCCGGCCATCAAACACTGAGAAATGTGACGGGCACAAAAAGAGAGACAGGCTTGACAGCTGCGATGCAACAGAGATTTTCCAGCAGCGCACAGTGGGCCAGAACACCTCAATTTTTAGCCTAAATTAGTATTTAAACAAAAACAAAAAAATGATTTGTGTATCGTGTTTTTTAAAAATAAAACATTATTTTTATTCAAAAAGTAATTTATAAAACAAAATTACACCCCAACAAAATTTACACACCTTATACAGGGTGAGGGAAAAATGTGGATACCCCCACCTGACTTTTTAACGCGTCATAGTAGGAAAATCAAACTCGGCATACCATCACAATATGAAAAACTGCACTTTTTCATGAGAGACCCATTTTTGCCCTCACCCCCAAAATAGTGAATTTTAAGAGTGGCCCAAATTTTCAAATGTAAACAAACCCCTTTCGAGAGACCCCTTATTTTAAGAGTTTGTTAACAGAAATACAATGGCGCAAACCGGAGGTCAATATCACACCCCTGACCAAAATGGCGACCATTTCAAAATATGAGATGGACAGTCTAGCTCAGTTTAGATACCCCATTTTACCTTGTAAACGGGTTAAAGTTGGAAAACCAAACTCTGACTTCCATTATACGATAGAAAAGTGGACTGTTTTGTCAAAGTCGCAACTTTGCCTCCACGTCCAAAATGGGGTATTTTGGGGGTAGCCTCAAATTTTCAAATGTAAACCCCTACCGAGTGACCCCTCATTTTGAACGATATGCAAGAGAAATGAAATGGCGCAAACCCGAGGCTGATATGACATCCCTAACCAAAATAGCGGGCTTATTAATATAAACATTTGGATGGGAAAACAAGCATACATTTTACCTATTTAAAAATTAAAATGCCTGCCATTTTGGTTGGATGTCATACCAACCTCGGTTTGCGCCATTTTATTTCTCTCGACAATCCCTTCATAATGAGGGGTCACTCGACAAGGGTTTACGATTGAAAATTTGGGGCTGCCCCCAAAATACCCCATTTTTGGGGAGGATGCAAATTTTTGACTTCAACACAAAAGTTGACTAAAATTTAAAGTAAAATTTTGCTCAAGTTTGTATAATTATTTGTCAAGTAATTGCCGTTTCTTTTTATAATTCAAAATAATTTTACATTATTAGCTGGACATGCAAAACATACATTATACACATAAGAAACAGTGTTAAATAAATGAATTATGACTTGGTTTTACTTAATAAAGTACATTAAATTGATATATCTATGTAATAATTTACTGCAATTTCGAAACAAATTGAATATCTGCATTATACAATGCACTATAATAAAATCTGGTGAATGTCTTTCAATACAAAAATGTAAAAAAAGTTTTGAGGGGCACTTTGGGGCAGCCAATTAGAAGTTCCCCTGAAACTACATTAATTGAGGTAACATTATAATCGGGACTCAAAGGGAACTTTTTATAACTCTCTTAAAAATTGTAGTTAGCATTAATTTTTTTTAAATATGTAATGTAATTTAAAATATTTATTCAAAGAATAATTATAGCCGAAAACTCTGTTTAAAACTCATAGATTGTGTAGTTTTTACCTCTAATTAAAGGCTATATAGCAGGTTAAGTTAAATACTTCCACTGAACTATGATTTAAACACAAATCTCAACTAGTTCGATTGAGCATTACCGAACTCTATCAGTTGTCAGACTAGAATAACCTACTTTCTACATTTATGTATCTAGATTAGGATTATATATTTATCTCCAGGGACTTCCAAAATAATCGTTGGTCATTTCTTTACCACTTTCAGCCCATTTCAAGCCTTTTCTATGCAGATTATTTTTTACCATTTTGGCCAGTTATTTAGGGCTGCTGACTCACTGTGCAGCGATGCTACTGAGAGATTTTCTGGCTGCAAAACGAAAAATTTGATTTAAATTTATTTATTTTTCTCTTAACCGGAGCCAGCCAGTTTGGTGCGCCACTGGCACTCCAAGCTGGCTGGCGCCCGGGGTAGGTGCCCCGGCTGCCCCCCCCTAGATCTGTCATTGGCCATAGGATGTAGCATTTAGGAAATTTGTTTAAATCCATTCTTAGCTGATGCCTTCGCCCTAAGAGGAACGTCCATGCAAAATTTCAAGGTTCTAGGTCATGTAGTTTGGGTTGTGAAATGATAGGTGAGTGATATTTTATATTATTATCATCCATTTGTGGTATTATCCATTTGTGGTATTGTCCATGAGTGGTATTAGTCAAAATATATGGTAGATAATCGCTAACTCAGGAAAAGAATAACAATAAAACTAACTGCATTTGTAAGCAACGTGTCAGCGAGGGCTGCCCTAAAATTATTATAAAAGGTATCCAGAGATTGCAGTAACCTTGATAATGTGACTGTTAATCAACCTTGATGTCACGAACCTTAGTAGGAAGAGATTCTCGATAAGAAGACTGTTTTCCGAATCTCCTTGAGAGTCATCCTATCAAGGTTCTACTTTAATGTCATTATGCTCTGTTTTACAGGGGCGTGGAATAGGAGTGACTATTGGCTGTTTGTTGGGAATGACACCGTTGCTGTTTATGAATAACAAAGACGAAAAGGATAAAGATAAAGGAAAAGACAAAGAAGAAACTCCAAGTCCTGAGGAGTAAATTATTATTTTTTGGACCCTTTTAAATATTGATGTCTTACATCTTGTATGTTATAATGAAATGCTTCAGTGTTTAGGTTGTCTTAACCTACACATTTTGAATGTTATGATTGTTAATAGCCTCTGGACGTGAGTGGAGGTTCACCAGTCTCACCAGGTATTGCCTGCTGTGTAAAATAATTGCCTTTGTAGTATAACAAAAACTATAAAGTAGTTTTCGAACTTAATATCTTAAAGTGCATTAAAAAATCTTTTAAGAAAAGAACATTTTTATAGGTACAGTAGCATAAGGGCCACCAAATAACTTGGCGGATGGCCTGAAATCAATTAGATGGATACTGGGAAATATCAAATGGGAATTTGTATTTTCTAAAAACAATTATGTTCTAAGTCAGCGATCCCCAATTGGGGGACCAAACTGGAAATCTGGAATCGTGGAAATTCCCGGATAGTCAAAATGTTTCTGAATCCCAGAGGGGCAGCATCATTTAGTAACATCAGTCAATATGTATAGTACATAGGCATATGTATATGTAGTATCATCAATTATTAGTATATCAATTATAGCAGACTCCCCTCTTAACCGACCCTTAAGAGATTGGATACAGGTCGAATAACTTAAAAGGTCGATTAAAATGGGTTATCTTCTAAACACCTAAAAATAAAAGCTCTCTTGATTTAGGGTTCTTTTAATATCACGCTAAAGGTGTTCATGGATTATTTCAAAAATATACTGCAATTATCAACCGATTTTCCAAAATAATTACTGTAGAAATGTCACAAATAACCCAAAACACAATCAAAACAAAACATTTCCACAAACTAATATTATACCTCATTCTTAAAAAAGAAAAGTTCTTGTGTTAACTCCTGTAATAACATTTTCACATTTTTTTACAATTCTTACTTAATGCCATAATGATTGTCTAATTAATGATGAGAATCAAGCAATCATTGCATTACGAGTCAGACACTTTTTGTTCAAAAGAGGGCCATGGCTTCACTTGACCATGGTGTTGCATCGCAGTAGAATTAGCTTAATGTGCTCCCTCCGCCCTTTCAGGCTTCCAGGCCTTCACTCTCCGTCAAATCCCAAGGTTCTTAACGAACCTTGAGATCTTCTTGACGAAGGTACCTCTTGTCACAGCGCTTCCGTATGATAAAATTGCTTAGAGCCGCGGCTGGGAGTTGAACGCGGGCCAGCTGAGTGAGAACTCAGAAAGTCAGACACTTGATTTATAGCCTTTCACTGGAGTCATTAAACGTCAGATTTGAGTCATAAAAATGTTGTCCTTCGAGTCATTTACCCCCTCTCTCCACCCACACAAGGTGTGTGTTGTTTATTTACTCTAGTGATGATAATGGTTTCCGGATAAGAGACCAAAACTCAGTTCTTTATAATACTCTATAGGTACCCTGAAATGCATCTACCGTATGTTTTAATAAATTAATTAATGCTTTATTCAAAATATTTTAACTGTAACAACCTGTATAGTTAAGCGTAATGTTCCCATCGCCAGATATGGAAACGGAAATGCTGCAATTCCTAGAAAAGGGCAGTTAAACCGAGCTGTTCCCTAAACAGGGTCGGTTAGAACAATTTTTAATATTTGACTAGCAAGGGCAGATAATCTTATCATCGGTCAAAACGAGGTCAGTTAAGAGGGGGTCTACTTAGTGTATTGGAGTTACTCTGTAAGTTGTTAAGCCTCTAAATTGCAAGTTTACAGATCTAATTTTAGCAAATTTCCTGGGAGATTACCCCCAGACCTCCCCTCTGTTTTATTTATTTATTTATTTATTTATTTATTTACAATCATCACATTACATCAATTTACTTGACAGGTGATTTGTCCAGTGGTCTAATTTTATTATACACAAATATATACATAGTAAACACTAAGATAATAAAAAAATACTACTTAGGAATCTTCTAGGTATTCATGCAATGAATAAAATGCCTTCTCCAGTAAAAAAGCCTTTAAAGTTTCTTTAAATTTAGAAAAGGAGTCAATATTCTTTATTGAAGGTGGTAACTTGTTGAATACTTTTGGACCCATGTACTGAGGAGATAGATGAAAAATTTTAAGTCTATGTTGAACCGGTTTTATAGTATTTTTGAATCTGGTGTTGTGAGAGTGGCAGTGTTGATTCTCCATGAATGTGCCAAAACCGCTTTTAACCATTAGCGCCAATTTGTATATATAAGAGCTATATAAAGTTAAAATTTTGTACCGGATGAAAAAATCTTTACAATGAGTGATTTGTTGAACTTTAGCTATAATTCTAACGGCTCTTTTTTGGAGGATAAAAATTTGTTGTGCATGGCTAGATGAGCCCCATACAATTAGCCCATAATTCATGAGAGATGAAAAGTAAGCATGGTATTCTGCTATTTGAGTTTCCAAATTTGTGGTGTCCCGAATTACACGAAGAACAAAAGTTGCTGAACTGAGTCTTTTTGAGAGGTTTTCAATGTGTGTTTGCCAATTTAGTTGATAATCAATTTCAATTCCCAGATAATTAATTGACTTTTGAGAATGAATTTCAGTTGAGTTGGAATTTAAGGTAATGTCGCTGCTAAGATTTGATGCTGAGAAATGAATGAGTTGAGTCTTTGACACATTCAAGGAGAGGCCATTTACCGTAAACCAGTCCCCAAGGAGTGTAAATTCATCAGTAATTATGGCTTCCATGAGATCTTTTTTGCCTTTACAGATTAATGCCGTATCATCCGCGTACTGAAAAGTGATACGATTAGTAGCTTTACAAAGATCATTGACATAAATTATGAATAAACAAGGACCAAGAATGGAGCCTTGAGGTACCCCATAAGAATTAACATTCCAATCTGATTTAAAATTTGTTTGAGATTTCTGTATGATAATTCTTTGTTTTCGATTTTTTAGATAGGACCTGAACCATTTTAATTCATTACTTTTAATTCCATGAATACTTAATTTTTCTAAAAGTATTTCATGATCAACGCAGTCAAAAGCCTTAGACAGATCACAGAGCACACCAACCGTATGCTGTGATCCGTCCAAGGCCTCCGTTATGCAGTTAATCATTTCTGTAATTGATTTTTCGGTGCTGAGTTTTGGGCGGAAACCAAATTGTGATGAGTTTATTAAATTATTTTTTTCTAAATACTCTGTCAGTTGCATTTTTACGATTTTTTCAAAGATTTTAGAGAAACACGGCAAAAGAGCAATTGGGCGATAATCTGAGGGATTATTTACATCTCCCTTTTTAAAAAGAGGTTTAATATCTGCTAGCTTAAGCTTCTCAGGGAAAGCTCCCTCCTCAAGGGACTGGTTAACTATTTTGCATAGTGGTACTTCAATAAATTTAAAAACTCTTTTTATGACGAAGAGAGGAATTTCATCCCAACCTGAAGATTTAGTATTGTTGAGAGAACTGAGAACTTTTCTTAACTCGTTCACAGAGATTCTCCTAAATTTAAACTGTTGTGTAGGGTTTTGTGTTTAGATATTATTTTGGTTTTGGTTAAGGAACTGAATGGCTTTAAATTTATCTGTAAACTGATTTACATGCTGGGAGATATTACTAAAAAAATCATTAAATTTGTTTGCAACTGAGACTGCTCTACTTTGTTTATCTGTTTCATTGCTGAATTGGATTTCCACAGGAGTATCAGAATTCTGCTTTTTTAGACCTATTTCTTGTTTTACTACCGTCCAAGATGCTTTACATTTATTGTTAGACTGTTTAATAAAGTCATCATTAGCTTTGCGTTTTGCTAATGCAACCACTTTTTTGAAAATTTTTTTGTAATTATTGTAATAAAATAAAAAATGTGGGGAACTATTCCATTTTGATTCTTGGTGTAGATTTTTTTTCTTTTCAGCTGATATTTTAATTCCTTGAGTGACCCAATTTTTTTTGTTTTGTTTATTCTTAACACCCGCTTCAGCTGTTTTGGGAAAAGCCTCATTAAATAGATTTGAAAAAGTCAAGAGAAAGTTGTTGTAATTTGAGTCAGTATTTGTTGTTTCATAAAAGTTCCACTCAGTATTTTTTAGAGCTGTCTCAAAAGTTTTAAAATTTCTCTCTGTAAATTTGCGAGTAAGTATTTTATTTTTTCGACTGATTATTGGAGAAGGCATTCCTAATTTCTCAAATGACAAAAGCAAGAGTTTGTGGTCAGATGCACCAATATCTACTACTAATCTACTTATATTTTTTGATCTTGAATTAGAAAAAATATTATCGATGCAAGTGCTTGAGATTTTGGTTACCCTTGTTGGGTCCATAACATTAGGAGTGAACCCGAAGCAGTCACAAATTTCTAATAACTTATATTTACTTGCTTTATTGCTTAATAAATCAATATTCGTGTCAGAGGATATAAAAACATTTTTTGTCCTAGCTTCCAGTGCTAGTTTGTCTAGTAAAATTTCAAATTTTTCTATAAAGGTATTGTCAATGTTATCTCCAGGTATCCTATATATTGATAACTTGATCCGATCTTAAGTTTTTAAGATTGGATACTATCATATGTTTAATTATTTCCAAACCAGTTGTTTAAAATGAGAAGTAATAATTTCTCATCCGCCCAGTTGTCTGGCGAGGCCTGTATCATAAGTTTGTTAATTGAAAATTAACAACCTTTTAGAAGAAATACTTGTTTTTAAATAACTTCTTGATTAGCATGATACGTGTTGTTCTATATACTTTATATAAATAAAAGATGTCTTACAACACTTAAAATATATTTACACTCATACATTCTCTCATTATAAGTCTCTCATTGGGCCTGATGATGGTTGGTGTGACCAACCAAAATCGATCGCCATTTTCCATCTTTTATGTATATTTACCGTCTTATGTATGAGTACAGTATAAGTGTAAATATATTTTAAGTGTTGTAAGACGTTTTCTTTTTCTTTGTCCTAGTTAATCTTCTGGATTGGTTGGTGAAAGTCTAGAAGTAGATTATTTTAGTTAAAAGTCCATCCAGAACTTATGCCATGACCAATTTATATTTAGGGCTTTTTTCAAGAAAAACTTTGGACTTTTGGGAACATTTAATGTATTAAAAACAGTTTAGTCTCAAGGTTATTTTCTGGAACATTTCAATCGCAGTAATGTTCAAGCAAACTGTTTCAACCGAAACCACCCAAAAATATTCAAAATTATGAGTTACAGTTTAAATTTCATTAAAATGTAATAGGATAAAAGTCGGTGTTACAAAAGAATGAGCTCAATTTGTAATCAACTCTATACAGTAGAGTTCCACGACTCCAAACCCCGCTATTCCGAAAATCGGCCAATTCCGAACACAGCCCGATGAAAAAAAACATTTTTTGTCTTGGTAAAAAAAGGATAAATTATGGAAACATGATTTTTTCATAAAAAATATATTATTTACTGTTTCAAACAATTTTAAAGAATATAATCGAAGTATTTTGGCTCACTAATTCAACAAAATGGTGAGTCTAATCTTAGCTATAACGTAAGAAACAAATTGGGAATAAAAATTGACACTCCATTTATACAACTCTAAAGCATAGTCATCAGTCACTGATGAATATGATGTCAAAACTGAGAATACTCACTTAAGAAATATAGTCAGTGATTTTTTTTGCTTTAGGGCACTAAAGCGACTAGATGATACAACTATAACTAGATGACTATGACTAGATGATTGCTGTATAAATATAACATTGGTTACAGCAGAATACAACTATGAAGCGGGAGAGGGAGGATAATTATTCGCCAAAAACAGGCCTACCCCAAGAAAGCAGACGAAAACATGCGAGAGATTCTGAAATCTCCAAAATTCAAAGGTTGAATTGTCACTCTCTAACAGACAGTCAATAAAATTTTAGAACAAGATAAAAACAACAAAAAACCAAACGATTCATCTAATAAGAAACGACGTTGTGACAAATAACCAAAATGTTCCAGCCAATTATATACTTGGCGGGATCTTGCGAACTATACTCAATGATTTTTGTTTCTTTACTTGAGGGATACCTGTCGCTGGCAAAAAAATAAGTGAAATTCTGGAACCTGGATGTGCTGCCACCTATCAGACTAGTTCAGAACTGTGTCCAAAAGTTTTGCAGAACCATATTCCTGCTTAGCGGTGCCCATTCTACAAATGCCTACTGATGTTGTGGCATAATACGGTTCGCAGCGAATGTAATAACAAAACAACATAGTTTTCATATTCAATAAACATTTAGTGTATTCATTATCCACTTATTCCGAACTTTCCGCTGTTGTGAGCAGGTTTGGCCCCAATTAGTTTGGAGTAGTGGGTCTCTACTGTAGCTTTGTTGTTTGTTATTACCACCAACAATGTTCATTTATGTCAGCTAACAAGTTTTATGTGGGATCTGAATCATTTGTTAACATTTCCTCATCAACTTACTATTGAAATTAAAAAAATAGCACAGTGGTCAAAACCTTTGCCTTCTTGTTTTTTTTTTCTTGCCCATTATATCACTGGCTATGACTTCTATGCTACTAACCATATCATATGATATTTTAAACATATAATATTGGTAAACATAACATTTGGCAAATAGAAGGACTGTTGAACAATGTTTTCAGGAAAGTACCTCCTCTCCCCCCCACGCCTTGCACCAGCTTACTCCTTGCATAGCCAGAGATGTAGTTATTTTAATCATTCATTAAATGTGTGAACAATACCATAGTAGCCTTAGCCAAAGATGTATTGTATGAACTGTACTAAGAAATGTTTTTAGTTTGCAAAATTATCACAATCATACTCTAGATTCATATCATATTTTGGTTCTTGTATTACCTAGGTACATAGAAATTAAATAGTTTTACCACTTTCCATTTTATTTCAAAGACATCCATTTTATTTCACAGGAAAGTTCTGTGTTACTTGAAGTTAGGAGCAAGAATCAAAGAATAATCAAGATCTTGTATAGGCTGCCTTTTATATAGATGGAATACATTCAGTTATACTACTTAAATTTATTGGATTTGTGACTGTTAATCAGTATAATTAGAAAGCCCGTAAAAAGTTATCATCATTAGCACTAAATCGTTAACACATAAATTAGACAAACATATTGAGTATCACTGAGACAAATTTGGCCTAGTCATATTTTTTTCTTCCCTCTGATAATACAGGTGTTCAAACTGCCTAGACTTCCTGTGGATTTGTTCTTTCTATCAAGACAAAATATTTTATTCAATCATGGGGATCTATGGATTTCTTTCTGTGTCTGTATGTGTTTCTTTTTACTAATCTTTTGATAACTTTTACCAAACTGAAAGTAGATATCTAAAATTTTGCAAGATAATATTTAGGGGTGGGCGAGTAGTGGATTTTGAAGTCGAGACGAGTATTAAGCCAAATACTTGAGTATCGAGTTGAGTCGAGTCGAGTAGTTGTTTGTGAAAAGTAATGAAATAATTTTTTTAAGTATTTAGGTCTTTGAATTACAGTTAATTAAAATCTTTCTTCAATTTCATTTATAAAATTGGTCTACTTTATTTAAGCTTTGAAAAATAAAACTCTGATATTCTAATACCCCTACATTGCATAATCCCTACTTTTAAGTAAGTTGATATGCTAAATCACTCAAAACAACAAATCACTTAATGTAACACAATCACAAAATAAATTTATGATGTAGGATATGCATAGTTGTAAAATTTAAGCAGTAATAAGATTTAATTACTAGCCTATTATTTTAACAATAAAAAACTGGTTTATATTTTCCCTAAAAATAATTGTTGGCCCTAATTAAAACCTTAGCCAAGAAATTGTGGAAGAAAGAATTAAAAACATCAGGGAGGAGAGCTATGCCCGGTTATGTTTACTTCTCTAAACCCAACCCCACCCCCTTGCCTGACTGCTGATCTATTGTTTTTTGACATCCAGTAACACAGCTGCAACCAGATAAGAATAAGATATCCCTCCAATACAAAAATTACAAAACCTTATCTAATTGTTTTATGAAGTCCACTTTACCAATGAAGTCCACAATTTTCTTTTCATTTTTACAAATCAAATGAGACAGAAATGAAGGCTGGTGTACCATTCAAAATAAAAAATATGATTACAAATTTTAAGTTATTAAGTGTAAGGTCAGAGCTAAATATAGCTGTAAGTTTTCAATTTCCGAATTCTGAGACATCTCTCAGAATCTGGTATTTCTAGATAACTGTAAAAATCCATTCTTCTTTGAGTTAATGAAATATTGTCGAGGTTATTGTTATGAAAAACTCGTGGGCGGCTGCGAAAAACGATAGCGCATATCTGGCGGTGGCGGATAAACGGCAGACGTAGCTTTTCAAAAATCGCGATCTGCCGCGAAATACGATCGTGCGTATTTGCCGATCGCCGAAAATCGGCAAACGTAGCGTTGCTAAAGTCGCGGTCGGCCGCGAAATACGAGCGCGCGTATTTGCTAATCGCCAAAATCGGCAAATAAATGTAGCCTTGCAAAAGTCGCGGTCATCCGCGAAAAACGATCGCGTGTATTTGCCGATCGTAAATGAACGAAATGCAACTTTGCGAAACTAGCGATCGGCCGTAAAAAATAGTCGCGCTTATTTGCCGGCCACAAATGAACAGAAAATGCCGCTTAATGTGAAGCTAGCGAGCAGCGGCGATAAACAATCTGCCGATTGCGGATAAACGGCAGACGTAGCTTTGCGTAACTCGCGATCGGCTGTAAAATTTGATCGCACAAACGTCAATCGCACGCAAATTCGGCCGCCGCGTAAACGGCGGAAGTAAACTACTCGACTCGACCTCGAGTAGTAGCAACGCCCATCCCTAATAATATTACTTAGTAATAGGAAATAATTATTCTGCCATCTTACAACCAAAGCTGGTAGAAAATAATTAAAAAAAATTAAGCCTTAAACTATTTTAAGATGGTGGGTATTTAAATACTTGAACTTAAAATTTTATGAAAATTGCCATTGGAGGTAAAAATGCATAAGATTAACAAAAGCTAAAGGATTTCAAGACAAATGAAACAACACATTTATTGATGGAATTATTTAATAGCTGACTAATCATAACAACAGAAAAAGGATTATAAGACAAATATCAAACAACTCATTTATCAATGGAATTATTTAATAGGTGACTAATTATTTTGTAAAGCCTTGTTTCAACTAGATAGGTTTTGCTAAATAACCATGGTCTAAGCTTAGAAAATTATATAAAATTGGCTAAATGTCTTGGTAACGTGGCTGTTAATAAACAGATTTTATTGATGAAGATGTCGTTTCCTTCATATTTTATCATTCTTATGCATTTCCACCACCATGATGATTTTCGTGAAATTGACTTCAAAGTTGTTAAATGCCCATTTGGAAATGGCTTAAGATAAAGTGAAGATTTTTCACACAAGTATTCTATGCTCTTAAGGCACTCAGTAGTGCTAAATTTGAAGTCAGTACCTTGAGTTCAAAAGAAATATCAAAAGATTAGTAACAAACACAGACAGACTGACTGGTGGAATATTACGCATCACACGGTAAATTACCGTGTTAGATCCACAAGAGATCATGAGATCTCTTGCAAATGTAAATGAGGGTGGAACAAACCCACATAGATCTTCAGTGAGTTTGGAAACACCTGTAACAATATGTTTTGTTGTACAAATATTATTTATTTATTGTCATATTATAGTTTTATGTATAATATAATTTGTGTGAAAAAATATATCTTCTGTTCCTGTATGTTTGTGCGTGGGTGTGGGGTGTGTGTGTGTGTGTGTGTGTGTGTGTGTGTGTGTGTGTGTGTGTGTGTGTGTGTGTGTGTGTGTGTGTGTGTGTGTGTGTGTGTGTGTGTGTGTGCGCGCGCGCGTGTGTGTGTGTCAATATACTGTACAGGAGGTATTAACAAAGTGTCTATAAACATTCGCCTTTTGTTATTTAAGTGCAAAAGTGTCAAAAACAGTGGACTTTCGCTAACTCGAATATCAATAACCCAAATCAGCAATATCTCAATTTTTCCAGTCCATTTATAAAACCTGTTTTAAGTATTAAAAAAAATAAAATTAAAATAACATACATAACTTGAAATAGTTTTATGGTTTTATTTTACCTTCAAAAGTCTTATGATTATATTTTACCTTTAAATGTCAGAGACAGAAAATTACCTTTATAAATTGAAGGTCATTACATCAGTTGAATTAAATTTGCACTTTATCTTCACAAGGTGAGGTTTAACTCATCATGTCAGTTGAAACTGTACAGGACACTACTTGTCCCATTCATCATCTGGATACAGTTTACAATTTTTTACCCCTATAATCGGATTTTTTATTATGTTTAAGGAGGCCTAACTCTTAAGTGGAATTTATTCTAGAATAACCTCAATGACTCAAACACTCCCTTAAGTCAAACCAAGTAATTTGAAGAAAAGTTTAAGTCAATGGATTTAATTTAGCGAGAGTCATCTGTAATATCAGTGTGCCATAAATGCTCCTTGGTAACTGAAGACATTTTTATGTTAATCTGTAAATTTAATAAACTGATGTTTTGAAAAAAAAACTATTTAATCTCTACTTAAAATAGTTTAAATATTAAAACAGAAATATTTTTAAGTCACTTTTCAGTGTTTGTGTATATGATAATAAAATAAACATGAACGAACGAAAACCAAACGATAAAAATAATGAACGATTTATCTTGGTAATAATTGTCTTGAACCTTAACAATCGTAAGATATGAAGTACATCATTTTAACAAATAGGTAGTTAATTTATAGAAGCTGGATTTTAGACAAACCGCCCTGCAACAGGTCTTCCATGGTAATTTCTTTTGCACAACATTTTGTTTTACTTTTTATAATAATTTTTGTTAGGTAAAAGGTATTTTAGTTTAATATCTTAGTAATAATTTGTTGCATTGTTGTTGTACTGTATTTTTGTATACCTTATCATCCAAATTATTGATGTTAATAGCTGAACCCAGTTTGTTTATTGTAAAAATTATTAACTTTTGTTTTTTCAGTGTTTGTTTACTATCACTTTTGTTAAGATATTGTAATTGGTATAGACTTGAATCATACAAATAAATATCCAGTTTTATTAAGAATTAATTTTAGTCCTTCAATATAGTAGGTTACATTGAACCTGACCATTGAGGTGTCCAGCAAGTTTGCGTCTACCACTTATGTTTGTAGTGAAGGATTCAGCTGATGGCCCAGCTCTTATTGCCAGCTGTATTTCCATTAAAGTATCACATTGATTGTTAAAAATAAAAATCTGAGTTGAGTATTTACTCCCGGTGGCCAGCTATGTTAATCAGCGTCAATAGAAACATGGGCCAAGTTCAGTAGCTGATGCTAGGCCCATTAGATGCAGTGCTTAAAAATCAGCTGGCCTGCTTCAAAGCTTAAACTTGGCCTGCCATTTCTATTGATGCCAATTATCAGCAAAGCTAAGCTTACCACTATACACCATATATTATTTTGTATGGTTCATTTTAGTTTTAAACCTGGGTGCTTCAATATTTTAAGTGGAACAGGCTTTTATGGTGCAATTTGCTAATAACTTTCCATGCTGAGAAAAGGGATCTTTTCCGTTATACGTATACCACCATTCCAAATTTACCCTTCAAGCTTGAATTTTGACCGAGCACCATAAACTAGGTCAAATAATTGTTATTAATCGTTTTAAAGTGGAAATTCCTTGTAAGAATATTTTACCAGCGGTTTCCTTATCTTATCTACCGTTATCTCTGTCTAGACGCGATAAGCCAGTGTCTGGCCGTCTAGCAGTCACACTTCCAGTTGGTTAGGTTAGGTTGGGTTAGGTTAGGTTAGGTAGGTTAGGTTTGGTTAGCCTAACCAAACTTACCAAAATCAAGCTTGAATTGATTTTTGACCAAGCACCATACACTAGGTCAAATAATTGTTATCAATGATTTTAAGTGGAAATTCCTTATAAGAATATTTTACCTGCGGTTTCTTTATCTTATCAACCTAATTTGTTAACCTAACTTAAAAAAAATCAAGCTTGAAAAACAAACCTGAAACAGTGGTATATGTATAACGGAAAAGATCCGAGAAAAGTTCTAAAAATATGTGTTGAAATGTGCACTAATTTAAATCATCCACTCAAAGACGTAGAAGTAAGAAATTAATTTTCCTTTGCTCATTCATCTATTATTATGGGCCATTATAGCTGGGTCCATGATGGAGACAGTGCCACACTAAATTTGTAAATATTTATGTTTTGAACTGCGACCTAATTAATTTAAAAAAAATACTATTCGATATGAATCTAAAAATAATTCTATCAATTTATTGATATTTGCACAAATGTTCTAATTTAATGTTGTGTTATGGAATTTCCAAGGTATACAGTGTGTTCATTTTTCTGTGCACACCATTCGGATCTTATTAACTATAAGAGGTACAAGGAAGGTTAAATTATCAAAGTAATGTGATAGGTATGATATAATAAAACGAAGTAAAATGGCGTTGAGCAATTTAAAATATTTTACCAAATTCGTTCATTATGTTAAACATATCATTTTTGCCCAAACACTAAAATTGTCCATAACTTGCTTATTTTTTAAGATAGAAGAATGTAAGTGGGATCAAATTAACATAAAATTTTATGTAGAATCTAAATGGAAAATGAGAAATAATATATTGTTTTTAACACGAGTGCCCAAGTCCACAATTTTTAAAACCACCATATAAAATTTTGTTTTTTATTTTAAAATTTTGTTGCTGCAAAAATACCACACGTGATATTTTTCTCACAAAATGTGCTTACAATCAAATGAAATAAATTTTTACATGTGATAATCGGATACAATACAGTGGATTTGGTAAAGTATGTTTTATCAATGATTTATCAAAAGTATGTTTAACAATGGGTTTTTCTTCTACAGTATTTACTCAAACATGTATATTATTTTTTATTATTTTAGGGGGTTCACTGAACCATTGATCCTATACACGAGCCGCAACTGCTTCCTTGTATCTTCAATTAGTATATTTATGAAAAAACTGTTTTCATAAATAATGGTATGCACAAAAAAAAGAGTACACTGTATATCGTATGAATTAAATAAATTTATGAAAAAGCAGTCAATTATGCATGAGCAATTCCCTTTTCACAGAGCAAATAGATTAATATTTTCTGTGTTGTTAAATCAATAATATGCTCTATATTTTAATGATCTTTGCATTAATAAATAGATGCAATACTTAATCTCATCTTTTGTACATTGATTTTGTTCAAGATAGATTAATATTTTCTGTGTTGTTAAATCAATATTATGCTCTATATTTTAATGATCTTTGCATTAATAATATAGATGCATTACTTAATCCCATCTTTTGTACATTGATTTTGTTCAAGATATGTTTTTACCCAAGTATGGTGCCATTGTTCTTTGGTGCTATTTTGTTCATAATGTACAAATGATGTTGCATATACTCTTTAGTTGTTGAATAGTCTCATCTCTATTATATTATTAATGTTGTTAATTTTTGTGTTACATTTGTCATCAACGTTATTATAGTGCTAGAAAATGTTATTAAGCTTTTGACTGCAAATTGTTAACGTACTTAATATAAACTTTATCAAGATATATTTGTACTTATTTATCCTTAAATCAATAACCTTGAGAGTTATGAATATACTAGTTAAAATTCATGTTTCTAGCCCCTTGAACCGTTATTGACAATCTGGGTACGTACCTCCGTCTTCAGTCCAATACTATTTTGTAACAATAAAGGTGTTACATGTTTCGGCACTACAGTGCCATTGTCAAACACAATACAATTAAAACATTAAACCACAAACTTCACACACAACGCAGTGTTCCTGCTCGTACCGCGGTCATGACGCGTGATAGGCCTATCAATGTTTTTATTCGTTTTTATTTCGTTGTGTGTGAAGTTTGTGGTTTAATGTTTTAATTGTATTGTGTTTGACAATGGCACTGTAGTGCCGAAACATGTAACACCTTTATTGTTACAAAATAGTATTGGACTGAAGACGGAGGTACGTACCCAGATTGAATATACTAGTCTTTTCTCACCAGCAGATATTAGATCTTGTTAGCATATTTTCAGTGAAGAAACAATACCGCCTATCTGAAAAATCTTGGAAAATTTAGTTTTTGGTATCCTAGCAACAGTAGTGTAGTTAATTGTGCACGTAATAGTGGTTGTGGTTGACCAAAAATCCAAGGGATAGCGTTAGTATAGCACTGTTCTAATACCGCCCAAGAGATAGGAATGGAAAAAAAAAACCGTTGCAGCAGACCTGCATACTCAGCAAATTTCAAGTGTAAAACAACATATTTCAATCCAACATAGCGGGATTTGACATGTTTTTGAAAGCTCCACAAGAATAACATGGGGAATGAGTATGCAGGTTTGCTGCTACAGGTATGTTTAAACTAGTTGGTTTTAATTCAATATTTAGTAGATCTGAACTAGAAGAAGTCATCTACCAAGTTTTATAAAGATATGTTGAGAAATAAGCGAGATATAGAATTTTAGCTATTTCCCATAAGGTTAACATTGAGACAACGTACTGTGTTTACCACTTCCAATATCTCGGTAACCAATGGACATAGAGCAGTGATTAAAACTACTAAATTGTTTTTTTTTTGAGCTGAATTCAATGGTGCCGACAAAAATTTGACAAATTTTATTTTTCTATGTGAAAAACTCAAAAAACCCATTTTTGGGGGGTTTATCCCCCTTTACCCCCCCCTTCCAGTGGTCCGATCGGGCTGGTTCACGAATTTGTCTGAGTGATTACTACTTCACACGTCTGTACCAAATTTCATTAAGATCGGACCATATTTACGACCGCTATTGTGTTAACAGACATATATAGATATATATAAAGATATATATATATATATATATAAATTCTAACGAATGGTGTTTTTTGCTTCTGGGGGGCCCAAAATGAAAAGTTAACATGGTCTCGGACTTAGGTCTTACCATGAGTACTACCGTAATAGCTTATTCCTTTAAGGAAATTCGCTGAAACCGCCCATCTTCTTTGGTATACGTTTTTTATGTAAGTATATATAAGGAGGTAGGCGATGTTGCTAAAACAGTTTTTCTTCTCTTCTGTAAAGTTTGGGATTTGTCATTTAGGCGGTATAGTTTATTCACCGATATGCTTAATCTACTTAAATAATAAAGTTAGAGATAACATAACATAAGACATTTTACCATAATCATCACCATTACGATGGATGACTGTAACAGTGGAGGCCAATGTCCCCAAAACTATCAGTTTCTCAATCAATCCCCAGAACACAGCCGTAACTGCTTACTGTCAGCACTCCTAATCTCAGAATTCTTTTTAGCTTAGTTGCTCTTGCTCTCTATGACCAAAACAAGTTATTTCATCATCTATTTCAAAGTTGGTTATCTTGTTAGTCTGAGGTGCCTTGAAACAAAATCGGTTCTCTGTTTGAAAAGAGAGGTTGTTTTTTTGATCCCCTAAAACAACGGTTCTCAACCCAGGGCTTGTGAACCCCCAAGGATTGGTGGAGAGCTTTATGTGGTTCGCAAAAGATATAAATTGATAATGGCGGACACATAAACTATTTTAAAATAACTTATAAGCAATGAAAACTTCCAATCAAGTTAGTTTGTCGAATGTAAACATATATATAATATGTTGAAAATTAAAGCAACTTAAAAAATGTTTAGTTTCCCAAATGAGTCAAGAGTCAAGTCATACCAGTGCTGGTCTTACCAGGTGCAAGGCCCAGGGCAAGGAAACATTTGCGAGGCCTTCCCATCCCAAATAAACCCCCCTCCCCCCACCACCGCCAGTCCTACTCAATGCAGTATTAATTTTTAAGATTGGTATGACGACTTTGTTTTAAAGAATTTAGTTCATTTTTAATCAGTATAGGCTTTTATAGATTATATTTTATCCATCCGTACTGTTACATAATAACATGGTTTCTGTTATCTTATTTATAACTATTTGCAACCACCTTGACGCACATTTTTAAACTCGTACAAATTACGCATAAGGCGGTCCAATCATGAAAAGTATTGCAGTTCTTGATATTTCTCCTACAAAAAAGAAGTATCAAGAACTGCGATATTTTCTCAAAAGAAGGCCATCACACAAATTATCAAAATACACTACACAATATAAGAGCCTAACAGTTACGTCATTGACTTTGAATGTAGTCAGTGGTTACGTGTTTCAAACTCCAAGAGTGAAAATAATTACATTGTCTGCCTCAGCGCATCTGTGACTTAATTCAGAAAAAAAATATTGTATGATCAGCTGTAATGTAACTGTCAGTGGTTTATTATTGTTATTGTTTAGAGAGAGTTGTTTACATGTTGTGTGAGTTTACCTAGAATTTAATAAAGATGAATTTGTAAGTATTTGTTTTAATTACTTACTACAATATGGTGTCAGAAGTGAAAACACCATTTGTTTGTTAATGTTTATGAGTTTATTGGAGTTTAACTATCATTGAGTTTATTAAAAAAAATGGATAAGTTTGCAGCTTACAATATATCTGCACTAGAGCCTTTTGACTTTTCAAACCCAGGGGAATGGGAAAAATGGAAACTTAGATTTTGTCATTTTCGGATGGCATCTCAATTGCATAGAAGCTCTGGAGAAGAGCAAGTAAATACATTAATTTATTAGATGGGTGACAAAGCTGATGATATTCTTATTCAGTTCAAACTTTCATCAGAAGATAAGAGTAATTTTGAAACTGTAATGAAAAATTTTGATGATTTTTTTTACCTAAACTTAATATTGTATTTGAGAGAGCAAAATTTAACAACAGAATACAGTTTGAGGGAGAGGCGGTCGCCGATTTTATAACTGATTTACACAATTTAGCAGACAAATGCTCTTATGGTTCTTTGAGGGATGAACTTATAAGGGACAGGATTGTTGTGGATATTTTAGGTGAAAAATTGCAAACGGATAACCAGGAAAGTGTAAAATTCAATTGAAAGAAAATTCTGTACCAACAGTAAAGGCAGGTTTACACCAAAGTTGACTACCAAAAGTTGACAACTAAAAGTTGAAAACAAAAAGTTGACAACAAAAGGTTGACGACTAAAAGTTGCTGCTCTCTAAAATAGAGCAACAAGTGGAAGATTTTTTTAGTTGACAACTAAATGTTGCTGTTCTCGTCGCGTCTATTGTTGACTTTCTAGGCAATATTGTGAAGAATGTTGGACAAAGAAGACGCACTTATGGCCGCGGCTTGCTGTGTGATCATAGCCAACCGCTGTACAAGGGCTCCCCGAAGTTCTTGGGTGAGACCTTCGTTGCAGGCTAGGGATCGGTACAATGGTAGTGACATGTTAGCTGACATGTTAGCTAACATGGACAAGTTGCAGTACACACCTACCCACGTGCGATGACAGCGCGGGATGGGACCAGGGGTGAGTGCGGGGGTGGCGCCACCGACGTCATGTCCGGCGTGCATAGAGGGCAGTTCTCAACTAGTATTCCACTCGTTGCTTGCGCAAAGCGCGCAGCAACTAGTCTTCCACTTTTAGTTGTCAACTTTCTTTGATCTTTACCGACACTCCGCGGGAAACCGGAGTTTAGTGGAAAACTTGTCTCTCCACTAGTTGACGACTGAAATTAGTCGCTGCAATTTGTAGAAAAAGCAACTAATTGCCGGAACTTGTTGGAAACTTAGTGGAAAACTTTGGTGTAAACGCGGCTTAACAGTAGTAACTTCTCCAAAAAGGGTGCCTATTCCGCTAAGAGATCTAGTCAAAGAAAAGCTGGATCAGATGGAATCGAAGGGTATTATTTATAAAGTTGCTGAACCAACTAATTGGTGCTCAGTAATGGTAGAGTTGCCCCAAAAAAGTGTAATAATGGGAAGAAGGACATTCAATTGTGAGTCGATTTAAGAGGCCTCAATTCATGTGTAAAAAGAGAGTATCACCCAATTACAGACGTTTCTTACACTCTGGGCCTTCTTGCAAATGCTAGGTTTTTCTCTAAATTAGATGCTGAATCTGGATTTCACCAAATTGAGTTGGACGAAAACTCAAAAGATTTCACAGCCTTTATCACACCATATGGCCGGTACAGATTTAATCGTTTACCCTTTGGTATCACCTCAGCTCCAGAACATTTTCAAAGACGTATGTTCCAAATACTGGATGGTTGTGAGGGAGTTGTTTGTCTAATGGATGATGTGTTGATTTCTGGAAGAACAAATCAAGAACATCATCAACGTCTGAGAGCTGTGTTACACAAAATTGAGAACGCAGGAATGACTAATGACTACTCATGTTACTTAATAGTCAGTCATAGTCATAGTCATTTATTTTCTGAATAAATACAAAGTTTACATTTGTATATCTCAGTCGTCAAAATAAAATACAAATTGAAACAATCGAAAAATAAAGAAATAAAATTACTCTGGAAAATAATGTCACAGTCAGGCAAAGAGATATTCATCTTTAGCGTAGGCCTCGTTTTCTAAGAGGAGAAGCTTTAGAGACTTTTTAAACGAATTAAAATTATTTGTTTCTTTAACATTAATTGAAAGAAAACTCAAATCTGTCAGACTCAGATTGAGGTTTTGGGATACCTCATAGATAAGAATGGCATTGCATTGATCCAGACAAAGTTGATGCGATTTTAAAGTTGTCTCCGCCAAATAATTTGAAAGAGTTGCAATCTTTTTTAGGGATGGTGAACTTTATCCCCAAAGCTATTCCGAGAAGATCTGAACTTTTAGCTCCTCTGAATGAGCTTCTGAAGCAAAAGAATGAGTTTTTATGGGATTCGGTTCATGACAAGGCTTTCCAAAATCAGAAAAAAGTGATAACTTCAGCTCCTGTGCTGTCTATTTTTGACCCTTCATTGAGAACTGTTGTCACCGTTGATGCATCATCTTTTGGCATTGGAGGAACACTATTACAAGATTATAATGGAGTTTTGAAACCAGTTGCTTTTGTTTCGCGGACTCTGACTGAAACAGAGAAAAGATATTCTCAGATTGAAAAAGAAGCTTTAGCTGCAGTTTGGACTTGTGCACGTTTAGAAGACTAAATTTTAGGCTTGGATTTTGAACTAGAAACAGACCATAAACCATTGGTTCCCATTTTTTCTTCCCCCATTTTTGATAAGCTATCTCCAAGGCTTCAACGGTTTAGGCTCAGAATGATGCGATATTCTTACAAAATTACTCATGTTCCAGGAAAGCTTATGGTTATAGCTGACTTGCTTTCTCGAAAACCCCTAAACAAGATTGAACCTGGTGTTGATGTAATTGTAGAGGAAGCTGAAGAGTGTATGGCAATAACTTTATCTGATGGTCAAAAGAATAATGAAAGGATATTTAACGCCCAACAGATGGATGGCGACTGCATTCAGGTTCGAAAGTTTGTGATGGACGGTAGGCCCAGTAGATCAGAAATACCAAATCATTTGCTCCCATTTTATGAAAAGAGGTTAACGGGGTTACTATACTAATAATAACTTGACCGAAAAATCTTATTTAACTTTTTATTTTTACTTCCAGAGAGAGAGTATATTTTTTACTAATTCAAACAGTCTAAATCCAAATATTTACATCAGCTGTAAAATAATGTAAAATAATCAGCTAGTGAAGACTTTCAGGATGGCACCACACTAGCCCCCCACGGAGACTAGAAGTCCCGGTGAGCGAAAACAAACTTGACGTCCTGACCGGGTGGTGTAGGACGATCTTGTTGTGTCGCCTCATCATTGATTGTTCTCTTCATTTTGTACGTCATCAGCAACGAAATATGCAGGTTTCACCCGATCTATGCTGACACGTGTCTGGTGCCCGTTGATGATAATAGTTATCGTTTTGTCATCACGCTCGATTCCTGCATAAGGAGGCTGTAATGATTTCCGCACGGTGTCATCCCGGAGGAAAACATGTGAACAAGTTTTCAATTCTTGGAAAACGAAAGGAGTTCGTTTGCCATGACTCGATCCAGGCACTGGTCGAAGCTTGGACATGTGGCTGCGGAGCTGGACAACAAAATCTGGGGGATCAATTTGCTGTTGATTAACACTGGATTCAACCACAAGTTCGCCGGGAAGTCGAAGAGGCTCGCCATACCAATTCTGCTGATGATGTTTTAAAGAACGAAATGCGCTGCGAATCCCGAGTAGGACAATTGGTAAAGCTTGGAGCCAGGTTGTCCCAGGATGGCACATAATTGCGGCTTTCAGCTGTCTGTGGAAACGTTCGACCATCCCATTAGCACAAGGATGTTAGCTGCATGTACGATGACGTTCGATGCCAAGAGACACACCCAGACGGCGAAAGAGGTCTGATTCAAACTGCCTTCCTTGATCTGTTGTAATCTGATAAGGTGTTCCGAAACGAGAAATCCAACAGTTGATTAGTGCTTCAGCAACTTCGTTGGCTGTAATGCTTTGCAGAGGCCAAACTTCAGGCCATCTAGTAACTGGCCAAACTATAACTGGTTGTTCAGGCCATGTAGTACAACTGTGAGGCAATAGCGGTAAGATCTTGCTGAAGGGAGAGGTCCAATGAGGTCGATATGTATGTGCTGGAAACGCGTTGATGGACTGAGAAATTTTCCAGGAGGTGCTTGTACATGACGAGTCACTTTTGAACGTTGGCAATGTTCACAGGCACGGGCCCAGTTGCGACAATCCTGCTGCATGCGGGGCCAAACAAATCGTTCTGCCACAAGTTTCGCAGAAGCTTTGATGCTCGGGTGACTTAGGTTATGGAGAGAACTGAAAATAGAGCATCGGAGAGATCGAGGGACAAAGGGACGTTGATTGGATGTTGAGGAGTCACAGTAAAGATGGAAATCCATCCCAGGGATGTTGACGGGTTTCAAACGAAGAGATGAATCCGAATATTTACCATGGCTAGATAAAATGTCTTGAAGTTCGGGATCGGTAGCTTGATGTTGAGCCATAATATTAATGTCCACAACATTAGGAGAATTACTAGACAGTGCATCGACATGAGAAAATGTATCAGCGACTATGTTAGTCAATCCAGAAACGTGCCTGATATCTGTAGTGAACTGGGAGATAAAAGTGAGTTGATTCTGTTGTACTGGAGGAAGTTTTTCTCGTTTTTGACTGAAAGCAAATGTTATGGGCTTATGATCCGTAAAAACAATGCAATGGTTTGCCTCAAGAATATGACGAAAATGATTTATAGCAGCATAGATAGCGAAAAGTTCACGATAGTATGCTGGCCAAAGGGATTGTTTTGGGGTCAGTTTCTGCGAGAAAAAGGAAAGAGGTTCCCAGATGGAGTCATCAACCCATTGTTGGAGAACATCCGCGACCGAAGTGTT
The DNA here is from genome assembly GCA_035578135.1 of Flexamia atlantica. Taxonomy (NCBI): domain Eukaryota; kingdom Metazoa; phylum Arthropoda; class Insecta; order Hemiptera; family Cicadellidae; genus Flexamia; species Flexamia atlantica. The sequence continues at coordinate 200,849,152 of JAQJVK010000001.1, read as the reverse complement.
CGAAGCATCGCAAAACAAAGCGAGAGGGTCTTTGTGATCCGGGTGAGCGAGTAAGGTAGCATTTGCGAGATGTTCTTTGCAAGCAGTAAACGCAGCATCCAAATCAGGAGTCCAGTTCACAGGTTGGGGTAGTTCGAATGTAATGTAAAGTGGAGTGCCGAGGATTCCGAGGTACCCCGGATGGACGGATCAACTCTGGAAAGTCTGCAAAAATGTTGTGATGGGAAACATGTACAGAGAGTGCTTTCACGCTCGGTTGAGAATTCTGGACCTGCTGGCCTGGTGCCATTAAGCCTGTTTTTCCATCCACGAGGCGTTTATTTCGACAGTCTGGTAAAAGATTAAAATACGACAAAAAATCAGATCCGATAATAGGTACATGAACATCCGCTACGACAAAACGCCAAGTCAAACAACGACGAAGTCCTAAGTCCAATGTGAGATTGATAAAGCCATAAGTGTTAATAGTCGAGTTGTTTGCTGCACTTAACCCTAGAGAGCTCGCGCCTACCGCCGTAACGTGAGAGCTCGCGCGGGGTAAATATTTACCCCATTATGTTTTATTGTATTTCTTTAATGAAACAACAAGCAATTAATTCGAAACATATACAAACTTTAATGTCAACTATATTTAACTTATATAAGTTACACTCCATCATGTAGAAAGTCTTAACAGAAAAGCATGCTGTTCAAACTTAAGACAGTCAACACAAGTTTCTACTGTATGGTCCTTGCAGATGCTTTTACCGCAATTAGCATAGCACTTGGTAGTTTTTCGGTCCAAATTTCTAAATTTCTTGATCAGAAATCACATCTGGCATTTTTCCCGAGTTAGTTGTTGCATTGGTTCTCGATGCGGTAATCCTAAAGCCAGCTTTATGCGCGTTTTAGGTCTCTTGGTAATGTTACAATTTCAGTACAGCGTGGACTTAATACGAGATCTGCCGTTACAAACTTGGCGTTACATCAACCTAGACTAACAGGTCAGCCACTAGACGAGTCGACTGGAAGGAACTGAGGGCGAGAAAGCACTCGGGTACGTCTTCGCATACTTTTTCTTGTGTTAAAAACGTGCCTGGAGAAAATTTACCCCGCGCGAGCTCTCTAGGGTTAATTTATAATCGGTCGGATACCATCGATCAGGTAGCTGTCTTTTAGGAAAACAGCAAATGTCAGATCCGCTGTCTATTAGGAATCGAGATCGGGTAGCACGATCTGTAACATAAAGACAGCCTCCAGAGGTCAAGCAGTCCGTTGCCGCCATCACTGACTGCTTCTGGAGTTTTCCTGAAAATTGCAGGGATGGGTACATTTCGTTGCACTATTACCAAATTTACGGTGATACCAACAGACGGGTGACGTATCAGTGGATCTAGTCCTTGGTGTCGATCGACTCCGAGGACGACCGCTGGAGTAATTTTTGCATCTGTGTTTGGTGGAGAGTTCTGCCACTTGCTTAGAGAGAGATTGTATAGCATTTAATAAGGCGTTACATGAGTCTGGACACGAGTTGGAGGTGGTGGAAACGGCAGCTGTCTGGGGAATTGGTTGTTGAGCTACCTCAACGATCTTATCAGCCAAATCAGCCAACTTATCCAGCGGAAGGTCGAGCTGTGTCGTCAAGATGGCCTGGGTTTGCGGAGGAAGACGACGCAACCACAGCTGGCGAAGGAGGCTGTCTTGAAGAGTCGAAGAACCAGCCAGAGAACGTAGTTGCCGCAGAAATTGGGACGGTTTTCTGTCGCCAAGTTCTTCGTCGCTGACGAGCTGTCGTACTCACTGCTCCTCTGAAGCAGACAGACGTTGGATGAGCTGAGTTCTCAACACTTGATATTTGTTTGTGACTGGTGGATTCGTAATGATATCTTCCACCTCGGCAGCGTATCGGGTGTCCAGTTGTGCCACAATGTAGTGGTATTCAGTTTCTTCAGAGGTTATCCCGGAAATAGCAAATTGGGAGTCGGCTTGGGAAAACCAGAGGCTTGGTCTATCTGCCCAAAAAGGTGGCAACTTCAAAGCAACTCGTTGTACAGAAGGAGTTTCAGTTTGAGATGTGACAGTCTATTCTCTTTCAAGTCTTCTGACAAGCTCATCATTCGCTGTACGAAGATCTTGAAGTTGTCTTTCAAGTTCATCCATGGTAAAAAAAAAAAAAAAACAGTTTTGGTGTCAAAGTTACTTTTAAATATAACGAATAACGAAATCGAAAAGATCAGAAAGGTGAATATTCTTTTAAAACGGATAAGGTCACCAATTAACGGGGTTACTATACTAATAATAACTTGACCGAAAAATCTTATTTAACTTTTTATTTGTACTTCCAGAGAGAGAGTATATTTTTTACTAATTCAAACAGTCTAAATCCAAATATTTACATCAGCTGTAAAATAATGTAAAATAATCAGCTTGTGAAGACTTTCAGGATGGCACCACAAGGTCAAACTTATCAGTTTATCAATAAGTTCTGCTTATGAATTCCTCAATTCCTCAGTATGGCTTGTCATTCCTCAAGAGTTAAGGCAAACAGTTTTACAGTCACTTCATCATGGACATTTGGGCATAACGAAATGCCGATCACGAGCAAAAGACACTGTATGGTGGCCACATATATCTAAAGATATTGCTAGAGTGGTTGAAAAATGTCCTGAGTGTGCCAAATGTCGGGTTTACAACAAAGAACCTTTGATTCAAATTGAAATGCCCAAAAAACCTTGGGAGAGTGCTTCTGCAGACTTATTCAAAGTTAATGGAAAGTGGTTCTAGTTGATGATTGATCGTTATTCTCGGCATCCTGAAGTAGAAGAACTGTGTAACTTAAGCATGAATAACATTATAACCAAAATGTCAGGAATTATGGCTAGACATGGAGTACCTGAAATAATCATGACAGATTGTGGAACTCAGTTTGAACCTTTCTTTGGATCATATGAGTTCCGACAATTTCAAGAAAGTTATGGTTTTCGTCTCATTACCTCAAGTCCGAAACACCCTCAGACTAATGGATTAGCGGAAGCAGGGGTCAAGATCGTTAAAAACATAATGAAGAAAGAGACTGACTATCACATGGGTTTGCTAGCTTATAGGAATTCTCAACTTGAAAATAGTTTTACACTGGCTCAGTTATCGATGGGAAGAAGACTTTGTGACACAGTTCCAATTTTAGAAAAACAGTTGGCTAGAAAAACATGTAGCTAGAGTAACATGTTTAGAAAAACATGTAGTGACAAAGCATTACTTTTTGAACTGTTTGACATAAGGTATGCACCTATTTTAGTAAAACAGTTGGTTCCCGAACTCCCTTCTAGAACCAAAATATTTTATAATAAACAGCTCAAGAGGGAGAGGATTCAAAGAAACTACAACAAAGCACTTAAAGCCAAAGATCTACAGCCTCTTACGCCAGGAGAGAAAGTATGGATAAGAGATAAAAGAGTAACAGGGGTTGTATCTCGTAAAACAGACCAGCCTCGTTCCTATATAGTGCGTACAAATTTGAATGACTTGAGACGAAATAGATGATGCCTGATTCCTTTTCACAGTAAGGCTGACGCTCCAACTCAGGATTCACAGCAATATAGTTATGGAAGACTTGAACAGAGTTCACCTGCAAGTTTGAGTCGGTCAGCAAAACAACCTCCTATTAAGGTACAAGACAGTGTAGTGCCGCTATTGACCCCAGTTCCTTAAATTAATTAAGTAAAAAGAAATCAATAGTGGTTTACAATAAACTTGTATTCAGAATCAGGAAAGATACAGGAAACCTAAATCTTAATATTTACAAATTCTCCAATTAAACAATAACATAAAAACAGATGTTTATAATAAATGACATTTGAGAGGAATTAAAACATAGAGGATCCACATCAGCCCCCCGCGGAGACTGGAAGTCATGGTAATTTGAATTTGACGGTACGTCCTGATCGGGTAACATATGGTGTCATTGGAGTCACCTTCGAGGAGTGATGCCTTGGATCATGGTTCTGTGGTTTAAGATGACATCCAATACTTGGGCCAGTCTTCACGTCAGTCTTTGCGTCTTCTTGGGAAATATATGCTGGCTTAACCCGATCTAAAGTCACTCTCACTTTTCTTCCATTTTGATTGATATCCATAGACTTTTCTTGGCGAGCCGTAACAGGGTAAGGACCAGAGTAAGGAGGCTGTAGTGATCTTCTTACCAAGTCGTCTCGTAAGTATACATGCGTGCATTTATCAAGATCTTGAGAGATGAATGTTTTTGGTTTGTCATGTCGAGAAGCAGGGCTGGGTCTGATGGACGACATGTGACGTCGCAGGCGGACGACATAATCCGAGGGGTCTTCTTGTCTTGGTTCCTCTCTGGGTAGATCCAGAAGTTCTCCAGGGAGACGCAATTGTTCCCTGAAAACTAATTCCGCAGTTGATGCGTGGAGGTCTTCGCGAAAAGCGCTGCGGATTCCGAGAAGAACAACAGGAAGAGCTTCAAGCCAGGACTAGTCACGATGGCACATTAGTGAAGCTTTCAGCTGATGATGCAATCTCTCGACTAAACCACTGGCGCAGGGGTGGTAACTGCATGTCCTGATTTGTTCCATACCAAAGGTTTTACCAAGGGAACCAAAAAGAGCTGATTCGAACTGGCGTCCTTGGTCAGTTGTGATGCGCAAGGGAGAGCCGTAGTGTGAAATCCAGCATGTGACTAAACCTTCTGCAACTTCATCAGCGGTGATTGTTTTAAGAGGATGAACTTCTGGCCACCTGGTGTATCGATCAACCACTGTAAGACAGTATCTGTATGGACCGGATGGTGGAAGAGGTCCTATGATGTCGATATGAATGTGTTCAAAACGGGATGATGGAAGTGAAAATGATCCAATAGGTGTACGCACATGACGTGTTACCTTGGCACGTTGGCAATGCTCGCAAGCGCGGGCCCATTTCCGGCAATCCTGTTTGACACGTGGCCACACAAAACGGTCTGATACGAGTTTAGCAGTAGCCTTAATGCCAGGATGACTGAGGTTGTGGAGCGGAGTGAAAACTGACCGTCTTAGGGGTTCAGGAACAAATGGACGTTATGTTGGTGTTGTTGTGTCGCAGTACACTTGAAGGTCCGTTCCAGGAATAGCAACAGGTCTCAGACGAAGTGAAGAGTCTCCACTTAGGATCTCCTGTAGTTCAGGGTCGTTTGCTTGATGGCGGGCTAAAGTATTAGCGTCCACGGAGTTGACACTTTTGGCTGTGAGGGCATCGACACGTGAAAAACTGTCAGCAACAATGTTTGCTGATCCAGAAATATGCCTGATATCTGTGGTAAACTGAGATATGTATGTAAGTTGGTTCGGTTGAACTGGAGGGAGCTTTTCTCGTTTTTGGCTAAAGGCGAAAGTTATAGGCTTGTGGTCTGTGAAAATAATACAATGATTTGCCTCTAGAAAATGTCGGAAATGCCTTATAGCAGCATAAATTGCGAAAAGTTCACGATAATACCCTGGCCAAAGAGATTGCTTTGGGGTTAGCTTCTGGGAAAAGAAAGAGAGAGGTTCCCAAGTAGAATTATCAACAAGTTGTTAAAGTACAGCTCCAACAGAAGTGTTAGAGGAATCACAGAACAACGCAAGAGGGGCATTGTGATCTGGGTGAACTAGTAGTGTGGCGTTGGCGAGATGTTCCTTACAAGCAGAGAATGCAGCATCCAATTCAGTAGTCCAATTCACTGGTTGATTACCTCGAAGTGACGAAAGTGTGCTGTGCAGCTGTGCTTGATGTTCTGCGGCTGATGGAATGAACCTCCTGTAGAAGTTAAGCATGCCTAAAAAAACGGCGCAACTTTTTTGCAGTGGAGGGGCGAGCGAATTGTTGCAAAGCCTCAATGCGATCAGGAAGTGGTCTTGTACCTGCAGCTGAAACTTCGTAACCAAGATATGTAACCTTAGGGGCACTTAAGACTGTTTTCTTTACGTTGACTAGAATGCCGTAATCAGACAGTCGTTTGAATAGGGTTCTTAAATGACCTTCATGCTCTGCTTCGTCCTTAGAGAAGACTAAAATGTCGTCTATGTAAGGAAAGCAGAAGTCTAAACCAAAGACGACTTCATCAATGAATCGCTGAAATGTTTGACCGGCATTCCGGAGTCCGAAAGACAAAAAGGGGAATTCGAACAAGCCAAAAAGCATTGTAATGGCTGTCTTAGGGATGTCATCAGGATTAACAGGGATTTGAGTGTAGGCTTTAACTAAATCTACCACGGAGAATACCTTGCAGCCTCTAAGGGAATGAGTGAAATCGTGGATGTGTCTTACCGGGTACCTGTCAGGGATGGTTCTTGCATTAAGGGCACGATAGTCACCACAGGGACGCCAACCATCTGGTTTCTTGGGGACCATGTGAAGAGGCGAAGACCATGGTCCATCGGATCTACGTGCTGTGCCATCATTCAACATGGCGTCGAATTCAGCTTTCGCCAGAACGAGACGATCTGGAGCAAGACGTCGGGAGCGAGACGAGACAGGAGGGCCGGGGGTTGTCTTAATAAAGTGCATGGTGGAATGTTTGACCTTACGAGGGGTACCAGAGGGACGAGTGATCTCAGGAAATTCAGCTAATATTGATGAAATCGGGGAATCGGGAGCTATAGTCTTTATGCTAAAGTGAGAGATCGTAGTCGTTTGGCACGGGACAGAAAGGTTTGTTACACTATCAATTAGTCGCTGATTGCGACAGTCGGGTAGCAAGCCAAAATGCGCTAAAAAATCTGATCCGAGTATGGGTGTACTAACATCAGCAACGATAAAATTCCACGTGAAAGCTCGTCTAAGTCCGAGGTTCAAAGTTAATGTCATCATCCCGTAAGTGTGGATGGTTGTGTTGTTAACAGCTCGAAGCTCGTAATCTACACGCTGTTGTCGACTAACAATAAACGATTTAGGTAAACAGCATATATCAGAACCTGTGTCGATTAGAAATTTCTTATTTGTTGTGCGATCTAGGATAAGTAGTCGGCGTCCCCCTGAGTGACAGTCAGTTGACACCATTACTGACTGCCTTTGGAGTTTGTTGAATTTTCAAAAGAACAAGGCTGGAGGCACCTTTTAGCATTATTACCAAAACGTTCGTGATACCAGCACAATGTAGTCTGTCGAGTATCATTTGGACTGCTAGATCGACCATACCACCTTTTATTTCGACCGTTTGATGAACTACGATTGCGACTTCTTGATCGTCCATTGCTTAGCGAGTTAACTTGATCCCGCATCGTTTTTAATTCAAGTTCCATGACGGATAGCCGTTCCAAAACTTCATCAAATTGAGAAGGATTAGGAACTGCAGATTGTGAAGATGATGAAGCAACTGCATGTAAGGACCTTATGTTAGGTAAAGGACATAGTGAACTAAGTGGTTGGACTTCCAGTATTTTGTCGGCGGTAAGCGCCAATACGTCTAGTTGGATACCGGGTTGTCCGGCTTGAGTTTGCAAAATCCCCTGAACATGTGATGGGAGTCGTTGCATCCAAATTGTTTTTAACAACCCATCATCTATCGTAGAAGAGCCTACAAGGGATCGAAGGTAGCGCAAAAACTGCGAAGGAGTTCTATCACCAAGCTCCTCCTCCATTAGTAGTTGGCGTATACGCTTTTCTTCAGACACGGACAGACGACGGACAAGCTCAGATTTGAGGGTTGAGTATGGATTTAGAGGAGGAGGATTTGTTATGAGATCTTCGACTTCACAGGCGTAATGTTCGTCCAAGTGCGAGATAACATAAGAGTACTTGGTTGTTTCATTCGTTATGCGCCCCAAGGCGAATTGTGCCTCGACTTGGGCAAACCATAGTGCCGGCTTTTCGCTCCAAAAAGGGGGAAGTTTGACACTCACCTTGTGGATTCCGAGTTCACCGAGTTGTCTCGCCGGGATCGGGTCATCTGCGAAGGACGGCTGAGGTTGAAGTCGGAGCTCAGGCAAGGGCGGCAGAGGTTAATGTTGGAGCGAAAGCTGGTCAGCTGCTTCGTGTGGTTCCTCTGGTTCATCGCCGCGGTCCAGGCCTTGTATTTGGAGACGCAAGTTCCGATTTTCCTCCTCCAGTCGAGCCAGGCGATCCAAAAGATCCTGATCCATGTTTGATGAGAAGCAGGCGCGAAGGTGTAGAGTTATGTGATGGACAAGAGGTAAATTAGAAAATAAATAATTTTGAAAAAAAATATAAGGTTAAAATAATTATCTAATCGGGGTCACCAAATTGTAGTGCCGCTATCGACCCCAGTTCCTTAAATTAATTAAGTAAAAAGAAATCAATAGTGGTTTACATTAAACTTGTATTCAGAATCAGGAAAGATACAGGAAACCTAAATCTTAATATTTACAAATTCTCCAATTAAACAATAACATAAAAACAGATGTTTATAATACATGTCATTTGAGAGGAATTAAAACATAGAGGTTCCACAACAGTAATCTTAGACGTTCTTCTCGTGTTCCCAAGCCCGTAAAAAGAATGAACCTGTGAGGGAAGATATTGTATGATCAGCTATAATGTAACTGTCAGTGGTTTATTATTGTTATTGTTTAGAGAGAGTTGTTTACATGTTGTGTGAGTTTACCTAGTTTCAATAAAGATGAATTTGTAAGTATTTGTTTTAATTACTTACTACAATAAAAAAATCTCAACTCTTTTGACCTCAAATTTCTGACTAGTTTTTGATAATTCTGCCAGTAGTAACTGTTTAACGCTATTAAATTGAAGTACTTATAAATTTGAAAACTTGTAGGAGTGTTGGGAAATACAAGGTCATAAGTTGAGAATTTTAGGTGGTCTCCTCTCCCTACAGTTGGGCGACATTAACACTACTACTGTGAAATATTTTGTAATTCACCAGCAATAACCTTTCCGCATACAGTATAACGGATGAAACTAAATGAACATTAATTCCCTGTAATTTCCCCTAGGTACTTGGCGAGGACTGTATTAACTTTGAATTTGAATACTTCCAGTATTCACAGCTTATATGTTCTATAAGCCTCGCAAAAACCATACACCTTTATCAAATAGCCTTAAAGGTGGAGATTGTATTTGGTTTAGCATACCATTTTGCCGCCTTTTTGAATTGTATTTTTAGTATTACATGTAATCATTCTCACGCTTTAATGAAAATGTTTGTATGATTTTATCGGATTTTGTTGTCATCTGTTTCAAATCAAAGAAAACCCTTATCAGAAGTGCGAGGCTCTCCCAGGCGCGAGGCCCCAGGCGGCCGCCCCTTTCGCCCTGTTAGTACTTCCCTATGTATTTGATCTTTCATACAAAGGTGTTCAATGGATCAGAAACTGAAGAATATCTAATGCAGGGGGTTGTCAGGGCCAGCTCCAGGTGGGGCGGCTGCCCGAGGGTCTGCGCTTTTGGGAGCCCCACGCTACTGAGAACACCAGGCAAAAAAAGTTCCCAATCAGATTAAAACTATGGATATTATTTTACTCAGTTTCAAAATGTGTTTAAAAAACTTTAACAAACACAACAAGGGCAAATTCAGTAATACGAATAAAATTGGATTGAGAAAGGTGGGGCCTTTCTTACAATAGAACTTTGGTAGACGAAGGGCTGTGGAAGTTCCGGAAAACAACTCCAGTCATCTGCTACGGCTGAGCACTGAACGGCAAGTGTTCCTGGCAGCAGGGAAGGAAACTTACCTGGAGCTCTGCAATTGCATGTGCTCTATGTTGTCGACTGTCTGTTTATATTTGATGTTTGATGTGCACGCTGATGTGTTTTATCATAATGTTTTAAGAGCAATATTTTTTGCCTGGATTAAAATAATTTTCTCTAATTTAAATGCTGTTATAGTATGCTCTAATGAAACTGGTAGGTTTAGGCAGAGCGTGAAATTTTACCTATCATGCCTGATTTAGCAAGGCTATGTGGCATAATGGGGATTAGAGGAGCTAAAAGGATATAACTATATTTTAAAGAGCTTTAAAAATTAGAACTCGATCAAAATAAATGGGATAAAATTCAAAGATAATATGATTGCACTTAATTTTATTTAGGTTAAATAATTTTGTTACATCAAGTAAACTGTAAAGAAAGCAATAAGGTAAATATTAACTTGTAACAGAACTCCTGCAGAGTTATTCATTCCTTATTTTAGAAATAATTACTTTTATCGGAGGAAAATGACTAAAATACCCCCGTTGCAGCAGACTTGCATACTCAGCGAATTTCAAATGCCAAGGAACATGATTCAAATCCATGATGGTTGACATGTTTTTGTAAGCTCCATATGAGTAACATGGGGAATAAGTATGCAGGTTTGCTGCAACGGGTATGTGCAAACTGGGTGGTTTTAATTCAATATTTAGTATACCTAAACTAGAAGAACCCATATACCAAACTTTATTAAGATACTAGAAGAACCCGTGGCTTCGCTCACGATTAAAATTAAACATTCACTATCACCCATGAATTATATAGTTTTGCTTTCCCATTTATTTTTCTTGTTGTAAAATCTAATGTATCTACTTCTTTGAACATATCAAATGTACTTCCATAAAGCAAAAGTTTTTAGAAATTCGCTCTTAGTACGCAGGTCTCCTACGACGGGGGAATCATATTCCTGCATAAAGTGCCTGTACATAAAAAATGTGACCATATCCAACGCCCACCGACAAAGCCCCAAATGGTGTTGCTGCCCTGAGTAGGCTCATGCCCAATATCGGCGGTTCTTCCTCTTGCAAGTGCGTTTTGCTTGTGTCGGCTGTCCAGTCGATCGTGCTATCAGGTGAAGAGGATTGCGCTCACACACTCAAGAGGCCAATTTACAGAGACGAACGCCGAGAAGCATTTATGGTCGTTTCCACGGTACCTGAGCTTGCCCTGATGATGATCATGGGGCACAATATAAGGAACGGCACCCTTGGCTTTTTCGACGGCACTTTGAATCTGCTCGCATATGTTACCCTTAATTAAAACTTTATTATGCACCCCCGTCGCAGCAGACCTGCGTATTAGAAATCCTATTTCTTTCCTTCATGAAGGCATACGTGTTAGAGGAACCAAAGAAGGTAGCCTAGCTTGAAATTTTATTCACTGTAAAAGATCATTTTCTTAAGGTTTTAGGGTCTACCCTGAACAAAAAATTACAATGCCACTCCAGCAATTATTAAAAAGTGCTGTCTTAAGTTTTTAGACTCTATATTGAGCAAAACGTTTGAATGAGCCGTCCCGGCAATTTTTTTAAAGTGCTGTAGATAAATTAATTCTTTACAGTAGCACACTCTTCCTCTTTAAATAGCAGTTAGTTGTCATAAAAAAAGTCCTTCAAGTATAAGTGATCAGTGATCACTGGAGTCCTTCAGTAATCAGTTATTTATTTTATGTTATACTACATATCAGCATTTTATATAGTGTATTGTACTTTGAAAAAATGCAAAAGTCCAATTCATTGACCACCTGGCACCAAGTAACAAATCTTCATTTTAACAAATACAGTTAAATAGCAGAAAGAAATACCATTTATTTACATCACTTGTTTTAAATTTTACTTTCATATGTTTTGTTAGTAAACAAATCTAACTCAAATTCTTTCAATATCCCTGACATGGGTACCTTTAAGACGGTCCCAGGGCTAAGCCCTGAAAGTTATCACGAAATTGAAGGTGTATAAACCTACTCCATGAAATTCTACATTTATGTACCAAGTTTCGTGGCCATCGGTCCAGCGGTTTCTGAGTTTATCCGTGCCAACTAAATATATATGTATATATACCAACATCCTCTTTTATACTTATAGATGTAAAGAAATAAGGAAGATATAGAATGTTTTTTATTTCCCATAAGGTTAACATTGGGTCAATATCTCGGTTACCAATGAACATAGAGCAATGATTTAAAATTTATTTTTCGAGCTGAATTCAATCGTGCTAGTGCTAATAAAAATCGGATTTTTTTATTTTTCCACATAAAAACTCCACACAAAAAATCCATTTTGGGGGGTTTACCTCCTTACCTCCCCCCTATCAGGTGGTCCGATTAGGATGGTTTATGAACTCGTCCGAGTGATTACCACTTCACATGTTTGTACCAAATTTCATTAAGATCGGATCAGATTTACAGACACTATCATGTTAATAGACATATACTGTGTGTCCCAAAAGTCCCGAACCGGTTTAATATCTTTTAAAGTAAGCCAGATATCAAAACAATATTTCGCATACCTTTTGTACTAAAAAAAAAACTACTTTTTGATGTATGTGTCATTTCTGCCCCCGCCCCCAAAATTGGATTTTGGGGGGGACGCCCCAAAATTTTAAATGTAAACCCCCATTGTGCGACTGCTTATTTTAAAGGGCTTGTTAAAAGAAACACAATGCCGCAAACCGGAGGTCGCATGCACCAGTCCAAAATGGCGGCCATTCAAAAATTTAAAAATGCCGTCCGTCAATTAAAATTGAGTATTTTCTGTGTTCGGCAATTCACAATTAAATTGAATAAGAATCACCAGAACACATTTTAACTACTTAAAAGATACAAAAATAATGATTTCTTGTTGTCATCATCAAGGTTCAACCCTCCAAAATGGTTGGGGGGGGGGGGGGGGTTTGTCCAACCAACTCCAATATCAACTCACATTATATGACCACTCATTTTAATTTGCTGAGTAAAAAATAAGCCAAAGCTTGTTTTAATGAAATTTCAAAAAAGTTACCTAATACTTATAAATTTTTTAGGGTTTCCCCACCCCCCAAACCCATTTTGGAGGGTTGAGCATTGATGATGACAAGAAATTATTATTTTTGTATCTTTTAAGTAGTTAAAATGTGTTCTGGTGATTCTTATTTGATTTAAATGTGAATTACCGAACTCAGAAAATACTCAATTTAGTAAAAAAAGTTACTAATAAATATCCGCCTTGATGCGACCTTTGGCTCAGCGGCAAAGGTTGATACTTGCGGAGGGTCGTCTATGCGTTATCTTTTGGTAATACCCCCATACATGAAGTACCAAATATTCGCCACAAAAATAACTAATTTTTTGAAATTTTATTAAAACAAGCTATGGCTTATTTTTAGCGAATTTCCCCTATAGGGAAGAAGCTATTACCGTAGGTCTCATGGTAAGACCTAAGCCCAAGACCATGGTAACTTTTCGTTTTGGGGCCCCCAGAAGCAAAAAACACCATTCGTTCAAATTTCTAGATATATATCTATGTGTCTGTAAGCACGGTAGCGCTCGCAAAAATGGTCCGATAGGAATGAAATTTGGCACAGGTGTGTAAAGTAGTAATTATTCGGATGAGTTCGAAAACCAGCCCGATCGGACCACTGGAAGGGGAGGTACAGGGGGGTAAACCCCCCAAAAATGGTTTTTTTGGGTTTTTCACACAGGAAAAAAAATAATCCAATTTTGTTTGGCACCATTGAATTCAGCTCGAAAAAACAAACAATCTAGTATTTTGAATCATTGCTCTATGTCCATTGGTTACCGAGATATTGAAAGTGGTAAACACAGTACGTTGTCCCTATGTTAATCACTTAATCACTTTAATAAGACAGGTACCTCATGGAGGACGTTACCCTGAATATGAGTGAAGGATGAGTGTGATGATCCTTATAGGAAATAAATAAAATTCTATATCTCGCTTATTTCAACATATCTTAATAAATTTGGTTTGTGGCTTCATTTAGATGAGATCTAATGCATTTTTGTCTAAAATCCCCGATATTTCCATTTTTATGGCAGCAAACCTGCATTCTCATTTCCCATGTTATCCTTATGGGAAATAAAAAAATCCTATATCTTCCTTATTTCTTAACGCATCTTGATAAAACTTTGTATGTGGCTTCATCTAGTTGAAATATACTGGATTATTGCCTAAAATACCCTATTTTTACATTTTCATGGCAGCAAACCTGCATATTCATTCTCCATGTTAACCTTATGGGTAATTAAAAAAGTTGTGTAGTTTGCTCATTTCTCATAATATCCTGATAAGAACTGGTATGGGGCTTCATACAGTTAATATCTACTTGATTATGACTTAAAATACCCAAATCATCAAATTCCTGAGGCAGCAAACCTGTGTACTCTCTTTCCCAATGTTAACCTTATGAGAGGTAATGGATAGCTTTCTTATTCCTCAACATATCTTGATAAAACATGTTATTGGCTTCATATAGTTTAGATATATTGGATTGTAGCCTATGATACCTCATTTTCAAATTTCTGGGGCAGCAAACCTGCATTTTTCCATACTAATCTTATGGAGGATAATTTATTTTTGAATAGCAATTGTAGGCATTTGGCAAGTCAAAGGATGAGGGAAAAGGGTCCAAATGAAATGTTTTAATGTCAGGGACTCAGGAAAAGTACTGTAATTTCTTAAAGTTTGCTAGAAAACAAAAAATAACATAAAATATTTAAGTAGCATTGGGATCTAAAACGTCTGCTTGGTTTACATTAAAATATGTGAGCTGATGTTTGATTCAAAGCCATATAGTGGATACAGACAAATGGCTTATTTAAAGGCCAGATAACTAAATATGTCAAATAAATGTACTATAGCGAATACAGATTTTTACTGATGATTTTTACGAATTTTTTTACTCAAACTTAAACAGCTGGTCATTTCCCCATATTATTAAATTGGAAAAGCCAGCTGTTTTGAAGTTTTGAACATTGCATTTTCGTGCCAAGTATAGGCTATTATTTTTTTTATAGCCTTTTGCTCCTAAAAGCCACTAGGAGAGTATTTTTGCACGCTTTCTTTTGAATGTATATTGATTTTACTTTATGCGAGACTTCATTTAAATTATTTATTTATGCACTTGAAATTCGCTGAGTATGCAGGACTGCTGCAACGGGGATATTTTACTTATTCAGCATATTAAAACGAGTGGTCATACAATGTGAGTTGATATTGGACTTGGTTGGACAAATCCCCCCCCTAAACCATTTTGGAGGGTTGAACCGATGATGACAACAAGAAATCATTATTTTTGTATCTTTTAAAGTAGTTAATATGTGTTCTGGTAGTTCTTATTCGATTTAAATGTGAATTGCTGAACACAGAAAATACTCAATAATTGACGCATGGCATTTTTAAATTTTTGAATGGCCGCCATTTTGGACTGGAGCATGATATCGACCTCCGGTTTGCGGCATTGTGTTTCTTTTAACAAGCCCTTTAAAATAAGCAGTCACACGATGGGAGCTTATATTTAAAATTTTGGGGCTACCCCCCCAAAATCCAATTTTGGGGGCAGGAGCAGAAATGACACATACATCAAAAAGTAGTTTTTTTTAGTACTAAAAGGTATGCAAAATATGTTTTGGTATCTGGCTTACTTTAAAAGATATTGAACCTGTCCGGGACTTTTGGGACACACAGTATATCGAATGAATGAATGGTGTTTTATGCTTCTGGAGGCCCGAAAACAAAAAGTTATCATGGTCTTGGCTTTAGGTCTTACCTTGATACTAAGGTTAACAGCTTCTTCTCTATATAGGAAAATCGCTAAAATGGAAAATAAATTAAACAAGTCTCAAATTTTCAGGGAGAGTGGGGAAAATATTCAAGAAATTTCAAGATTTGATCAACACTAACAGAAAAGCGACCATTTCCGAACTGATCCTATAACGGTAGCACTTACATAATTTTGTTTTCCGCATTTAAAACTATAGAAAACATACTTGAGAATGATCCTGTCTCAAGATATGGACATCATTTTAAGGGAATATCAATTGAATTTAATTTTGTTGTTTACTTTTAGAATGAAATCAACTAAGAAATGTTAACTTTTAAAAATGTGAATATTAAAACTCTTTTAGCGAATTTCCCCCTATAGGGAAGTAGCTATTACCGTAGACGGCATGGTAAGACTTAAGCACGGGACCACCGTAACTTTTCATTTTGATGTCCCCAGACCCCAAAAACACCGTTCGTTCATTTTCATATATATATATATATATATATACTTGTCCGTAGGCGCGATAACTTTCGTAAAAAAGGTCCGATCGCGATGAAATTTGGTACATACGTCTAGAGTGACATTTATTACTTCGAGTTCGAAAACCAGCACAATAAGTTAACTCTAACTCTAAGGAGGGTTATTTGACAAAATAAAATTTATTTTTAAGATTTAATATCTTTATATTATTTTCTTGTAAATGTAATTGTCAAAATTGGATTCAGCTTAAAAAATGAACAATTTTTTTTTGAATTATTATTCTACGTCAATCCGTTGCTGAGATATTGAAAGTGCTAAACACAGTACGTTGTCCAATATTTTTTTTTAATAAATACAATTCTGAACATATGATTCAATTTTCAGGTGATGAATGTTTTATTTGTGTTTATTTTGAATAGGTAGTTAGAGTTCATTGATCAAGATTTTGCAGAAAATATATTATACTATATAAAAAAATACAAATTATTTTTAAGTTTGATAAAGAAAGTATGAGCATTTGGCGGGGGGGGGGGGATGCCTTGGCCTAAACTGCCCGAAAATGTAGTATAATATATGGTATGTTTACAATGATGAGGATTGATAATATGTTTTATTGAAATTGGCAGGAGATGCAGGTCTGCTATAACACGGGTGTTTAATTATAAAACCTACCATATGATTGAATTTAATTTTTTCATGAGATTAAGTTATTTGTTTGTTTTGATTGTTTTGAGTTAATTTATTAAATGTTTGTTGACATTTATATACTATAACAAGATTACTTTTTTTAATTAAAAGACTAAGAATTATATTTAAAATACAAAAGTGTATATGTTACATATCAAAACCAACGTGGTCTCCTTGCTAATTTTCCTCATGTTTAAAGCTCATGAATGATTAAATATACGTTTTTAGTATATTATTTACTTAACGTATTCAAACAATACTTTCCTTCAAATAAGTTGAATGCTCACATATACAAAATAAATCCTATGGAAATTCGCTGAGTATGCAGGTCTGCTGCGACGGGGGTATTAAAATATTTAAACTATCTATTTTGAACTATCTTTTAAAACCTCATAATTCACAACATGGTAGCAGAGCCTATAACGAATCCACGGTCTTCCTCATAGTCACGTTTTCCTCGCCATCCTACTGAAAATGTCTACACGGCTAGTAAAGAAATGTGAGACGCTCACGGCACGATTGAAGGCAACACTTGACGTGGCGAATGTCCTACTGGCCATCGAGGGAGCTTCACGCAACAAACTGTTGGCAACGCTTACGACATTAGAAGGATACTCGGCAAGACTCGAAACGGTACTGGACCAAATTGATCCGACTGCGGACAAACCGACAATGACTAAGGGAGCAACGGATGACGCCGGAGATCCTTTTGAAGTCAAACTTGACGGTGAGCAAGTAATTGCCAAACTCAAGGTAAGAATTAACTCATTATCTCTTCAAACTTAACAACCAGATTCTAATCAACTTCCCGGTACCTCTTTGTTTCAAACTAACATGCAACTTTCGGTGAGGTTACCTAAATTAACTCTTCCATCGTTCGATGGTGATGTACTCAAATGGCAGGAATTCTGGGACTCTTTTAACTCTGCTGTGCATAGCAATCAATCTTTGTCAAAAGTTGACAAATTCAACTACCTAAATGCTCAATTAACGGGTGAGTCAAAGTTATGCATAGCTGTACTGCCAAAAACCTCCGATAACTATGACATTGCAATTTCTTTATTAAGGGACAGGTTTGCAAACAAACAAACAATTATTAATTCTCATTATAAATATTTGATGGACTTGAACGTGCTTAAGACTTGTGAAACTAGTTAAGCTTATAGATTACTGTTTGACATCATAGAAAAATACACACGATGTCTAAGTGCTTTGGGTGAGGATACAAACTCAAATTTCTTTTTCTCACTCATAATACGAAAGCTGCCTCTGGACTTGGTAGTTAAGTTGAGGAACAAACTTTAACTGATAACATGGATGTTAATACCTTATTTAAGATTATAAGAAACTTTATCCAGGCTAAGGAAAAGTCGGAACTTCTCTTAGGTATTAATGCACGCTCTAAGGTGTTGTCAACTGCTTCCCAACATGAACGTCACCACAGTCAACCGCCCTCGGACTTACAAAGGTGCTTGACGACACAAGCCCTGTCGTCATTAGACAGGACAACTTTTACATGTATTTTCTGTGCGGGTGCCCACTGGAGTGATCAGTGTACGAAGTACACAACTGTGGAGGCATGGAAAGGTAAGATAAATGGGTTATGCTTTATATGCTTAAAAGGTGGTCATTCTTTAAAAGATTGTAAAGTAAACAAACCCTGTGTGTACTGTAAGCAGAGGAAAAATCACCACAGAAGCCTTTGTTCTAAACAATTTGCCCGGGAACCCAAACTTAATGAAACTTGTGCAGTTGATTCTGAAAATTGTAATGAAACTTCCCTCCTTTCAGCACAGGAAAATGTCTTTTTACAAACTGCTAGGGTCCAACTAACTAGTAACGGCTTGACAGAGCCTGCTCGAGTTCTGTTCGACACCGGAAGTCAGCGTTCTCATGTTACCAAAAGTCTTGCTTCCAAACTTAAACTTCAGTGTGAAAGCACTCAACTTTTGTCAGTTTTTACTTTTGGAAATCAAGAAGCTAAGACAATTGAAACTCGAAACGTTCCAACCGGTCTTAAACTTGTTGATGGTCAAACCCTCAATATTAGTTGTAATGTCATACCACAAATAACCGGAAAACTTAACGCTACTTCCTCAGTTGATGTTAATCAAATAAAGAAATCCTACCCTTGCTTAAACTTTGTCGATGGTCAAAATTAAGACTCTGAAATAGATTTATTGATAGGGAATGACTACTACTTTGATATAATAACAAACGAGAAAATAGAAGTAAGTCCTGGTTTATACCTGGTAGGATCTAAAGTAGGTTGGATTCTAAGTGGGAGGAGATTATCCCGAAATGAAACTAAAACTTTCTCGACTTCCTTTCTCACCGTGGTTCAACCTACAAATATATTTCGGTTGGATAGCCACCGAGATCCCCGATTCTCATCTTGTTAAAGATATTACAACTCCAACAGACAAACTAACGAAAGAAAACCAAAATAATGTAAATGACCTAGGATTACAATGGGATACTGTTCATGACACCATGTCAATAAAACCGCTTACAGACGATACAACTCTTTGTACGAAGAGATCTGTTTTAAAACTTGTATCATCTGTCTTTGACCCTTCCGGTCTTTTTAGTCCTACAGTTTTGAAAGAAAAACTATTTATTCAAAATCTCTGGAAAGAAAACTTTCATTGGAATGAGCCACTGTCTGATGCAAAATACACCGAACGGGAAACTATAAGAAAAGATATCTTGGAACTTCCTAAAGTAACCTCAGAGGAAAATCCGTCAGATATTGTTACGCGTGGGACGAGTGTTGCTGAACTGCAACACAATGAGATGTGTTGGACAGGTCCACGTTGGCTTAACAAAACTGAGAGCGAATAGCCAAATTGGGAATTCAATCCTGTAGAAACTAAGGAGTACGAAGTCAAAGAAGATAACACTATACTCGACGACACACGTGGTAAGGGGATCATTAAACCTCCTTTTGGAATAGACAAAAACAGGTTTTCAAACTAGAAGAAACTATCAAGGGTAACGTCATACTGTGAACGATTTATTCTAAAGTGTAAGAAACTATTAACTAAATCTTCTACTAATGTCACTACCGAGGACTGCCGAGGAACTGTTAAAAAATGCTTAACTTTTCGGTGGTGGGAGGGTGAACCATATAAATTATCTCCAATACCTCATCTTCCAACTAGAAAAAACATCTTGGAACTTTGGAAGAAAGGAAACAATGTCCTGGATTCATTTTGGAATGTATGGCACACTGAATATCTCAAGAGCCTGAGAGACAGAAGAATGACTGATAGAAAACAGAAAAAGGGAACAGCCAAAGTTACACCACGTATTGGTGATGTTGTAATTGTACATGAAGACCTTCCTCGTGGAAGATGGAAACTTGGAAGAATCGTAGAATTACACACTAGCAGGGATAATAAGATCAGAACTGCTACTGTTATCCTCAGCAGCAACAAGAAATTGATTCGGTCTACAAGTTTGCTGTACCCCTTAGAAGTGCAATTGTAAATTGGAAATATTATATTTTTGCTTTGACGGAGTGTGGCAAAGCCATGAAAATTACTTATTTTCTGTATCTAAATTTATTTAACACATGATACAAAAAATCAGGTGTTATGATTGTAATTCAATTTTGTTGTTTACTTTTAGAATGAAATCAACTAAGAAATGTTAACTTTTAACACGTTTGCTACCGATGGCTCATATATGAGCCACTGTGATTCCACCTGTACAGACCAGCTGTATGACCATTGGTCCTTACGAGCAGACCAGTGTGTATTGTTTTTTTGCACCCCAGAGACCAAAATTCTGTACAACGTCTCTGCAGGCTTCCATCCATATTTAAACTATTTATATAAATAATTTAGATATATCTTTTTTTATATCATTCTTTTTGAGACAGGTACCTCATGGAGGACGTTACCCTGAATATGAGTGAGGGATGAGTGTGATGATCGAGATGATAGTGGCGCGATCTTGTCGCCTTGTTACTGACTAAGGTTGCCACGTTCCTTAGACAAGACTGTTAATTAATAGCCCAACAACCAATGGCAGCTGGCTCCAGAAACAACCCTTCAAAAAGCTACTAACTTTTCTCGGGATCGATCCGGCTACCTACAAGTTTGTAGGCGGGCATTATAACCACTACACCAACCAGCCATTATATACCCACATTAAACCAACAAATTCACTACAACACATAACAACTTATCAGAATGTAAACAACAAGGCTGCCAACTTTAGGCTACTTGCAAAATAGCGTATAACTCCCCTACCCCCAGACCATGTGACTTATACAATTCCCATACTCTTCCATAGACCAACACGTTAAATTGAAGTCGAAAATATAGACCGATAATAAGTTGTAACTCGTTAAGTTAGAAGAGAGCATTGGCTCTTATATGAGCCGTCGGTCTATAGTTAGGACACAGTAAGGCTCACATATGAGCCATCGGTCTGTGGATGGAAAAACACCTCGGCTCATATATGAGCCATTGGTCTATTTTGGGAGTTCAATCCATTGACGATCGGTAGTGAACGTGTTAAAAATGTGAATATTAAAACTCTTTTAAAATATTTAAACTATCTATTTTGAACTATCTTTTAAAACCTCATAATTCACAACATGGGACATGGTTGATAGAGTGAACTTTAATTTCCTTGTACAGGAGTTTGCTGAAAAGAAAGGTAAGGAAAGTTACCTTTTATTAGTTGGATTTAAATGATACAGATTTTCATTAAAACAAGCACTTCTTTTATTCCCATTAAATACTATAACTTGGCTGATTTTCTTTAAAAAATCTTATATAAAAAACAACTTTAGCAATTGTAAATATTTTTTATAATAATACTAGCTGTTTGTAACCTGTTTTGCTGGGTTGAAAAATCTTATGATAGGCCTAAATAGTAGCTTCAAAAGACGTAATTTTGAATTAAGCATTGTAACGTCTAATTTAATGTAAAAATTCAATGTATTTTTATGTCTCTCCATACGTATATGTTTGAGTAAGCCGGGGTGGCGTATTTGGTCGTAGCAGTCTTATTTGCCTTTTCAAAAAGCACATAATTTGCGTTTCCCTTTTGAATTAATTTCTTTCCTATGCAATAAATACAAATTTAGTCCATCTTGCAAATTACTATTCGGGTGTTCAATATAATCTATATTTGATTTTAATAATGGGTCCTTCATGGTCCAAATCATACTTCCCTGTCCTTTTGCAAACAGTTTATACAGTTGTTTAATTTAAATCAGCTTCTTCTGTTTGATCCCTTTTTCGAAGGTTCTCCGTTATTTCTGTTCTGATTATTTCTTTCATCACCTTGTGCGTCTGTCTCCCTTTGTGTTTCAATCTGTAACGATAATGTTTCTTGATGTCGCTGTGAATTTTCCTGTGTTACCCTTAGATGTGTTTCTTTATCTTCGTTGTTTCATTTTTTCCGTATCGTCTATGTGATAAGATACAGAATTGAACATTTTCCCCTACGTTTTGACATTTTGTCATCTTATGTTTACTCCTAACTTAGAATTTAAAACCAAAAAATATGTAACTCTAAATTTTAGTGCACTTTATGTTTTTAATTAGATACATTAGATACACTACTTGAAATGGCGACCTACCCAGGTAGGTATTTTAAGCCAAGTATGAATGACAGATGAGTGAAGGATGATTGTGGCGCTATCTTGTAGTGTTGTTACTGACAAAGGCCGACAAGTTCCTCAGACAGGACTGTTAATTAATAGCCCAACAGCCAATGGCAACTAAAGGAACTACATTTTAACATGGAATCAGAACCACAATTTCCTCGGTTAACAGTTTTACGAACTGGTCTATGAGGACGGTCCTACGAACGTAGTATTCAATAGTGCGGACGTTAATCCCCACTATGGAACATCGCGTCCACAAGCTATAGCTCTTAACTATCCACAGTTTGTGACCTCCAAGTAGCTGGATTACAGGACACACCAGTCCCAGTCTTATAGGATTAGAGGTAGCCTTTATTAATAATAACCATATAGGCTAACGTCATTAGCAAAATTCATCCTTGCTTAGATATCATCGGGATTTTTTTTGCGGAGCAAAATGCAGTTGCCTGGTCTTTGCCAGACATTTTTTTATGTTTTTCATATTTTAATAAATATATAACCTTTCTGCAAGGATATAGGTGTTAGCTATTTTTATGCTATAAACATTTAATAGCTGTTTAATATTACTTATTAATAGCCTAGCCAGTTAAGTTTCTTGAGCAGGTGTAAAACCCGACTTTCCCTACAACCTCTTAGATGGGTTTAATTTAAGGAGTCCATAAAGAGTAATTCCAGGCATTTCCTCTTCAAATGCAACACTGTTTACTATTCTCGCGTTACGGACCAATTCTTATTGCCCTTTTAAGGGTTCTACATCCCTTTTACCCTTTTTGCTTGTTTTCTAGATCTCACATCAGAAAGATGATAAAAAGAAACATTTAGATACCGTACTATTAACCCCACAGCATCATAGCAAAATTTTGATTGAAAAGGCAATTTAGACACCTCTGTCAGTTTTGACCCTTTTTGTGTATGTACATTACCCAAAGAGACAAGGTGGCAGATAACATAACCTAAAAGAAACGTAAATACTGGATATAACGTAATTAGAAAAAACTTAAATAAAACATCTGCTAAATAAAACAGTATTCGTCTGTTGTACAAAAACAATTATGCTGCATTCTGTTGGTAACCACTGTAACCATTTCAAATTAAACCATATGTTTTGATATAAACGAATAAAACCTTAAGTACTCACAAAATTCTTGACATAGGTCCCTTTCAGATGATCCTGTGCCTAAACCCTATAAGAAATCGAAACCGAACCACCCTAGTGCACATCAAGAGATTCCAAGCTTTAATTTGATACCACAGAAGAGAATCAAACAGAGGTATTTTCTAATGTTGCGCTCAACAGGTGTCGAGGACTTATAAAAAAATAGTCGGTCAAGGTGTTCTCAATTGCTTAATAGGTAAGGATCTCCACAGGCAAAAATGTACTTGGGTGGGAGGCTAAAATATTGGAAATAGTTGTGAGCCAGTCTTTTTGTTCAGTCCATTCATTCTTCTTTCTCACAAAGGAGATCTCTGAATCCTCAATGTGATAAATTTTTTGAGGGAGTGTAAGATCATAGAAAAATAAACAGGAACAGAAGCGCCACGTAATGTTAATATTTGTAATCGTGTTTTTGTTAAAAAACCGGCCAGATCATAGATGGCGCTGCTAGTCGAACCGGCCAAGCAGCGTTGCCACGCTGAGCGCTCTGGCCGGCTGGCCGGCCGACTCAGCCGGCCAGGGAGAAATTCCCTCGCCACGCCGCGCGCCGCACCAGGTCGCCGCACAGTGGTCCAGACATTATTTTCAATGATAGAAACAACACGTGCGAAATTAATAATCAGAAAAATACTAATGACAAATATCTTTCCAAAGTACTATTGGTAATTAATTATAGGACTCAAAGGCAAATTAAATTGCTGATTTACTTTACTAACTTATTTGTTATTGTATTTTTTTAACTGTTGTTTATGCTACTTATATTGTGATGACTCAAGATTATCATTACATTTAATTCATTAAGATTTGAGAATACAAATTAATTTACTATAAACTAAACTGCGATACAAAAAAACTTTAATTAAAAATAAATCTAAACTCAAATATTTAAAATCCGACCCATCATTGACACATATGAATTACATGAATTGAGACTACTTGCATTTAACAATGCAATACCTTTTGTTAAAAGTGTTTTCCTATTTCTCTTGGGATGTTTCCTCAAATTGCTTATGAATAAGTCTGATGACACTAGGAGATCGTTTTTTCGCGAGCGTTTTCACACGGCCACAGATAACGTTTAGACGTCTTTACATCTGTACGCACAGATAACGTATTTACGTTCTCTGTGGCACGGCACTGACGCACACGCCAATTACAACTCAAACTCGAAAACTTTACCGAAAACAAAACTTTCTCAATTTATTGTGTTTAGGGGGAGAAAGTAAAAAGTATCCACATTTAAACAGTCAGTAACAAGGCTACAAGATCGTGCCACTATCATCACGATCACACACTCATCCTTCACTCATATTCAGGGTAACGTCCTCCATGTCTCACCAAAGAATGAAAATGAAATGAATGATTGAACAGTAGTTTTAGTGTGGCCTTTCTTAAGTCATGTTAATTATTTTATTGAAATTATGAATATGACAAAAGATTTAAATAGCTATTTTTTTACAAAATATATCTCAAACTTACTTATCAATTTTTTTCGAACTACAAATTCGACGGTAAGTTTCTCTTGTACTTTTTTTACTCTAAAACTCTATGGAGCCCCTACCTTTTTATCTACTATACAGGGTGTCCGGAAATTATGGTAAAAATTTTAGTAAATGATAGTAGAGGTAGGAATAAGAAAAAAATTTCATGTAAACATAGGTCCTAAAGTGCTTCGTTTTCCATTTGTGTGTCTGTTTGTGATTTTTACATATTTAGTCATATCTCACGAACCTGTAAATGTACAAACTTCATACTTGGTATATGAATGACCACTATTAAGAACTATTTTTGAAAGAAGTATAAAAAAATTTACTTTTCTGAATAAAAAATAGTTCTTTAGGACATCCAATCTGAAATTTTCATGTTTTTATTCGGAAAATTCAAAATTTCTCCATTACTCGTCGCCCGATCATTATAATCTTAATATCAGCGTTAATTGGATTAAATTTTGCAACTTATTTGTTTCTTGTACAATTTTTCGGAAATTTACGATTTTTAAGATACTTACTTACCTTTGAAAACAAAAAACAGTCGCCATTTTCAAATGATACTTCTTGCAAAAATAGTTAAAAAATAGTTATTAACAGTGGTCACCCACATACCAAGTTTGAAGTTTATAAGTTGAGAGGTTCGTGAGATATGAGTAAGTATGTATAAATCACAAGACACACAGACGGAAAACGAAGCACTTTAGGACCTATGTTTATATGAACTTTTGTATTATTTTTACTGCTACTATCATATACTAAAATATTTTACCATAATTTCCGGACACCCTGTATATTTGTCGAATACCACTTACAAGTAATTACACAGCCCAAACTACTTGACCTAAAACCTTGAAATTTTGCATGGACATCAGCATCCGCTAAGAACGGATTTTTCAAGATTTAAAATTTTAAGGGGTTTTCAGCAAGGTAGAATTTTTTAACTTTTTCCATAAAAGTTTACTGGACGATTTTTTGTTTGCATTTTCAATGTTCAATCAATCAGTCAGCTAGCTTCATTAATGTATGATAATGGCCTGTAGGGGCAAAAGCCCCTAAAAATAAAATACCAATGCTGAATAATTGATTTAAGATATACATTATTCATCATTCATCATACATTGCTTGAAATGACGACCTACTTAGGTTTTGTTATTTACTATTTATTTATTATTATTATTTATTATTGTTATTGAACGTTTTATGTGTAACGTTAAAGCTATTTGACATTTGCTAGTACGTTGCACATTTTTTACTTTGTTTTTACATTGCTTCAGTGTAGTAAAGAGCTGAATTTTCGGAACAGTGGCATCGACCTCCACGGCTCTTCGGATAGCCGTCGACTTCAAAACAAACCCATGCAGTTCACATTATTTACAATTAAACATTTGACTAAACCTACGTCCCACACGTTTGGTTGCCCATGAGTGAATATTGCTTCGTGTTGGTAGATTCTAGATTACACCTACTTTTATTTGCCAAATTTAAAGTTGATGTTGCACTCAATCGCTGTTACTGCACATCAGTGGTGCGATTTTCATGAAATTTGGCATGTAAGTATAAAGCCGTGGTATCTCCATGTGTATTTTAATTTTTTTGAATTTTTGATTTTTAAGGGTATTTACCCCCCATAAAACCCATAAAAATTACAAAAATCCAAATTTCTCATAAACGGCTCAAACGATTTTGATACAAATTTCATGGTTTTTGGTGTTTAAGATTACAAACAAAATGACACCACCCGCATGTCTGTAAATATTCAGGTTCAGAAGTTATAGAGAAGTGTTAAAAAATTAATATTTTTCAAATTTCACAAAATCTGTAACCTCTAAAGAAAATATACTTGCAACCATAAATTGGACTTGAATAAATAAATAATCTAATAGTTTTATTCATTAGTTTACGCCAACTGGTTGCGGAGATAATTGATATTTTAGTTCGGTGGTAAACGCAGTACGTTGTCCAATGTTATTCTTATGGCAAATATTTAAGAACCGATATCTCCGTTATTTACTAACCGATTTTGATAAAATTGGGTATATATTTGTGCGATAGTTAATTGTTAATTTTTTTATTTCACTATATATGTTTTCTGGTTTTAAATTACTTAAAGGGGGAAAGTATGTGTCAGTTTCCTGATACCGTTTTATTGAAATTGTAAGAAGTTAAAGTCTCGAAATTAAAAAAAAAAAAAAAGTGAAAAACAGTTATTTCTTATAGTACTTTCGACCCCAGCTGGTGTGACGTAGTTGGGCTCACGCAACTAGCGCTAACGACGATTAAAATACAAATCAGTTAATACAACTCAATCAAAATATTAATGTGTACAATCTTAGTTCTGCCGTCGAACCGCTAGGTCCGCTAGTTTCTTGAGCCCAACTACGACATACCAGCTGACTGTGCACACACCTTTCTACCATGCTTTCGACCTACGTTTAAAGCTGAATTTTAAATCAACCATATTAACATTTATCATGCGGTTTTAAATCTATTTTAAGCAACACATGTTTAAATGTAGACAAAGCAGACGTTTTTAGATTCCAAT
This sequence comes from Flexamia atlantica, assembly GCA_035578135.1. NCBI lineage: Eukaryota > Metazoa > Arthropoda > Insecta > Hemiptera > Cicadellidae > Flexamia > Flexamia atlantica. Next base: position 200,821,731 of record JAQJVK010000001.1, on the reverse strand, counting down.
GCTTTTTAAATGGCAGATATTTTACATTATTTCTCGTTTTGTGGTTGAGTTCAAGCAATTTTAGTATTTTTCCCGCCATCACGGAATAAAAACCTTTAATTTGAGTCCTCTCCCATATTTCTAAGACTTGCCAGACGCCCACAATTTTGACGCAAAGAATCGCCTCAATTGGAAGAGGGCTCCCAGATCTACTTTGCTGGCTACTTGCACATTCTTATTATAAAAAGTACAAGTGTAACGACTGCCTGAAAAAAATGTGCAATCTGCAATCAGAGCTGAAGAGCAAAAAAGAACTGCTGTTATTAAACCGCACTTTTTGTAATTTTAACTTAAAAAGTTTTAAGCACACTTTTTTTAATTGACCCTACCAGTGGCCTCTTGTCACCCTCAAAAAATCTCGAACACGTCGTCAACACAGCTCTTCTGTACAAAAATACATTTTCCAAAATTGGGGTTGGTTAAGCGACTTGTTGTGCTCAAGGGGGGACTTGTTGGGGCAAAGAGCATAGTTTCTTTAGATTCTGTGGTGTGTGTATCGTGTGAAGAGCGCAGCAATTTTATCATAGAAACACTGTTTCGTATACTCATACATAAAAATGCAAATGGGTCTCAAATGGTTTTAAAAACAGGGCACTGGGAAAGATCAAAGTTTTGAAACATGCATAGTTATTGGTTGAAACGTAAAAATACGAAGTAAGGCCTTTAAAGTAAAGCTTTAACCAATTAATTTTCCTACATGGTTGGGGTTTTTTTATAGCCTTGGGTTTTTTGTAACCTCGCGAGACCTATCCACCTCCTGGCCAGTTCTTCAGTTAGATCCGTCTGTTGAGTAACGAACGGCACGGTACGTACGGTGCAGCGGAAGAAGAGCGCGAGTCAGGTTGGCAGCGAGGCGGAGTGATAAGCTGATAAGCTGGCGCGGGGAGAAGGCTGCCTCCCTGTGGGACATTGGGAATCCCGCGCTGCCCGATATGGCAACAAGGCTCGCCGTAACCCTGACTAGACGCCGCGCCAGCCCCTACATTTTGGATAACACCACGTCCTAGCGCGTACGCTATTTCCCTATCCCGTGGCGCTTCTGTTCCTGTTTATTTTTCTATAGTAAGATTTTCGTTCTCCATTAACGCCGCGAGAGACCAGCACCGTCGCTACCCTCTCCTAATTTAACTTAACTGCAGCTAGAAACTGGATATAACTAGTAACTTATCTGTTGCTGGATTTAACTGTAACTAGCAAGCAATTGGGCGCAACAAAAGATCTTCTGTTGGGCGCCCGTTTAAAAGCGACCTCTGTTAGATTCTTCTCTGTGTTGATACCAAGATCAAGGGTCTACGACGTTTAGTTTTGGCTGTAGCACTAAATATACCAACACACAACTCTCTTTATATATATATATATATATATTGATTAATCAGTAATCTATTTATTTATACATGTACCTGGTAAACCTGGCCTTGACCGGTAATATTACTCTCACAACTTTTTCTCTTAAAAAATACTCTCTCCACTCACCAGTTGAAATAAAACATCTGAACATCTGATCGACTGTGACTGACAGTACTGTACTTTTGTTTTCTGTTTTGTCGTCACTTTTTTCAACTTTAAAATTATATAATTACCAAGTAATCAGAGTAGTGATTAAAAATCAGCAGGAACACAATCTATTGCAATGTAGGCTAAAGCACTAAGCGCTGTAGGTCTATACACACTTGCCTATGCAGCGGCTTTGAAAGGCCCCGCAACTCAGATCAGCCCAGGGCCCCACAACTGCTTGGGCCGGTCCTGAATGTTGTAAGTGTGTTGAAGGTTAGCGAGAAGAAAGTTTTCATAGTTTTTCCTGTCTAGAGTCCACACCTTAAGCATGTAGACAGCATGAATGTTGAACAATTTCATTTGGTTTAACAGAGGGCGACAAGGTGAGCAAGGTCCAACATCAGTCAAAATCCCTAAAGCATTTTTTTAAGATGAAAACAATGAATACCATATACCTCCAGGGAAATAACAGTTCCGATACCTAACTCAATTTCAACGAATCAAGCATAAGAGTGATACACCAACAGAATTATTATGAATAGTGGTAAAAGGAGAGGGTAAAATAAAATATCACAGGTTTAATGTTAAATATTTCATTCAAAATTACGTGTGCGTGCTAAATGTAACTAAAGATCAAATAAAACCGAAAAAGTAAATATGCAGAGATAACTAATAAATTCTATCAATACAAATAATCTTTTAGTATACATTTGTATACATATGTGTACCATTAAATGCAAACAAGTTTAGTAATTTTATACACTTATGTACAAATTAATTTTCATTGCTTTAATACCCTGAATACTAAACTAAAATGGTTTCTTAATTATAAAAATAAGCTTTTATCTTTATGAAACATTAACAGCCTTTTAGTCAATGGAAGTAGTAGGTTCATTGCTTAAATCGATCAAGATGTTCTCAATTGCTTAATAGGTAAGGATCTCCACAGGCAAAAATGTACTTGGGTGGGAGGCTAAAATATTGGAAATAGTTGTGAGCCAGTCTTTTTGTTCAGTCCATTCATTCTTTTTTCTCACAAAGGAGATCTCTGAATCCTCAACGTGATAATTTTTTTGAGGGAGTGTAAGATTTTCGTTCTCCAGGTCAACAGTGAATTTAAAGAAAGTTTTCCACGAACGGGATCCATCCCTTGTTACTGTTTGGTTATTCAGACAGTTCACAGGAAGTGTAGGTGCAGTGGCTTGAGGAATGACATCGGGTTGGTCAGAGGTTAGGACTTGATCTGAAAGAGCTTGGCAAGGTAAGTGGAAGTTGGTGTTTTGACTGGGCGTGGGCATCAGATTGGCTGCAATGGATGACATCTGGTTGGTAGCGATGGTCGATCCCACCATTACCAATACACTGGCTGTGTAGCTCGTTAAACAAACTGCCGATACCTGTGTGCAAACATGGATTAATACTTTTTTTTAAACCAACTACTTTAAAAAGAACAGTAGTGGGAGCAAACATTTTCCAACAAACAACTTGTTAAAAATGTTTCTTTCAGCACAAAATTTAATTTTAAAATTAAATACCCCTGTTGCAGCAGACTTACATAGAAAATTGTAAAATTTAAAGATACATATTATTTTAATCCAACTTAGTAAGATATAACATGGTTTTTTCAAATCTCCAATAGAATAACACGAGGAGAGGAATGTATGCAGATTTGCTGCTAGGTACATTAAATTGTCTGGTTTCAATTCAGTACCTGGGGAACCAGGTTTGCTCAGGGGAAAATACAGTACACCTCGGATTATCCGGACCTCACATTATCCGGATCCCGGATTATCCGGAACGGTCCATCCAAGATATTAAAAAATTAAAATCACGGCAAAAACGTGATTTTAGCGAGGTCACAAGTGAAATGCGCCTTATTAAAGTAAAATACAAATGCAATACATTACTGTACGCATTTTAAATTACAATAACTGAAGGAGTCACATTGCCTAAACAGTACATTACAGCATTTTTGCAATTTTTGTGGACTGATATTGAGTTTCAAAGTGTGTGGTTGAAAAAGGAAAAAAGTGATTTTAACTTTAGAACAGAAACTGAATGCTATCAAAAGACTTGACGCAGGAGAATCAGGAAAATAATTAGTTGAGGAACTGGGTGTTGGCACAGAGAAGAATCTTTGATTCTCCTCTGTGGTGTTGGGACAAGTACGGTAGTGACTGGAAGAAGAATAGAGCCAGTTAAAAAAATGTTATGCGCAACAAGCTTGAAAGACTAACATGTTGCACAGTCTTGATACGTTTGCAGCATCAATTTAGCAGGGACTAAAGTACGCGAACGCTATTTAGGCGATATTGTAATGACCTCGGATTATCCGGATTTTTTGTTATCCGGATCGGTATTCCGCCACATTAATCCAGATAATCCCAGGTGTACTGTAGTAACATTTTAAAAACAACTGTACTTATGCTACAACACAATCAAATGATTACTAAGCCTTAAGGCAATACTGAATTTGACTGGGTAAATTCACCCAGGCTAAAATTACAGCTGGTTTTATGGTTGTTTTTTCATTTTTTTTAGGTCATACGTACCATATAAAAGTTACATGTAATTTAGGTCTAATATATCATTACTTTTTATACCTTATCTGTTTAATCATAAAATGTGGCTCAGTCTTTATTTAGGCAACGGGAATTATAGTTTTTCCCTTAGGGCGTCCTTAATGTATTCATCCCCTTCAATAGTTTGGCGAATTCCTTTTTCATATAATCCAAGGGTGTCCTGACTTTGTACGGAAACAATAAGTGCTTCAGTAAGTAGTTGACCTTTCAAAATATATTGAAAATCACCCATATGTTAAGTTGTAAACCAAGTGACTCAAGTTTGTAACACTGTCGCCGGATAGAGCCACTGTTCCGAACATTCAGCTCTTCGTTGTACTAATTATTACAATACTGAGCCATGTTGGCAAACATGCATAGAAATACCTTAAAATTGACACATTTCACGTTAAAATCGGTCTTGCCGTTTTTGAGTCATGACTGAGAAAAGAAAACTTACACTTTCTACTGTAATATGATATAACTGTTTTTTTAACCTACACAACACCATAGCACGTAAACAGACCTCTACATTAAATATTCCTTGATACAACCTTTTTTCATTCAGCCCCTTCACATTCGTCAAATCAAGGTTAGACTATAATTTTTATCGTTAGCGAAGCCACGGGAACTGCTAGTATCTCAATAACCAATGAAGATGTAGCCATGACTAAAAAAACTAAATTTTTTTTGAGCTGAGTTCAATTGGTGCTAACAACAATTGGTTGTTTTATTTTTCTATTTAAAAAGAATCAAAAACCCCATTTTGGGGGGGGGTTCATTCTATTTTATCCCCAAAGGCTGATCTAAGAATTTGTCCTCGAGTGATTACCACTTTGAATGTCTGTACCGAATTTCACTACAATTGGTTTTAGATCATGTGATGTACAGTCACGAAAATTTGATAAGTGTTTTTTTAAGCTTTTAAAGATCCACTGAGTCCTTAAAAAAAATAAGTTGATTTACACCTGTAAAAAAACACATTTCAAAATGATAGTTTTTTTTGTAATGGGATAAATTTTCAAAAAAGCTTTCCCTTTCAGCGAAAATCTCCTGTAGGGGAGAAGCTGGTACCGTAGGTCTCATGGTGCGACCAAAGCCCAAGACCATGATAACTTTTCGTTTTGGGGCCCCTAGAAGCAAAAAACACCATTTGTAATCATAAATAAGCTTAGGTAGCTTATTCCTTTAGGGAAATTTGCTAAAATTGTCATGGTCCCGGGCTTAGGTTTTAACATGAGACCTACGATAACAGCTTCTTCCCTATAAGGGAAATTCGCTAAAAGGGCAAGGTTTTAGTGGTAAAATAGAATAAATATCCACGATTGATTTTTGCCTTTGTAAGCCAATGACATACCGTAATCAGTGTATGAGCAAGGTTGACCAGTTCTGAGGCGTTGACCAGTGTTGCTAATTCCGTGTAAGAGAACCATCCTCGACTCCGCCCCTCTCGAAGTGCCAGCCTCGACTCCAGCCAGCGAAGCCTTTCCCAGAACACTGCCTCACTTACATAGACCTCCCAGTTCTGCATGTAAAAATCAGATGAAAGACAACACAATGATAAAGACTGATCAAAAAAGTTGAGAACGGGACTAAGATTTTTCTAACATGATTAACAAAACCTTTCTCCAGAAAATTAGGCAACTGAGACCATTAATGTCACCGTAAAATATGTTTGTCTTAATCTAATAAATCTACAGAGAGCCCAATAACACTTTGTAGGAGCCAATGACTACTATAATCCTTAGTAAGGTTTTAGGGACTACTGAATTAAGTACAGTTGGCAGGAGAAAACTACGAACCAATACTTTAGCACCTGCTGAACGCTACATTGGTAATTTTTAAAAGTTCGCTGTTTACTGTGCCAGGCTCAGTATCGGATTCATAGCTGGGCCAAGCTTTTTCAGCAGCCCCCAATCCTGTGGTAGGTGAATTTAAAAGTAAATTGCTTGGTTTAATATTTACTTGACTGATGATGCATAAACTTGAAATAATACTGTTGGCTGGAAAATATTTTTAAGAATCTTAGAATTGTACCAGTATTGAAAGAATTTATTTTTTTTATCTTATTGTGTGTCTACTCTTGGGCCACAGCTCAAGGTCACACCCGAGCAAGCCTAATGGTAATCCAACACTGTTTGGCTATAGGCTATGTATCTAACCTGATTTAGGTAGGCCAAATAACTTTCCTTTACTGAATTAAAAAAAAATGGCAATTCTTCTCCAAAAAACTTTTTGTAGTCACTGGTTATTGTCTGAAACAGTTTTACCTAAATAGACATAAATCTTTTATGGTCTCAAAAATTAAATAAACTCTTATGATTTCTGTTCTAGTTACCATCAAGTTCTGATAGACTAATCAAAAATTCAGCTCAAAGGCTGCTAAAATTTTAATAACATAATAAAACTCACAATTGCATCAAGAAATTCTCTTTCTAAACGATTCATCTCTTTTAGTTCAAGGCCACCCGAATTTGCCCATTCATCATTGAAAACTTCATCTTCCTCGCCATCATCATGCAGGAATTTGCTCGCAACCATCTAGGAACATAGAAGTGATCTTTAATGTAAATTTGATCTAATTCAATATATATATTTAATCTCATTTGACAGCTTAAGAGTCTTCAACATCCGCATGAGAATTTCATACGTACAGTCAGGGCTGCCGAGAGGGGGGGGGGGGCAAAGGGGGCAGATTGCCCCGGGCCACAAAAGGGAGGGGGCCACATTTTGAGCAGAGTATATTTTTTGTGGTTATTAAAAATTAGGATTTTTAAATGAAGAAGACCAATATGAAATGCAATATTAGAAAATACATCAAAACTATATTACAGTATTAAAAGCGTGTAATACATCAAAACTATAGTACAGTATTAAAAGCGTGTATTAACAAACTAAAATGCCCTATATTTATTGCCTTATTTTGACACAGTTTCATTTGGTTTTCTGACGTCTCGTCAGGGGCCCCCCGAGGTTAGGTCTGCGCCAGACCACACATAACTAAATCCGTACTACTGTCCCTGGTCCAATTGGCTGTCCCCAAAAATTCCTCACAAAACGTTGTACAGGACTACTATGGACCAAGGAAAAGGGTTCCTAGCTACAACTAAACGGAGTATACTGTGTTTTACAAAGAATAGTACGGTAGTTACAACGTTTATGTGACATGACTTTTTTTGCAGAGATGAATAGCTTTTTCAGCTTCTTTTCTCCTCTTAGTTTCAGTTTAGCTACGTACAGGGGCGAACCCAGGGGGGAGATAAAGGGGATATATCCCCCCCGAAATTTTTGAGAACAGAAATTTTGGACGGCAAGACAACCATTTTCGGGTGCCGTGACGCGACTACGATTTTTGTCTACCACGACACAAAGCCGATTTTCGTCTACCTTAACGCGACGGCGATTTTTGTTTAACGAGACGTGAAGACAATTTTCGTTTACCGCGTCACGAAGACGATTTTTTTCTACCGTGACGCGAAGTCGATTTTTTTCTTTGGCGACGTGAGGACGATTTTGGTCAACTGCGACGTGACAACGATATTTTTCTAGGTTCTGAGACATTTGTCTACTGCGGCATCTACCACAACTAAGATACTCATCTAGCGCATCGAAGATTTTCGCCTACCGCGACAACGATATTTGCCTACTGGTACCGTGACGTCCATATTCGTCTGTTGTGACGCGATACTCGCCTACCGCGACGACCTTATTTGTCTACCGTCACATTAGTGCGGTTTTTATGAGTACCTAAATACTTCCTTCCCCCTTCTTATAGAATATCCCCCCCGAAATTAAATCCTAGGTTCACCCCTGGCTGTGTAGGAACCATGATCCAATGAAATGCAGCTTTCCTCATTCAAAATTTTAAGTAAATCGTGACGTCATCAGCGACTAGAAGAATGCGGCTTGACTGAACCCTCCAGCTGGTACGATAAAATATCTCGGCTAGTCAGAAATTTCTTATTACTGGCACCTCTGATTTAGGTTTTACTTTTACCCAAAAGTAACAAATCCAACTAAGGATACAACCAAGGTCTGTAGATTAGAAGAGAATCCACAGTCTGATATTATACTGTCAGGATGTCTTATTCCATCTCCAATATGACCTGTGGATCTAAGCCTGTGACATCAATGATAGACCCAATATCCGGATCTAAGCAGCTCTATTAGCATAAGGGTAAAATATAGCCTCAAAGGAGGTAATAGTAATATGCTTCCTCTGATTGGTCAAGAGTAATAACTTTTTTCCAGCTGGAGATTATTAGGTTTCTGGTCTACAGAAGACGTCAGGATTTGTTTACATTTTTGACTGAGGTAACCTATGTGTACCATTACTCTACTCTTGTCTTCAGATCTTGGAATACAACCGGATAAATTGTCTCCTGATGTCGTCACACAGGCCTTATGGAAATATAGGAGTTAATTAATGGAAGAAAACCAATAAAGGGGTTTAATTAGGTAGTCCTCAATCTTAGAACTGTTTCTTTAATCCTATTTAACCCCAAGTACAGGCTTCTTACAAACATTGTTTAGTCTTGTGTTTCTAACCATAAGATTCATGAGGCATATTAAAATTAATTTTACCTAATTTTACAGTTTGTGTTCTAAATTTGAATAAATTTACAAATGAAAGGTTTACTACAGGCCTATGATGAAATTGTTTGTTTTGAATAAATTAAGATAATATTCAACATTCTTAAAACAAAAGAACAAAACTTTTTTAATCAGCAGGATCTACGATTTTAGCTATTCAAGAGACAACAGTATTTAATTTTTATCTATTGAAAGGCCTCACGCCCAAACTTTGCCCCGGGCCTCCAAAAGTCTGTCGGCGGCCCTGCGTACAGTCTGATTAACTTCAAATAGTCCTGGTATAATCAGGTGCTTGATTCTAGTGCAAGGGGTAGGGAAGATTTTCTAAAATCATAAAGGCCACTGACATCAAGATTCCTATAAGATCTAACATCAACTAACACAACACATACATACTTTATCACTTAAGTTATTATAAAAAAAATATGTAAAAAAATTTCAGACATTTATGTCTTGAGCATCTTTACAGTAGCAATTTACGAAAAAAGGCAAATATTTTTATCTTACCATTGATACCAAGAAGAGTTCAGAGGGGGCTACTTTTTCAACATATCCAGAATTGCAAGTTTTGAGCCGCTCAAGGTACAGCAGAGCCAACACAAGAGATGCAGGAGAAACGCAAGTGTTGCGTGAAATTTCTGCTGCTTCATCTACATGCAAACGGTCGAGGGAACACCCATGTTTCACTTCAGAGAAAAGCTCTGCTGCTAGCTCTAAAACAAGAAAAACTTATTAAACTTTTAAGTGCTATGCTTTAGTGGTTATTCATTTAATCATTTACTGACAAGAAATAGTTATAAACAAAGTTTAAATGCTTGCAATTTTTTATCATAAATTAACCCATTTTTACGGTGATCGATAACAAATCAAACACTTGGGAATGATAAATAATATACAGTTATGCAGGGTGTCCGAAAATAATGGATAACTAGGTGCTAGCCTACTGTATTTTCAAGAAGTGATTGGTCAGAGCGGGCTATTACTGAATCAGTGCGAAGGGCTGGAATAGTTAAATTAAAGGGAAAGGCTTACCCTAGGCCGATCGTGCGCATTGCCATATATACACATTAAGCCAGCTTTGATGAACAGTGATTAACTAATTAAATCCATGAACAGCTATAATGCCACTACCTAGCATGTGATTCACAATTACTGTATTGACCAGAATAAATTAATAGGCGGTTAACCATTGACTACTGTAATCCTGAGTAAGGTTTTAGGGACTACTGAAGAACGGTTGGCAGAAGAAACCTACGAACCAATACTTTAGCACCTGATGAAAGCTACATTGGTAATTCTTACAAGTCGCTTCTCGAGAAGCGACCCTTGACAGAAACTACATCTTAAAACTCTTAACTGGCATTTTCCCCCGGCACCCCGAAACCAAGCTAACAAGTATAATTATTAGGGAAAGATTAATTTAGAGGATGTTCGCCCTATGTTACAAACTAAGTACTCATCAAATTAGATAGATAGATGAGTTGCCTCAAGCTGCTGGTGGTCAAATGGGAAGAAGGAAGGGCCTTCCAATCCCATCTTTCCCTCTGACGTTTCTAGAAAGTTCAACCAAGTGACCTTTGTCATAGACTGACGGAGAGATTTTGGCAGTTCCGCGCCAAAAAAAAAAAAATATATATATATATATGTTAATTTATCTGTTGCGCGGCACAACATGTAGAAACAAAATATAAAATACCTATTAAGTCGTCAATCAACCGGAATTTTTTTTTCTGGGCTACTTTATATGGATCTGACAAAATGTTGAAACTGAGTACAGGAGCAAGTTGACTGAACATGATTGCAGACTACTATGAATGTCAAAATATATAGACCGGGAGCTGGTAGGTCAAAAACTACTTCATAAGGTGTACATATAAAAGCTATACCGTTTTGAAGAGGCATCCCGGGGGAGTCAAAAATGGGGTTTTGAGCCCTCAATCTGGGGGCTTTCTCCAAGGTGGACAAACTTGAATATAACCCATACAAATGTTTTTTTGCAATATTCATGTAGAACAATTTAAATGATCAAATTTTAGTTCACACCACTGAATTCAGCTTAAAAACAAACAATTTGGTATGTTGAATCATTGCTCTATGTTCAATGGTTACAGAGATACTGAGGATGATGAACTGGAAACGCCGTCCTATAAATAAAATCGTATAACTCGCTTATGTTTCAATATATCTTAATGAAACTTGATATGTGGCTTCATTTAGTTAATAACTATTAATATTAGACTGAAAACCCCCATTTTTGCATTTCTGTGGCAGTAAACTTGCACACATTTTTCCCATGTTATTCTTTATGGGAAGAAAATAAAAGTCTATACCATCCCTATTTTTTAACATATAATGATAAAACTTGGCATAAGGCTTCTTCTAGTCGAGGTTTGGATATTGACTTAAAACCACCCAATTTTTACATACCTGTTGCAACAAACCTGCAAACTTCATCTCCATGTTATTCTTAAATGGAGAATACAAAAAAGTCTCATCCTTGTTTGTCCACCTTGGAGAAAGCCCCCAAATTGAGGGCTCACAACCCCATTTTTGAAACGCCCAGGATGCCCCTTCAAAATGGCACAGCTTTTACATGTGGACCTCATGACGTAATTTTTTACCTCCCAGCTCCCGGTCTAATCAGCAAGATTAAATTTTGGTTAATTTATTATGCTGATATGACCATAAACAATATATTGTTGTTATTATTATGCTGTGCCATTGGGCATAATGTTACCCACAAATTTACATGTATTTCTTATGGAAGGGATATTTGTTTAAATATTGATAAAATTAGAGCTAACCTTGTAAATGGTTGGACCAAAATAGACATATACTTTTCTTACAAGAAATTTAGTTTTCTTCAATTTTCAAATATAATAGGGAATACTAAAAGTTGATAGTTTTCGAGATATTTAGGAAAACCCAAAAAATGGTACCTTCAGACCCCCCTCCCTCCCCCTGCTCAAGGGCTACACGGACGGGGACTTATGATATGTTCACCCCCTGACTAGTTCAAATCAATCAATCAATCAATAATATTCTTTATTAACATTTTCTTAGAGAAAAACAATAGAGTCATATTTTTACAATGCAGGTCAGAATACAGAGCATGCTGGCAGACAATGGTTTATGGAGTTGCTGTTGTACACAAGGCCGGGCTGGGCAGAAATTTTGGCCCGGGCATTTATATGTACCGGCCCACTGGATTTCTACACCGGCGCACATGATCCATATACGGGGGGGCTTTGGGTAGGCCTGACGACAGAATTTCCGGCTCGACAAAAGTGGTGGCCTTTTTTTTTTTTTACTCACACGTGTGGTTTTTAGCCTCTTTATTGTCATTCCAGTCCCTTTTTGTCTGTTACTGAACCCCGAACAGGGGGGAATTGGCTCTACACCCGGCCCCCAAGCGGCCCAGCGACCCCTGGAGGTGGCGGCCCACCCGTCATTTGCCCGGATGCCCTTATGGCCAGTCCCGCCCTGGTTGTTCAGGTGCTGTTCTTCCAATCCAGAAATTCCCTCATAGAATAGAGTGAGTGTTGCAGAAGCCAGTTAGTCGTTACTGTCTTCAATCTTCTTGCTGGTAGACTCTTCAGGTGGTTCGGAAACATGTTAAACAAAGTTGCACCTTTGTATTAAGGTTTTTTCCCATCCAGGCTAAGGTGATCATGTTCCAGAACAAAATTGTGCCCATTTCTAGTTTTGTAGTGGTACTGGTCTGCAAGTCTTGTTTGATTTCATGTGACAGCGTACATGATGGTCTCAAGGATATACAGCGACACTACTGTCAAGATCTGCTCTCTAAAGGCTTCTTTACAGCTCTCCTGACAGTTCAGGCCCGTGAGTGCCCTGATAGCTCTTTTTTGAACAACCATCACTCTTTGCATATTCTGGGCTGTTGTTCCGCCCCAGGCCACTAGCCCATACCTTAAGTGTGATTCAAACAGAGCATAATAGGCAGTTCTTGCTGTTTGAAAATCACTTATTTGGTTCATTCTCCTATTAACATATATGCTGCTGCTGAGTTTTTTGATCAATTTGTCAATGTGGGGTGTCCAAGAAAGAGTATTATCAATGGTTATGCCAAGGTATTTAGTTGAGTCAGTAACAGAAAGCTGTGGGAGAAGGTCAAAGTTGTTCTTAGTTGCAGTGAAGATTAATTGATTAAGGCAATAAAACTGAGTATTTCAAGTTGGTCCTTGTTTCTATTGCCAAGAATGAGGGCTGTGTCATCGGCATATAGAACGTTTGGCAAAAATTTTGCAAGAAGTCAGGAAGGTCGTTTGTCAGAAGTATGACGAGAATTGGTCCAAGTACTGACCCTTGGGGTACGCCTCTTTTCACCAGTGGCGGATCCAGAGGGGGGGCGAGGGGGGCGATCGCCCCCCCTCAGGTCCAGAGTTTGTTTTACGTTTTAATAGTTGGGGCCTGAAATGGGATTCACTTACACAAAAATGCATAGGGCTTGCACTTATTCAAATTAATGTATTAGAGTTAATTCTTAATATACAATCCAACCATCCCGTTTCAACATTGTCTAATTGAGGTTATATATTTTAACTAAATGACTGTCTGCATTCCTACTAAATTGTGGAGCTAAACGTGGTAGTGTGCGGAGGGGTAATTTTGTTCTGGCATCGTGCTCTACCTTTAATCGGCAATTTGACGAAACACAACGCAGTTGTTTTGTGTACGGTTTGGTTCGGTTCTGTTATTTTAGCGATAAGAAACCGAGAAATATTAAAAATAATCGATTTAGCAGTCTATGTCTATTTAGCAAACGAAAAGGAACCTCAAGTCGCTTAAATGGGAAATAACATGGCGGGTGACATCAGGCTCCATTTCCCAAATGTGCAAGCCCGCACTGACAGAGTCGTCAGGGGCATTACAAAACTAGTCTCTCCTGACATCTATCGGCGGATAAGTGAACTACTTCAAGTTTTTCGTTGTAAAAGAATATTGTCTAAGTCCGAAAATCACTGTCTTGAAAGTGTATTTCTCTTTTATTCCTCGGTATTCTGCCTTCCAAGTTAACTGAGGTCCCTTTTCTAACTTCTCACTTTTTTGTTTTTTAAACAATGAAATTGTAAGTGTATCACGTCTCTTTTTGTTCAGTTTTAAAGATCTAGTTTTCAGCTTTATTTTGATACCTAATTCATTTCTTAAATACTAGACTAAAAATAAGTATTCTGTGAACGTTTGAAGTTCCAGGCTCTTATTACCTAAAATACCCGTTTTAACTAGTTAAAATTAAAATTCCAACAACTCAAAGGCGAAAAATTATAGCACTATAAATTATATGTCAAATTGTTTGAAATTTAATGCTGAATTTCAGGATGTTATTAACTCAAAACCGGAAAATTTTGACTTGATGTCCCTTTTCACTTTCCGCATCACATACAATGAACCTCACTAACCCCCGCGATCGCGATGAACTAAAACATTTCTAATACTGTAAGCTGAAGAAAATAACGTACTGTATTATGATTAACTAAACTCTAAATTTAGTGCCTTAAATGCCTAAAATACTAAAAAAACTAAAAAAAAAATAATTAATAATTATTATTAATACTAAATATTAATAATAATTATTAATACTAAGTATTAATTAATAATAATTAATACTAAAAAAACCCATATCATTTAAGTCTAAATTTTAAAATTTTCCCGGGGGAGAACCCCCGGACCCTTTTGTCTGGGGGGTTTTCCATACCCCCCAGGCCCCCCGGAATGCGCCCCCCCCTGAACAATTTCCTAGATCCGCCCCTGCTTTTCACTTCCCGTGGCTGGGATTTTACTTTGATTTTTGAGTTTTTACATTTGTGAGTTAGCTCAACTACTTGTTTTCGGTCGCTTAAATAACTTTTAAACCATTTTGCCTCTTTGTCAGTTACCCCAAGAACTTATAGTTTTTTCATTTTCAGGCTGTGTCCTAGGCAGTCAAAGGCCTTGCTTAGGTCCAGCAGTATAGTTGTGGCTATGGACCCGTTTTCAAGGTGATCTAGAACTGCTTCCACAAGTTGTACAATGGCAGATGTGGTCGATCTTCCCTGAAGGAATCCATGCTGTCTTGGAGTTAGGAGTCTATTAGCTTCGAGGTGGTTAAGCAATCTTTTTAAGACGATTTTCTCCCGAATTTTGAGAGAGTTGGTACGAGTGAAATGGGCCTATAGCAGCTAACGTCCGTAGTTTCTCCGCCTTTATGTTTTGGGTACACCTTTGAAGTTTTGAGACCTGTTGGGAAAGTACCTTCCTCTAGGGATTTGTTTATTACAGCCACAATAGGTTCAGTTAGTTCTTTTTTACAAAATTTAATGAGTTTAGCTGACACTTCATCTTCGCCTGCTGATGTTTTGGGTTTAAGTGAGTCTATGACTGCACTAACTTCTCGTTGATCAGTTTTATTTAGTTTTAATTTATTAGGTACTGTCTCCTGTTGAATTGCATAGTCAGTTGATGGAAGAGAGTTAATTTGGTGTTCCCTGAGGGTTTTTTCCGCTATGGTTGTGAAATGCTTATTTAAGTGGTCAGCAATTTTCTGTGGATCAGTTTAAGTTTGATTATTAATTTTAAAAGCTTCTATGGAATTGTTTGAATTTTTTCTCTTGGTTGATAATTGTCATAGAGCTTTTGATTTGTTGTCTGAGTCTGATATGAAAGCTGAGTTTTGTTGTCTGCGGAGTTCCTTGAGCTTGAGGTCGTAGGTTTTTTTCTTGGCAGCCGTGTCTTGTTTGTCTTCTGCAAGGCCTGTAAGTATTTGTTTGTTTAAGGCAGATATGTAACCGTTCTTGAGTTCTTGACATTCAGCATCCTGCCAGGGCTTTGTCGAATGTCTTTTCTGTTTGACCACCGAATATGGACAGGCAGTGTTCATAGGATATTTTGGAAGGTGTTAAGAGAGTCCTCAACACCTCTTTTGATGATAACTTTTGTCCAATCTTGGTCAGCTAGCAATATTCTTAATTGTTCAAGAGTTCTGTCATTAATCCGTCGTTGTTTTGATGACGGGGCCGGGGTTCTTTTCTTGGTTATGGTAGTGCTGCAAACTTTTGCTGTATGATCTGACAGCCCTGTTGTAATGATGTTAAAACTGATGTCTTTTTCATCTAGATTAGTGCTGATGAAGTCGATGGAGGTTTGGCTGTTCTGTGTCACTCTTGTGGCTGGCTGGTAGATTCAGTCTTACTATGTTATACACTAGCAGGGCCTCCTCTAGTTTCTGCTTTTGCTCATCATTCTTTAGGCTGTCCATGTTTATGTCGCCCATAATTATAATTGCCGGGTTCGTTGTCAGTGCCTGATCCAGTTTGGCTGTTAAGATTTCGATGGCGTCGTCCAGCTTGCTGCATGGTGGTCTGTATACGCCAAGAATTTGAAGGCAACCTTGTTTGGTTGTTAGTTTGTAATGACTTATTTCATAAATAAGTGCTGATGTCTGGTCAGATGTTCTTATCAGGGCAAATTGATCTTCCATATCTTGTTTGACATATGCTATTACTCCGCCTTTTCTATGCCGTTCCCTGGCGAAGCCTCCTACTATAGCATGAAGCTGCCAAGTCAAAAATTGTGTTCCAAAAAATTCCCTCTATAGCCTACCTTTTTGTTGCCTGGACTAAAAGTGGAAATTTCATACTTCTTACGAAAATAGTACTTATTAGTGGTTATCCATATACCAAGTTTGAAGTTTACACCAAGATCAAGGGTCTACGACATGTAGTTTTGGCTGTAGCACGAAATATAGCAAGACACAACTCTCTTTTTATCAGAGACCACATAGTACGAATTGAAGGAGCATGCCTGTCTTACTTGCGTTATATTAAATGAAGTCTGGGCCACCATATTGTCTAGGTATAGAAACTTAAAACAGTGTTTAAAACCGTGTAATCTGACAGTGCTCACATTTCAAATAACTCATAGTGTATATTATTTAGCATTGAGGCTTGAGGTTGAAATTTTGCATGTGAAGAGTCCTTTCGTTTTAAACGATAATAGTATCAATCATATTTCAAAAATAATTTTTTCTATCTAAAAAAATGAAAAAAGTTATAAAAATAAACAAAGCTGCTAAACAAACTAAAATAATTGAAGATCAACAAATAGAAATCACATTAAACTCTTCACTATGCAAAATGGTTGATTGAAAATATAAAATTATAAAAATAGGTGATATTTTAAGCATTCTATAACCTATACGATTGCAGCGACCACATGCCATCTTACTAGCACTAAGCAAATGAAGCAGAGGCCACCATCTTGTCTTGGTATAGAAACATAAAACGGCGTTTAGAACTGTGTAATGTGTCATTGCCCCTGTTTCAAACAACTCGTAGTTGATACCAGTTAGTATTGAGGCATAAGGTTGAAATTTTGCATGTGAGGAGTCCTTTGGTTTTGAACAATAATAGTATAAATTATATTTCAAATATAATTTTTTTCTATTTTAGAAAATGAAAAAAGTCTTAAGTTTTTATTCAACTTAAAAATTTGACATGAAAAAAGTGGTCTGCTGCATTTTTTTGGGCAGGTGAAATAAAAAATTGTTGGGCGGAAATTGTTGCTAAAGAGTTAATTTTTTGTAATCATATTGATAACTTAGTTTTTGTGAGCGAGTTTATCCATGTGATAACTGCATAAAAACAAAGTCAATACTAAACTGCTGTTTACAAAAGTATAGTCGACTACAAAAATACATATATGGTATCAAATTAAAGGTCTGAATCTCATAATTACTATGGTACCAATTACGAATGGTTTAGAAGCAGTTTACACATCATAGGAACGTTACAGTACAGGTGCATTCCATGGTGACAGCTTCTCTCAAAAAATGTCAGGACAAGCTTCTAGGTTATCAGTGTTTACGATGTGTAGACTGCTGTAAACCATTTATATTTGGTACTAAATTTCTGAGATTCAAACCTTCAATTTGATATCATATTTATAATTTTTTACGTACTTTGTTTTTTTCATATAAGGACTAGAGGTAAATTTCTGACATCATGTCGCGCATTGTGTGCTCCATCTATTCGTACTATATGGACAATGATGTTTATCTATAATATATTGATTAGGACATAAGCATACCTGTAACAGGAAGACTAAAGTGATCAGAATAAGGAATTTTCCCATAGTAAAGCGTTTTTGTTATTCGATTCAAAAATTCACCATGGTCTCCTATTCCCTGAAACAAAAACTTACATCATGAAATGAATACAAGGAGAATACCGGTGGATGCCAGTAAGTGTCAAGTCATAGGCCTAGTCAAAGTCAAAAATCTTTATAAATTTCATAAACAAGTGGTGCAATGAATAAAAAGCATTTATGTATAAAGCACAATATAATATTTCCTTTAACAGATGGAAAATTAATCACACTTTTATGGGTGTTCCAAACTAGGGGTGTGCAAGTCCAAGAATCAAGCTTTTTTCGAACCGAGTATACACTACTCGACTTATTGAAAAATACTCGAAAATTTGAGTCGAGTAATAGTTTTTCCCGCCATTTACTTATTATCAACATTACAGTCATTTTTCACAATACCAATTGAACTTTAATGAACATAACTAAAACCTTGTTTGTTATACTTGAAGTAGAGAGTTATTAAAGATACATTAATTTTCATATCACTATCTTTTCAATAGTTTGGGGTTATTTATTATTCTTTCTCTTAAAATAAACGGTATCAGGAAACTAACACATAGGCCTACTTTCTCCCTTAAAGTACTAGCCTAATTTAAAACCAGAAAATCCTATAGTAAAATAAAACAACTTATCAATTAATTATCACACAATTGCTACCAAATTTTATCAAAATCGGTTTGTAAACAACGGAGATATCAGTATTTAAATATTTTCCATAAGAATAACATTGGACAACGTATTGAGTTTAGTGCCGAACTAAAATATCAATTATCTCCATAACCAGTTGACGTAAACTAATGATTCAAAATACCGGATTATTTAGTTTTTCAAGTCAAATTTTATGGTTGCAAGTAGCCTATATTTTCTTTAGAAGTTAAAATTGTTGTGAAATTTAAAAAATATGAATTTTTTAATACTTAAACCCCCATAACTTCTGAACCTGAGGTTTTAAAGACATGCGGGTGGTGTCATTTTGTTTGTCATCTTAAGCACTAAAAACCATGAAATTTTTATCAAAATCATTAGAGCCGTTTTGAGAAATTTGGATTTTTGTCATTTTTTATGGGGTAAATACCCTTAAAATCAAAAATTCAAAAAAATGAAAAATACGCCTGGAGGTACCACGGCTTTATACCTACATGCCAAATTTCATTAAAATCGGACCACTGGTGTCATCTCTAGCTTTGTTTACAACCACACACACATAAGTTACATCCACACATACACACACAGACCTAAAACCACCACGCCATTACCAACATGCCTAAAACCACTTTTTTGGATTCAGGGGGCACTAAAACGAATATATCCACTAACAACTCAAATTCGAAAATTTTGACGAAAACAATACTTTCTCCATATTACCTTGTATAGGGGGGAGAAAGTAAAAGTGATTTTTGTTATATTTTAGAAGTGTAGGCCTAACTTAGCAAATAAATAGTAACAAACTCAATTTTGTATTGACACTTTTATATGAATATAAATTTACCTATGTGAGTAACTCAAAGGAAATATTTTAATCGTGTATTGATTTAGGTATAGGCTAGAAGGGCTGAATTTTTATTTCATTTCAAAACACTGGTAAGCCTAAAGTCAAGTTAGGCTTGAAAAATACAGTGTGTAAATTAAGTATGGAAACAAATCTGTATTTTTTCATCCGAAGGAGATAGAGATATTTTGTTTGTGGCGTTGGTTGTTAGTCCAGGTTCCGGATTATTTGACATCTAAATTTTTTTTTCATCCCCCTCACAGGGTGGGGGGTAAGGGGTAACTTATTTTTTTCAAATAGTAACCCCTATTGAGTGACCCCTTATCTTAAAGGGTTTCTCAAAATAAATCAAATGGCGCCAACCCGAAGTCAATACCTCAACCCTAACCCAAATAGCCGCCATTTTAAATTCTGAGATGAACACACGAGATTAACTATGGAGACCTAAATTTACCTTTTAAGCGGGTTACATTGGGCAAGTTAAACTCTGGATACCACTGTTAGATGGAAAAGTGGATGTTTTCGCCTTATTCCTGACTTTCCCCAGCCCCCAAAATAGGGTGTTTTGGGGGTAGCCCCAAAATTTCAAATGCAAACCCCGTACTAAGTGACCCCTC
This sequence comes from Flexamia atlantica, assembly GCA_035578135.1. Lineage (NCBI taxonomy): Eukaryota > Metazoa > Arthropoda > Insecta > Hemiptera > Cicadellidae > Flexamia > Flexamia atlantica. The sequence goes on along the minus strand of JAQJVK010000001.1, from coordinate 200,801,797 downwards.
ATTTTAAAGGGTTTGTTAAGACATAATCAGTGGTGCAAACTTAAGTCGATATATCACACCTAGCCAAAATGACAGTCATTCAAAGATTTGATTGGGTGAAAAAACACCCATTTCACCTTTCAAAATATTTAATGCCTGCTATAGCAGCCATATTGAGTCATCCCTCATTTTATAGCCCTTAACAAACTTAAAACCATGATTTAAATTAATATCCGTCGATCCTAAAAAGACATCCAAAATTTTGAATAAAAGAAGTAGGTGCTTTTTACCCAATCACATTTTTGAATACCTACCACATTGGCTAGGGGTGACATATTACCATAAGGCTTGCACTATTGCTTATGTTTTTACAAACCCTTCAAAATGAGGGTCACTCAGCAGGGGTTTGCATTAACATTTAGGGGGTTGCCCCAAAAACACCCTATTTTGGGGGATGAGGCAAAATCAGGAATGAGACAAAAATGTCCACTTTTCCATCTAATAATGGTATCCAGAGTTTAACTTGCCCATTGTAACCCGTTTAAAAGGTAAATTTAGGTATCCATAGTTAATCTCGTGTGTTCATCTCAAAATTTAAAATGGCTGCCATTTGGGTTTGGGTTGAGGTATTGACCTCGGGTTTGCGCCATTTTATTTATTTTGACAAACCCTTTAAAATGAGGGGTCACTCAATAGGGGTTGCTATTTGAAAAAATTAAGTTACCCCTTACCCCCCACCCTGTGAGGGGGATGAAAAAAAATTTTCGATGTCGAAAAATCCGGAACCTGGACTAACAACCAACGCCACAAACAAAATATCTCTATCTCCTTCGGATGAAAAAATACAGATTTGTTTCCATACTTAATTTACACACTGTATAACAATATAACAAATCAAGAATTATTGTAGGTTTGATTAAGTTAAAAGGTTTCCTTTCTTTTTTTGGCATTATTTATCAGAATCAGAATACCTTTATTCAATAAAAATGTACATTCAGATACAATGAATAGCATCAACAAATCTACAAAGAATGTTAAAATTTACAATATTATACAAGGGGTCTTATTTTATGGTAAAAAGATTACAGTTCATGTTTGAGTAATAATTCATCCATAAATCATTGATTTTATTATCTTTATAGTAACTATTGCCCAATATTGTTTCTAATATTTAAAAAATCATCTATTGAGTAGAATGCTGCATTTGACTAAATATTTTTTTAATGATTGAAGAAAGTTATTAGTTTTTTTTTCTTTTTTCAGAAAGTCCGGCAAACAGTCAAGGAACTTATTACCCTGATAGGAAGGTTTTTTCCTGAAGTTTCCAGTCTGTGGCTTTCAACACGTCTTTGGGTCCGTGTATTATAGGGATGACTTTTATCTTCTGGTGCTGGGTTAATAGTTAAAACATATTTTATTGTTTCATAAATATAAAGTCCATAAACCGTAAAAACTTCAACTCCAGAAAAAATGTGCTGAACAGTCTTTATTTTTTAAATTAAACATGATTCTGAGAGCTTTTTTTCGTTGTATTAAAATTCTATCCATGTTTTTCTTTGTGGTTGCTCCAAATACATATCTCATAGGCTATGTGTGAATGTATGAGAGCATAGTAAATTGATTTTAATGCAGCTATGTCTCATTGTCTGGCTCCATTGTCCACATTATTTGTAGGCCTATATCTGTTCTTAGTTCAATAACTCTTTTAAGTTTAATTAGGCCTACCTTAAAATTATAATTTGCATTTGATTAATAAGAATAATCACAATTATGTAGAAACATGATCACTAGGCCCTAATACATTATAATATTCTAAAAAACTCGATTTGAAAAACTGGATGGCGTCGGGTATTAAAGTTTCGCCCGACCGTCAACTCAACCAATGTGTAAACCGACCTTAACAAATGGGCGAGTCGAGTGACAGGCGAGTTGACATTTCTAAATAATAAGTTAGGAATCAGCTGATACTACCAACTCGGCCGAGTTGACTCAATTGAGTTATTCAACCAATGTGATGCCTCAAGTATTTTTTAGTTCAGAATAGGATATTTTAATGTATGAACAACATATGATGAACCAGTAGGTTTATTCCACTTAAGGCGTACTTTCGTCATGAACCTCTAGTATGGAGGTTTTCCAACACTTGTCAATAATATCTCTGTGTAAATAAGCTTTCAAATCTTTTATCTCAGATTGAAGGATTTTTGTGGTACCAGGAACGTTTGTGACAAAAAATTGCAATTTTACAACTTAAGTTTGACTTTAGCCTAAATAATGTTGTTTTAAAATAGTAAAAGATTGAGGGTGAGAACCCTATACATTAGGTGGGTCAAAATCTGAAAAGGGTACAATTGCAAAGTAGGAAAAAACTAAAAAGTTATTACTTGGTATCTAAATGACAGTTACATTTTTTAATACTTTGAACCCTATAGAATATGAGAAAATATAAAGAAAGCACCATTACCCATATATGTCAATGAGAGAGGCAGTTTTATATCGGAAACTCCCATTTTTCGTAATAGAGGTCACACCCAGATAAATCAATATTACATAATGAAATAAGAGGGAAAACCCATGGTATTTCATATTTTTTGTTGCTCACATATACTGTTTTTAAATATATTACAGCCCTCTTACTTTTGATTGACCTATATCTTAATAATAGCTTAGAAAAGATGTAATTCACCTAAAAATACAAGTTTTGGTCAGGTTTTTTTACCTCACAATGTGTTTACTCCATTCCATTGTCATGAAAATTATTGTGTACCAACTTGAAACTGTACTTAATTGAAAAAATATAACTATTTATATATTTTTTGACCATACATATTTTTAAATAAAAAATTTTAAATGTGACATTCTGCTACAACGCGTGACCTCAGTTACATGGATATGACTTCCATTACATGTTTGTTTAATTTTTTTTAAATATAAAATCTTCATCTGTTCCATTCATAGTCTGAAAAATAGGAAGAATTTGATTTCTAATATAGGCCTTTTTCAGTAATTACAAGACAATACAATAGTGTTAAAATAACCTAAACTGAATCATTAGCTGCATAATACAAAATTTTTAATGACTTATGATGTATAGGATGTTCTATTTCCAAAATCATTCATTGTTATTACTTAGTCATGAAAAATTATTTTGAAATTCTTCAAAATTACATTTAAATGATCACGGTATGTTTAATGTGGTTATGTAAGTATCAAAACGTTTCAACGATTAAATGAAGGCTTCATTACAAATTTCTAAAAATAGGCTTAGGCCTGAATAAGTTATAGGTTAGAGCATAAAAATAAAATTAAAAAAGAAAGAAAACCCGTTTAGCTATTCTTTAAGTAAGTTCAAACACATTAAAATCATTATATTTTTCAAAATGTATTAAATTGCTTTTTAAACTGCAGCAAAAACAGATGACCAAACGGAATTAAAAATCTTTTCATTAAAAAATTATTTGTCATAATTAAAAAATGCTACTCACAAGTTAAATTTCAAAATATATTATTAAGACATGCTGTATTTTAATTAATTAACTTAATTAAAAAATGTTTAGAAGCATTAAAAAAAGTTTTGTTTCAATGTTGGACATGTTACATTTTTTATGTATCCAACATTTTAAACAAAGGTTAGGCCTAGGTGACAATCGTCAAAAAAGCTATGGACTTAATAAATTAATCTAAAGCATATATAGGCCTAATACAAACTTAAAAACAATCAATCAAAAACTTTCACCCAAATTTGATTTTAAATATAGGCTACATTAAAATACCTTTATCATTATTTTAAAAATTTATACCGTAAAATCAGAAACAAGGGCAAATACTACTAAAAAGAATAAGCTATGAAAAGAATATAAAGAATTTCTATCAGCTAATTTCATTTTCAGATTAAATAAAAGAATGTATAACAGTTGTAAAAAATTGCTTCTGGAACTAAAAATGCCCGCACAATTAGATTTTCCCTGTTGGTGGCAACCCTGCATCATTATTTTCATAATTAACACATTGTTTACTAATTCATTTTACTCTATTAAGTATTAAAATCGGCCGTAATATAAAAAAAATACATCACCATTAAGAATATAAGGTATATCAGTCAAATGGAAAAACCGGTCACAAAATGTAGCGGATCTCACGTTAAATTAACCAAAATTCGCGACCGTCGCTTCCCAGACCGACGCTACAATTTCGCTTGTTGTGTCTTGTAACCTCAAAATGGCGAACGCTATCGCTAGTGACGAGTCGGCATTTGAAACCGGGCCGTATTACACACAAATTAAACTATTACGATGGACAGCGATTTACTTTTGATTAAGAATAAATCATGTACCGATACTACATAAAAAAATGAGACACGGCAATTTTTATGAACAAAACTATTTTCCTCCACGTCCAAATTCATTTAACACGACGAACTCCGACATCCGTCGTTGTTTGCCGCCATGATGCTCCTGAATTAAACTCGTTGTCGGCTGCTACTAGCGCTAGTGTCGCTGTACGATGAGAAACAGACGACACTACCGACGCTACTGCTTAAGGTGGGGACACGACTTTTAACCTAGCTCGGCGTCGTAATAACAAAGTTTCATCCGTAATAAGCGCTATTTGATTATCTCCCTGTATCCGACAATATAAACGTGGGTTTTATATTCACTTATTTGATTGGTGAACTTGTTTAAATCGTATCTATAGCGGTAAAACTGGGATTGGGGACACGTGACCGTCACTACTTTGGCCAGTTTTTCTCAGAATTTTGCCCCAACCTCTTCTTAATTCATGATTTAAACAGTATAGACAATAAGATTATGACCTAAACTTCAAAAATAAAACATTTTTAGCAATAATTACAGTAGGCAACATTATTTTTTTAAGAAGGGACAGTGATTGTACCCTTTTCAGATTTTGACCCAGATCCTACTTACTACCATACTCTGTTATGACCAAGACAAATTAGCGCAAACAAAATCTGAATTGTAAACCGGAATGAATAATACATTCCGATGAGCAGGCGTGTGCGCACAAGCTCAGCTTCCAGCGGCCATTATAGCCACTTCCATTAAAATACAAATGTCATTTCTGTCACCGGAGATCTGAATCGGAATCTGCAAGCACTCAGGATGTACCAGTCATAGTTGGGAAAGTTAGTCAAAAATTCTAACTAGTTAAAAGTTATTAGTTAGTCCCGTAAAAAGTAACTGATAGAAGTTATAAGTTAGTCCGTTAAAAAAGTAACTGATGAAGTTAAAAGTTAGTAAAAAACTAACTGATAGAAAATAAAGTTAGTTTTTAAAGTTAGTTTTCGGAGAAATTTGCTTGTCATGTGTTAATGTGTTCTAAAGGATCGTATTTAACTATTACTAAAATTTAACAAAACTTGTTGCTACCGCAGAAAAAATGACTTGACACTTGAAAGAGATAAACATCAACTGAAGACTAATGATGCGCGATTGCGAGATGTACCATTCGAAACGGCCAAAGACAATAAGTATTTAATTTTGTATACATCGTTATGAGAAACCAACAAAAGTAATGCATATCTCTTCAATTTTTGGAACAGAATAAACAGATTTTATTAACTTATAGTAGGCGCGTTTTGAAGATTCGCCCCCCCAGAACAGGTAGAAGGACAGTCCTAATCCCCTGTTGACAAACAATGCCTTAGTGCCTTTGTTATGGGCGGCCGGCCGGGACTTTCTGCATCCGCCTGAAATTCCGGTTACTGGCATAACAATATATATCGCAATATTTGAGGTGCAAGTTACGCGGCATTTTCTTGGAATGCAGGTGGGTGACCACCCGCACAACGGTGGCCACCCCTAACAAAGGCTTTGTTTGATAGGCTAACTGGGGATTAGGACAGTCCGTCTACCTGTTTTGGGGGGGCAAATCTTCAAAACGTGCCTGTCTACTATAAAAGTAGCGTTCGCAAAAACGAATGGATTATTTCGAATGAATTCATTCGAATGTATCATCGAAAGCACTCGAAACGGAACTTTTCAAAAATGAAATTCTTTCGAAACCCAGCCATTTGAAAATTGCAAAATCTTACTCTTAATCGGCCCATCATTACTGAAGACAATGTTTTGGAGATGACAAATCGCCAAACATTCTCCCTCCCCACCCCTCGGTGCTTGCGGCATTGTCATTGGCTGTGTCTGCATACCAAAGCAACTGGACTTTCCCCACCCCCGCGTTGTTTGTCATCAAGGGCGCTGACCCCTCGCTATGCTTCCCGCACGGCCACACTCAACCTTCTACGATGGCGTAAAAACTCGTATTTGAGTTCTTCCGCCGGTCGAAAAAACTAACTATTTAAACTCCAAAATTACTAACGAATAGATCAATATATTCGTTAGCTAGAACCTAACTGATTAGAAGTTATTTCGAGTACTTTTTAAAAACTAACGAATAAGTTAGAAGTTAGTCGAAAAAACTAACGAATATCGTTAATCGTTAGAATTTCTAATCGTTATTCCCAAGTATGTTACCAGTGGAGTAATTTAGGACTGCTTGGGCCATTTTATTTGAGACATTTTTACCAAGATGAAATTGTTTTGAGACCTAAGTTAGGATGTAGGCCTATGAACAAAAATACAGGTAGGCCTAGGCCATAACTTAATATGACCAAAGAACCTAGCCTACTTAAAAACAACCAAGTACAGTATATGCTCTTGGGTCTTCCTTATTGATTACACAAAGACAAGTTGAACTTAAAGACTTGCAGGCTAGCTTGAATTTTGGCACAAGCTTGAAACTCAAATTAATAGGCCTATAAAACTAAATGTCGCCAAACAAACAGCCGAGCACTCTCACCATTGATAACAATGATTCAACCAACCTGTAATTTCACCCTGTTCATCGCTTTTTTCTTTCTACGTTGAGCTGAAGAACAAACTGTCATATCAGCCAAAAAGTTACAGGCGTTCTACCACAAACCACAACCCAATTTTATCTCACTCAAAATTCCTGATTGAGGCTTGAGTTTACTTGCTAAAACCCTTATGTCCAAAAACAATGACCCTCGCCCTTGGTGAACGACGCAACGTGAAACAGTGGGCCACTAGCACTGGCCAGAGTGGCCAAACACGACACACGACACGAAGGACGTTACGTTACTTCCATTCCAATTCCAATGACCGATGACCGATCCCAATATAGTACGTATCGATACTTTTCTTTCGATATTCACGTTATCGGTATTCGGTATCGGTATCGTTATCGGTACGTTTCGGTTTCACGTTATCGGTTTTTTTGTCCCTTTAATTTATTGTTCATTTATAACTTTATTATAATTATGTTTTTAATGTGAAATTATACTGATTTATAATTTATTTGTATATCATTTTTGTTACAGTACCTAATTCTTAACAAACTAATAGACAATCTTCAACTATCCGAAAAAAGTTGTAAGGTAATTATTGGACATGTCAATGTCATTCACAAAGGAAGAGTTTTATAGAGATTGTTACGTAAAATAAGTGAGCAAATTAAAGTTCAAAAGTACAATTTTTCTAACAACATGTAATAATTAAAATGTTTAGTAGCGTCCCCTTCACCGCAGTAAAAATGGTCAGGATTTTGAGTCGTCGTGAAGAACGAACGACTCCCATTCTTCTGATTACGATCTTTAATCATGAACTGCTTTCCAAGCGTGTCGTTCTTGCCGGCCGCTATATTGGTTAAACAAATATTTTGTCTTTGAAAGTGAATAGTGAAAGTATGAAGTAAATGAAAATAAATAATACCCCCGTTGCAGCAGTCCTGCATACTCAGCGAATTTCAAGTGCATAAATAAATAATTTAAATGAAGTCTCGCATAAAGTAAAATCAATATACATGCAAAAGAAAGCGTGCAAAAATATTCTCCTACTGGCTTTTAGGAGCAAAAGGCTATAAAAAAAATAATAGCCTATACTTGGCACGAAAATGCAATGTTCAAAACTTCAAAACAGCTGGCTTTTCCAATTTAATCATATGGGGAAATGACCAGCTGTTTAAGTTTGAGTAAAAAATTTCGTAAAAATCTGTATTCGCTATAATACATTTATTTGACATATTTAGTTATCTGGCCTTTAAATAAGCCATATGTCTGTATCCACCATATGGCTTTGAATCAAACATCAGCTCACATATTTTAATGTAAAAAGCAGACGTTTTAGATCCCAATGCTACTTAAATGGCAGTTATTTTATGTTATTTTTTGTTTTCTAGCAAACTTTAAGAAATTACAGTACTAAAACATTTAATTTGGGCCCTTTTCCCTCATCCTTTGACTAGCCAAAAATGCCCACAATTGCTATTCAAAAATAAATTATTCTCCATAATTAAGATTAGTATGGAAAAATGCAGGTTTGCTGCCCCAGAAATTTGAAAATGAGGTATCATAGGCTACAATCCAATATATCTAAACTATATGAAGCCAATAACATGTTTTATCAAGATATGTTGAGGAATAAGAAAGCTATCCAATTTTATTTATCTCTCATAAGGTTAACATTGGGAAAGAGAGTACACATGTTTGCTGCCTCAGGAATTTGATGATTTAGGTATTTTAAGCCATAATCAAGTAGATATTAACTTGATTATGGCTTAAAATAATATCCAGTTATGGTTGCTCATAATATCCAGTTCTTATCAGGATATTATGAAAAATGAGCAAACTACACAACTTTTTAAATTACCCATAAGGTTAACATGGAGAATGAGTATGCAGGTTTGCTGCCATGAAAATGTAAAAATAGGGTATTAACCCTTTCGAACCCTGCATGCACATTTGTGTAGGTAATTTTATGTACTCTGAAATCCTAACCTGCACATTTGTGTGGGATAGACTTTTTGAATTTTTATTCTGGATACAGACACTTTTGACTGCCCAGACCTATCTGTATCGATTGTGTAGGTTGTGGGGGAGAGTAGGGAATTTTTTTGTTGCAGCCTGTTTCGTATTTTTTGGCAACACTGTTTGTTTACAAGACATGCAGGTTGATGATGGCAGACTGCCGGAATCTGACTGATTTATTATGATACTAGTGGCTTGAAGGGGCTAAAAGCCCCTAATGAGGGAAAATTCAAATAATCCTTATTTATTATTGTACAAAATACCTTCATAGCAAACTTTGATACCTAGCCTAACCACACGGTTTTCAATAAAGTATCAGCATCACATGTTTTATGTAAATAAAGCAGACGTTTTTAGATCCCAATGCTTCTTAAATGGCAGATATTTTACGTTATTTATTTTTTTCTGGTGAATTTCGAGCAATTTCATTATTTTTCCCGCCATCACGGAATAAAGACCTTTAATTTGAGCCCTCTCCCATCTTTCTATGACTTACCAGACGCCCAAAATTTTGACGCAAAGAATCGCCTTACGAAATTAAATATATGATTTTTAACCAAATGTTTTGAAACTGATATAATAAATAAATATAAGGATTAGTCTTTAAAAGTAATAATAAACAATGGGCAAACTCTTTCCCTAATCAAAAATATAACCTTGCAAAAGTAAACATACACAATTGTGTTGGTTAGGACTGAATAGTTATAACAAAACAAATTTAGGCTCATTGATAATGCATTAAAATTTTGATGGTTTTAGTAACTTTTGCTTACTCCTACTGTGTTATATTTTAGTCATAATTGTATAACAACAGTTTGTAATTATTAATAAATATTCAATTTATTTTTGGTTCTCAGATATTGTTATGTAGGCCTAACAAAGGATTTTCTAACACAAATTATTTTTATTATAAATAAGATGTAAAAAAAGGAAACATGATTACTCTGGCCTTAAGAGGCATAGGCCCTGCTAAGAACACAATGCTAATAAATGTTTACTAGATGTGAGATGTGAAAAGTGTAACGTGTATACTTATGTCTGACGAAGGAAAAGAACTGACTGCTTCAAGATCTTCCACACTTCTTAAGCTGATTTACCCACAGATATATTTTCTGTAGCCCTTAATTTTTGACACTTTATCTTTTTTACATTACAGTTTTTAATATTATTTCTTCCCTGTCGATATAGAGGGTTTTAATATTGCAGTTTAATATTCAGAGATTCAATCCTACCATACACAATTGTGTGGGTAATGAGCAAAGGCAAATATTCACGAAAGTCCTAACCTACACAAATGTGTACGTTAATTGTTAGAGTTAACAATAACGTAAAAAATCAAAAAACTCTTAAAACTAATATTTTTCAAGTATAAAAGAAAGCTTATCATAAAGAAAACCTTTTCATAAACAAAAAGATTTCAGGACTCAAGGAGGTCAAACAAGGTAAAAATTCTGGGTCTGAAAGGGTTAAGGCCATAATTCAGTACATTTCAACTAGATGAAGCCACATACAAAGTTTTATTAAGATGCGTTAAGAAATAAGGAAGATATAGGATTTTTTTATTTCCCATAAGGATAACATGGGAAATGAGTATGCAGGTTTGCTGCCATAAAAATGGAAATATCGGAGATTTTAGACTAAAATGCATTACATCTCATCTAAATGAAGCCACAAACCAAGTTTTATTAAGATATGTTGTGAAATAAGCGAGATATAGAATTTTACTTATTTCCCATTAGGTTAACATAGGGACAACGTACTGTGTTTACCACTTTCAATATCTCGGTAACCAATGGACATAGAGCAATGATAAAAAATACTAAATTGTTTGTTTTTTCGAGCTGAATAAAATGGTGCCAAACAAAATTGGATTATTTTTATTTTTCTATGGGAAAAACCCAAAAAACCCATTTTTGGGGGGTTTACCCCCCTGTACCTCCCCTTCCAGTGGTCCGATCGGGCTGGTTTTCGAACTCATCCGAATAATTTACTACTTTACACACCTGTGCCAAATTTCATCCCGATCGGACCATTTTTGCGAGCGCTATCGTGCTTACAGACACACACACACACACACACACACACACACACACACACACACACACACACACACACACACACATATATATATATATAGATATCTAGAAATTTGAACGAATGGTGTTTTTTGCTTCTGGGGGCCCCAAAACGAAAAGTTATCATGGTCTTGGGCTTAGGTCTTACCATGAGACCTACGGTAATAGCTTCTTCCCTATAGGGGAAATTCGCTAAAACTAATAAACTCTCTTATCATGTGCGTTTAATACATACTTAAATAAGGCATGTGGCATTTGAGATAGTTAATTTACAAAAGGGCTAACTTTGAATTAACATGGGCCTAATTTTAATAAAAACTCTACCAAAGATCAGCAAAAGACTTGTTTGTACCTTTATTTTTTTCAAATTTGAATTGAGTGAGGTGGCTCCAGATAAGTTTAACCCTTTAAAGTAGGCTAATAGTTAGTAAGTCATGCCACTTATTACAAAAATAATTTATGCTAGGCCTCACAATAAAATTGTACCCTGAAAGGTTACTAATATGTCACATGTTAAGAATTTATGTCAAACATTGCCACAGCTCGCAATTTCTGTGAGTGTGAAATATCATTACCATACCAGATTGAACATGAAGAGAATGTTGGTCTCACAAGCAAAATTACTGATTTGAAGTTAGGCAGAGACAAAGTTCTAAATTTCCATTATCAAATGTACCACAGGCCTGCTGCAGCAAGTCGTTTACTGTACCTCTTTTTCCTTTCTTCTACGTATTCCGCTCCATTTCACGTATGTACAATCCTGTACATCAGTACAATTGAAATAAGTGGAGTTGTAGTACAGGATTGTACACACCAATAAAATGTATAACTTATATTATCTTTTAACACACCTCTCTCACCTTGCTTGGGTAAGTAGAATCGTTGGACTAGTCAATATGTTTTTGTTAACCAACCAAAACTTAGTTGGCAATCTAATTAACTTAACCGATTAGAAATTGTTTTTTAAAGGTTTTTGTTCTTTTCACTTGACTGGTTCTTTTGTTAAATGCAGTCTTTTAGTCAATCTTCGAAACCAATCGACTAGGCCTAGTCAATGGTCGATAGTGAAAAAGTCCAGTGATGTTTACATTACTATTAGTAGGCCTGTTGATAAATAGTTTCCTTAATTCACAGCTATGATAAATCTGGCAAGTGTCCTGATTTGAATCACTATAGTTGTTGCAGTTGCAGGTTTTTTAAATCTATGTAATTGTAAAATCTAGTGAAAATTAAGTGATTTAATAAAATTAAAACTGACTAAAAGTAAGCAGTTGTTCGACTGGGCAATTTTAAAGGGCATTAATTCCATATTATACTTTAAAACCGTTTTAAGAATTTGATTTCTGATTATATTGTTTCTGTGTCAAATTTTGTGATACGGTTTATTGACTTGACTTGACTATTGGTAGTATGGCAGTCGTGTAAAATATTGTGTTATGGCTCATTGGCAAACAATTATAGGAGCAGTAGGATCTCGAAAGATAATTCGAAATAAGCAAGAGCTGAGAGCCAAGTCATTGTCGTTCACAGTTCTTGAATCATTACTCTCGCGTGGAACACTCACTAGAAGGGAGTCGTTCGTTCTTCAGGACGACTCAAAATCCTGACCATTTTTACTGCGGCGAAGGGGACGTGTTTAGCGTAGGCCCTATCAGTTATTTAAATAACATTTATTTGTTTAACATTCTGTATTAACAGTTAAATCAACCTAATTTAATATGATTTTAGCGAATTTCCCCTATAGGGAAGACGCTATTACAGTAGGTCTCATGGTAAGACCTAAGCCCGAGACCATGATAACTTTTTGTTTTTGGGCCGCCAGAAGCATAAAACACAATTCGTTCGAATTTATTTATATATTTATATTTATATTGAATTTATATATATATATATATATCTGTGTGTGTGTGTGTGTGTGTGTGTGTGTGTGTGTGTGTGTGTGTTTGGCGTGCCGATAAACGCCCCGAAAAATGGATGTTTGATTTTTTGACATTGAAAAATAAAATTTATCAAATTTTTATTGGCACCATTGAATTCAGCTCAAAAAAAACAATTTAGTATTTTGAATCAAGGCTCTATGTCCATTAGTTACCGAGATATTGAAAGTGGAAAACACAGTACGTTGTCCCAATGTTAACCTTATGGGAAATAAGTAAAATTCTATATCTGGCTTATTTCTCAACATATCGTAATAAAGTTTGGTTTGTGGCTTCATCTAGATGAGATCAAATTAATGTATTTTAGTCTAAAATCCCGAATTTCCATTTTTGTGGCAGCAAACCTACATACTCATTCCCCATATTATCCTTATAGGAAATAAAATAAATGCTATATCTTCCTTCTTTTTCGACGTATCTTGGTAAAACTTGGTACATGGCTTCTTCTAGTTCAGAACCACTAAATATTGAATTAAAACCACCCAGTTTTAACGGACCTATTGCAGCAAACCTGCATACACATTCTCCATGTTATTCTTATGGAGCTTACAATAACATGTAAAATCTTACTATGTTGGATTGAAATATGTTCTTTTGCATTTGAAATTCACTGAGTATGCAAGTTTGCTGCAACGGGGGTATTATTTATTTTCTAGTTTTTTTCTGGCATCCTCTGATCCGATACCGATACTGATACTCGCGGTCGTGGAGTTGTATAGCTCATAATTTCATAGGATTCATATTTTTAGGATTTAATATCTTTATATTAATTTTTTGTAAATTTAAGTGTCAAAATTGGATTCAGCTTAAAAAAACAAACAATTTAGCATTTTGAATTATTATTATATGTCAATCCGTTGCTGAGGTATTGAAAGTGCTAAACACATATCCTACATTTCCTACACGTGTCCTACGTGTGCGGGTCCACGTATCCTTCATGTTGAATAAAATAAAATTACCCTAATGTAGGGTAATTTTAAAATAAAAGTCTGAACATATGATTATATTTAAATTTTCAGGTGAATATTTTTTATTTGTCTTTATTTTTAATGGTTAGAGTTAATTGATCATGATTTTGCATAAAATATATACTATATTAAAAATACAAATTATTTTTAAGTTTTATGAAGAAACTATGGGCATTGGGGCTGGAGGGAGGGTCTTGATCTAGACTTCCTGAAATGTAGCATAATTATGGTATGTTTACAAGTCTGAGGAATGATATTATGTTTTTTTTTAATTGGCTGGAGGTGCAGGTCTGCTGCAACTAATAGGGATGTTTTATTTATAATATTAACCATATGATTGAATTTACTTTGTTTATGAGATTATATTATTTGTTTTCCAGTATTTTGAATTTATTCATTATATGTTTCCTGACATTTATATACTATAACAAGACTACATTTATTGAAAATTTAAAGGCTAAGAACTTATACTTAACTTTTGAGCTTGATTCCTTAGAAGTCAGGCGGAAATTGGCGCAGTTGTGCTTCTTGAGAGGGGTATTGGTCGGGCAGGTGGACGATGCGGGGACGCTAGCCGAGGTGCGGTGGTATGTGCCGGGGTACAGAGGTCGGGCTAGCCGGCCGCTCTACACGCGCGCCGCTCGTACTGTACAGTTTGCTGCGTCACATCTCAATGCATCAGTTGTCCTGTTTAATCAGGTGGCAGACTCGGTCGATATAACTGATTCTCTTACTGTCTTTAAAAATAAATGTTTAGATAGATTAAGAAGTATCACGCGATGACCGGAATATCTGCAATAAATTTTAAACCATGCATTTTAAATATTTTCTATATTTTTTTTGTATCCATTAAAATTCAATTTTTAGTTTTATAATTTTTTGTTGATGTCTGTGCGCTAACGCTTTTTGCATGTGAACATTTTTATTATTTAATATTTTTATACATTTTAGGGCCATAGTGATAAGCTTAATTATTTAGAGTTCTACCCCTGTAATTGGGCTTTGCCTGTTGGGGTGGAAATTGCAGGATTGCTATTTTATTTAAGCATGAATTTATGTAAATAGCTATTAATTTTATTTTTAAGAATTATCATGCATGTATCTGCATTTCGCATGTAATGATTTTTTCCTGCAATAAACTATTATTTATTTATTTATTTATTTATTTATAAAATACAAAAAGTGTATATATTACTAATAAAAACCAATGTGATCCCCTTGTAAATTGTCCTCATGTTTGAAGCTTATGAATGATTAAATATAAGTTAAAAAAATATATATATATATAATTTACAATACCCCCGTTGCAGCAGACCTGCATACTCAGCGAATTTCAAGTGTAAAACAACATATTTCAATCCAACATAGCGTGATTTGACATGTTTTTGAAAGCTCCATAAGAATAACATGGGGAATGAGTATGCAGGTTTGCTGCTACAGGTATGTTTAAACTGGTTGGTTTTAATTCAATATTTAGTAGATCTGAACTAGAAGAAGTCATTTACCAAGTTTTATAAAGAGATGTTGAGAAATAAGCGAGATATAGAATTTTACTTATTTCCCATAAGGTTAACATTGAGACAACGTACTGTGTTTACCACTTTCAATATCTCGGTAACCAATGGACATAGAGCAGTGATTAAAACTACTAAATTGTTTGTTTTTTTAAGCTGAATTCAATGGTACCAACAAAAATTTGACAAATTTTATTTTTCTATGTGAAAAACTCAAAAACCCATTTTTGGGGGGGTTTATTCCCCTTTACCCCCCCTTCCGGTGGTCCGATCGGGCTGGTTCACGAACTCGTCTGAGTGATTACCACTTTACACGTCTGTACCAAATTTCATTAAGATCGGACCATATTTACGGCCGCTATCGTGTTAACAGACATATATATTAGGTTAGTTGCAGTGACTACTATCCGACTGTACAAAAGAGACACTTTTTATTGTTATGCTGGATGTTATTTATCTGTTATTCATAATTAGTTATAGATTTATTTGTGTTTGTTGGCATGTTAAGAATAAAATTATTTATAGACCCATTAAAATTGCTTGTTGCTTATTTATATTGTTGTTGTATATTTTTTTAAATATATAATTTAATAGATCATACATTGCATGTATTTTGTACTAGTTTATTTATATTTTTTAGCGTTTTTTTTCTATTTAATTAAAATCATTAAACATGTCTAATGTGATTAATTTATATTATCAAAATGTAAGGGGTCTTAGGACTAAAACTTTGCCTTTTCGCTTGAATGTTATAGAGGGAAATTATCAAATCTTAGCATTAACTGAAACATGGTTAAACTGTTCAATAACTGATTCAGAATTGTTTCCAGATAACTATAATGTTTACAGGAGAGATAGGGAAGGACCAGGCACAATGGGAGGAGGGGTTATGCTTGCTGTTAAAACTTGCTTTAAGTCCTATCGTCTTAAAAACTTAGAAACTGATGATGAAAATATTTGGTTAAAAATAACTTTTTCTAAGTCTTTCTCCATTATTTTGGGTTTAGTGTATTTCCCTCCAAACTCATCTCTGTCTAAATACAAGTTATTTTTTGAAAAACTTGATCAATATAAATTTGAGAGTGAAAAAATTATTATTTTAGGAGATTTTAATCTACATATATCTGGTAGTTCATTTAAGTTAAGCTGTGGTGGAGATATATGTAAACAATTGTTATTCTTTCTGGAATTGTATAACTTGAGTTTAAAGAATGATGTATTAAATTGTTCAGGCAGAACTCTAGACTTGGTATTATCAGATATAAGTGATTTAATTGTTCAGGAGGATGAACCTGTGGTTAAACTAGATCGTTACCACCCTGCTCTGAATATTGTTTTTGAAAATTCCATTTTAACCAAGGTCAATCATAACGAAACTAAACTGGGCATAAAGATTTACAATTTTAAACAGGGTAATTATTTGGAACTCTACAACTCGCTTAAAAATATTAATTGGGATACTAATATTAGCAGTTGTGATATTAATTCTAGTGTTAACAGTTTTTATAATATGCTTTATTCCAAGCTGGATTTACATATTCCATTGCAAAAACATAGAAATAAAAATACAAAATTTCCTAAATGGTTTACTATTGGTACAATAAAAGTCATTAAAAAGAAAGAAAGTGTTCGTAAGCAATACAGGAAGTATAAATATGATTATTTGTTACTTGAATTCAAACGACTCAGGACGGAATCAAAACAAATAATTAGATTTGATTATTTAAACTTCACCTCATATCTTGAAGATAACGTAGTTAACAACCCCTTATCTTTCTGGGGAATGGTGAAGAGATTACGGTCGACGGGCAGTGGCGCCTCGACATCAATGACACTGGACGGGGGGGAGGTGGAGGGGGGCGCGGCGATTGCGGAGGCATTTGCTCAATATTTTAGGTCTGTGTACGATGCTTCCGCGTTGGACTGTGGTCAGCTGATCCGCCGGGCGCTCGACTCACCTGTCTTATCTGGTATCGGCTGTCTTAAGTTTGATAACATTACGGAAACTGAGGTTGCGTTCGCGCTAAAAAAACTCAAGTCCAAACGTTCTTTTGGCCCGGATGGAATTCCTTCATTCATCTTTAAAGGTTGTTCCGATTTATTAATTACACCATTGACATATCTCTTTAACTTGTCAGTTAATTCCAATATTTTTCCAGACCGATGGAAACTCACCAAAGTTGTTCCTGTTTTTAAAAAAGGCGTGAGAAATGACATTAAAAACCATCGACCAATCGCAATTTTATCCTGCCCAGCCAAACTATTCGAGTCAATTTTATATAAAAGAATCTTCAATCACGTCAAAAACTTTGTCACGCCGTTCCAACACGGTTTTTTTCCTGGACGGTCTATTAATTCAAACTTGCTGTCATTTACTGATTTTTGTATTTCTTCACTTGATGCGGGCGGACAAGTAGATGCAGTCTATACTGACTTTTCTAAGGCGTTTGATAAGGTCAACCACGCAGAGTTATTAAGGAAATTAAATTATTTTGGTTTCTCAAATAATAGCCTAAGTTTTTTCGTTTCATATCTTCACAATAGAATGCAATTCGTCAATTACAATGGTTTTTCATCTCGTGAATTTCTTGTGCATTCAGGCGTGCCTCAAGGCTCAAATTTGGGACCGTTATTATTTGTTTTGTATATAAATGATATCGTCGAGTGTGTCAAAAATAGTAAAATTTTGTTGTATGCTGACGACATTAAAATCTTTAGAGAAATCAACAGTATTTCTGATTGTTTCCTACTGCAAGACGATTTAGATCGCTTGGTTGTCTGGAGTCGCACCGGGTTGAGATTTAATGTCGACAAGTGCATGGTTGTAAGATACACTAGGAAAACGCTGAATTTCATACATTTTCAATATATGTTAGAGAACACCTCTTTAACAGTCGTTTCTCAGCTCCGAGATTTAGGAGTCGTTTTTGATGAAAAAATGTGTTTTTCAAATCATATAATTGAAATTTGCAAGAAAGCTTATAAGACCCTTGGGTTTTTATTTAGATCTGGGAATTTTTTGAAAAATGAATCCACATTTAATTTGTTATATTGTTATTTGGTCAGATCTAAATTAGAATTTGGTTTTGTTATTTGGAACCCTTATCACCGCTATCTCGTGGAGATGTTAGAACAAATACAAATTAAGTTTTTAAGATTTCTGTTTTTTAAAAGATTTGGTTATTACACTTTCGATGTTCCGTATTTTGAGTTACTGCGATTATTTGAATTTAATAGTTTGCGCAAGCGTCGTGAAATGGGATTGATGCTGTTTTTATTCAAGCTAATCAATGGAGGTGTTGATTGTAGTGAAATCCTAGCGCGGGTGAACTTCCTTGTTCCTCGTACCTCGTCCAGGGTCCGTGCGTTGTTCAGTCCACGGTTTGCACATACGACGTTGGGAATTCACAGCCCTGTAAATGTGATGATGAGACTGTGCAACGATCTGCCTGCATCAATTGATATGCTTTCGTCGACCTTACTCTCTTTCGCCGCAAAAATTCAAGATATCAACTTGAGTCAAATCCGTACCTGAGTTATTATTATTATTATTGTTGTTGTTATTCTTGTTTTATATTTCCCGTGTTGGGCCGGGACAGAATGTCCAACAGTATCCCCTGCTTGTCGTAAGAGCCGACTAAAAGGGGAGGGGGGCGCACTGGTCCTTTTTTGCGTCTCCTTTTCACAACTCCATTCTCCGAATCATTTCAATAGCCCGGTTGTTTTTCTAAATCATTCCGTCCTACTCGCCGGGTTGACTCTGTGTTCTTCAGCCTCCACTGCGCTGGGGGTCTAGGACGAGCAGAGGGTACAGCTTAAAAACTGGGTTCTGCACCTCCCAGGCTGCCGGATAGTACAGGGGCCCGGGTCAGCCCAGCCAGCTGACCTGGCTGCCCTATCAGCCGGCGAAAATCCCCTTGGCCGTGGCGGTGCCGGTTGGCGACCGGATAGGGCCCCGCTGCGGTCACGGGGGGGCTCTGCCGAGGCCACTGCTCGTCTAGGACCGCCGGTGTTTTGGAGGCGGTCGAACATGGATATAGTTGCTCTGGTGATGGGTCGGTCTGACTTTCTCATTGGGGCACATTTTGGGGGGTCAAATGCCTAGTCTTGGGGGCCAAACCAGACATGATGGCAGCAAACAATAAAAATACGTCTGAAAAGGTGCCAGACTCTTTCCGGGGTACCCTAACCCCAACAACGAAATCAACCGCTTCTCCGAGCGGGCTCACGGGTGAGGTGGCTAGCCCCTTCGAGCGAAGGTCCCGCCTCACGAGATCGCCGCCAGGCCGCAACGTGACACCTGCCTCATCGGTGGCCAGAACATCTGTGGCCACTGAGAAGCAACCCGATGGAGACAACGTACCGATGGACGCCAACCCGTCTCCCTTCGAGGCGGTCGTCGCGCTTGCCAGGCAGCAGGAGGAGGAGCACATCAAAAAGTGCTTCGACACCCTCGCTGTGATGAAGGCCGCGACCACCCGGCAGAAGAACATCAGTCAGGATGTGAAGGATGGCATCGTCCAATTGGAGGCCAGCCTTCACCACATCATCCAGCTGAGGAGGTCGTGGCAGTCATGTGAGTCGGTGACTGCTTCGACGCAGACCTCGCGAGGGAGAGGCAGGCGATTTACCGGAGGAGGCCTGAAGTGGGCCGGGAAACAGCTGCCAGGGAAGAGCGCGATCGCAGCTTCGACTCCTGGCAGCGCGACTGGGAAGCCGAGCCGAGGGGACGTTGGACCTTCCAGCTTATACCTTCCGTCCGACCATGGGTGGAACGGCAGCACGGCGAGGTCGATTACTACGTGACCCAGTTTCTTTCTGGGCACGGGTACTTCCGAGCCTATCTGCACCGGATGGGCAAAGTCGCCAGCCCGGACTGTCTGTATTGCCCCGGCATCCCAGACACGTCCGAGCACACTTTCTTTCAGTGCGACCGTTGGCACGTCCGCCGAGCCTCGCTTTCATCTGAGATCGGCGTGGTCGTCAGCCCAAACAACATCGTCGGAGCTATGCTCCAGGGAGAGGGCAACTGGAACTGTGTCCAGCACTACGTCCAGGCCATTCTTCGGGCGAAAAAGGTCGACCTCGATCGGCCTTAATCCTCAGTTTTTCCCCAAGGAGGTTGCCCTAGTGGCGTAATATCAAAGGCCTAGCCCGAAGTAATGTGTGAAACAGTTCCAGGCTAGTGTCCTCGGTGCCGAGGGAGGTGGTTTAGTCGGTAGTTCACGGGACATCGTGCTCGTGGGAGTCCGACACTACTGAGGGGACAATGAGCCCCTCAGTGTGCGTAAATGCATTCCACCTCCTACCAAAAAAAAAAAAAAAAAAAAAAAAAAATTCTTGTTTTATATGACTTTATTTGCTGTTTTTTTTGTCATTGTTATGCCTGAAATTAATTAATAATTGTTATTTCTATTTGTTACTTTGCACTCTATTTTGCCTAAATATTATTATTATTATTTTTTTTTTTAAGAATCTAACTTATTGTTTAAATTGTTATGTTTTAGTATGCATGTTCATTCTGTTCAACTTTCATTAATCACCAAATTCATCGAAGGAAAGGGGACAGCTACAGTAGACAATTTATTTATTATTTATTATATAAGTATTTAAACTTGTATCTTGTGCTATATTTGTAATGTTGACTGTTTTATGCTACAATGTAATTGGATTTGTATCTGTTTTGTGGCATGGAAATAAATGAATTGAATTGAATATATATATATATATAAATTCAAACGAATGGTGTTTTTTGCTTCTGGAGGGCCCCAAAATGAAAAGTTAACATGGTCTCGGACCTAGGTCTTATCATGAGTACTACCGTAATAGCTTATTCCTTTAAGGAAATTCGCTAAAACATATTCAAACGATATTTTCCTTTACATAAGTTGAATGGTCACATATAAAAAATAAATCCTATGGAAATTCGCTGAGTACGCAGGTCTGCTGCGACGGGTGTATTCAGATTCCATATTGTGCATATAAATGTCTGCTAATAATCCCGAGAGTGGAGAACCCATCGCAAGTCCTTCTTTTTGTATGCAGAATGATGAATCATATCTAAAGTAATTTTGATCCATTGCTACTTTTGTAAGTTTGATGATGTCTTCTATTTCATTCCTTGGCAAGGTGTTATTTTGAGTCAGGGTTTCTTTTAAAATCTTTATTGTTGATGGAACAGGAATATTCGTGTACATGTTCTTTACGTCGAAGGATAAGAATAAAGAGTTTTGGGGAATTTCTATGTCTTCTATTTTGTTTATTAAATCAAGAGTATTTATTACATTGTATCGGTTTTCTTTATCGATTTTAATTTTTATTTTGCGTTGTAATTATCCACATAACTTGTAAGTAGGTGCATTCATATAATTAACTATTGGTCTTATAGGGATTTCTTCTTTATGTATTTTGGGTTGACCGAGTAATGTTTGGTGCCTGTGGTTTTATCATTTTTATTTATTTGATTCTTTATAATCTTAGGAATGCTTTTGCATTTATTTAAAGTTATGTTTGTAGTTTTAACAAACTCATTTGTCGGGTCTATATTTAATATTTCAAATAGATTAAATCCTAAAAAATCTTTGACTTTCTGTCATAGTCATTTTTATTTTTATAATTACTGCTGTGTTTCTTTTGTCAGCTTTAGTAAGAATCGCTTCATTTTATTTCAGATTATTTCATATAGAGTTGACAACGTTTAGTTGGTTTTTTATTTGTTGTGATGTTTCATTTCCATCTTTTGTTACTATATCATATTTCTCTAGTTCATGAGTGAAATTAAATCTAAGTTTGTCTTGTACTTCTTGGTTTTTTTGTCTAATTGCTGCTTCTACATCTAATAGATCGTTTTCAATAGTATTTAGATTATTATCTAGGTTTAAGTTGTATTTTATGGACTTACTTAACAATAATAATTCATTTTCATCAAATTGAATTCCAGTTAGGTTTTCAACGCCAGTATTGGATTCTACTTCTGTTATATTATTTGATTTTTAAATCTTCATCTTTTGTAATTCCACCAGGTGCTTGATCTTTTTACTTTGGGTTTCTCTTTTCTTTTCCATTATAGGTTTTATCCATTCTGTAATGTACTGCAACATTTATTCTATACTTTCATTATGATATTGTGATTTTATTTCTTCAATTGTCAATTGGTGGGCTCCCAATAAAAAATATAGCCTTATTGTTTTTTGATAAAAAAATAAAAAAAATCAACCTTCAGCCTCTCTTGGATAACCTGGAGTCTCGGATAAACAGGGCTTGGACCCTAGTCTAAGCTTGGACAATCGGGCATTTACTGTACCAACAGTTATTGGTTTGAGTTGTTTAATAATTTCTTTGACATCAGTCTCAGTGATTTAGTTAAATAGATTTAGTTTAATCTTTATATTTTTGTTTAAAACAAAGTTTAATAAATTATTTTAATCTTTGACATTGAGTTAAATGAGTAAACATTAAACTAAAAGTAAATCTTATCATATTCACCAGAGTCCCAAAACAAGTCACTAATTTTTCAGAAGAAAAAAATTATTGCATAGCCACTATGAAATTTTTGGTTGGTAAATGCTACAGACTACTACTACCAAATAACCAAACTAAACAAAATAATTTATTGTGGCAATAAGCTTGACATGAAAATTAAATCTTAAAATATTACTGTATTCAAGATCATCATTGAAGCAAGACCATCACAGAGCTAAGGTTATTTAGCAATGACTTAGGATTTAGTAGTGAGTCTTTGGGTATGCTATATTTTAATTTGATGTGAAGACCGCGATTATTGTTAAGGTGCATTGATGATGGCCTGCTACTGTTATGTTGGGTTAGATTTACTTTTTTAACGATTAGTAGTAGTAACTTATGTAGGTATTAGAAAGGTTAAAAATAATACACTCTTAACATCTTATTTTCTTACCGTACATGTTTATCGTGATAAATTTAAGAGCAGAATCAAGAGAACTGGCCATAGCTAGCCCATTGTAAGTATTAAGGGTGACTGGCTTGCATTTTTAGAGCTGCATAGGTAGGGTCAATAGGCCAAGTTAAAAATAAAGGTTTAGGTTCACAATAGGGCTAATATGTATTTCGAAATTTGTTAATTTTCTTCACAAGTAAGGCTTGGGGCTAAAATCACTTAGCTTATTTTATCGTAACCACTACCTTAATTCAATTTTTATTTGAGAGGGAAAGGAAACCCAGGAAACCATTTTAACAATATAAGATGAATAGAATGAAACATTTTTTGATTTTTTTACATTAATCCTGTTAACAGTCCAGTAGGTAACCGCTATAACTTAGGCGAGAGCTAAAAATCTGAGTTCGACAGTAAATACGACCGCTTGTGACGTCGCAGTTGTTTTTGACGCCATCGCTTTCTGATGACGTCATCAATTTCTGCCGTTTACCAAATTAGAGAACCGGCTGCCGTGTACGTAGCCACAGCGTACATCAATAGTTGTGATCGAAATAACGTAAACATCGGACGGAAAATATATAAATCGCTATTTTAATAATTATAAATAAAATTGTATTGCAATTCCAAATTAAATTAAATTTTAGTAATTTGTTCTAATTAGGCTACTTTAAAAAATTTTAACTTTTTCATATAATTTAAAATACACCTGTTGCAGCAGACCTGCATACTCAGCGAATTTCAAGTGCATAAATAAATAATTTAAAGTCTCGCATCAAGTAAAATCAATATACATTCAAAAGAAAGCGTGCAAAAATACTCTCCTACTGGCTTTTAGGAGCAAAAGGCTATAAAAAAAATAATAGCCTATACTTGGCACGAAAATGCAATGTTCAAAACTTCAAAACAGCTGGCTTTTCCAATTTAATCATATGGGGAAATGACCAGCTGTTTAAGTTTGAGTAAAAAATTTCGTAAAAATCTGTATTCGCTATAATACATTTATTTGACATATTTAGTTATCTGGCCTTTAAATAAGCCATATGTCTGTATCCACCATATGGCTTTGAATCAAACATCAGCTCACATATTTTAATGTAAAAAGCAGACGTTTTAGATCCCAATGCTACTTAAATGGCAGTTATTTTATGTTATTTTTTGTTTTCTAGCAAACTTTAAGAAATTACAGTACTAAAACATTTAATTTGGGCCCTTTTCCCTCATCCTTTGACTAGCCAAAAATGCCCACAATTGCTATTCAAAAATAAATTATTCTCCATAATTAAGATTAGTATGGAAAAATGCAGGTTTGCTGCCCCAGAAATTTGAAAATGAGGTATCATAGGCTACAATCCAATATATCTAAACTATATGAAGCCAATAACATGTTTTATCAAGATATGTTGAGGAATAAGAAAGCTATCCAATTTTATTTATCTCTCATAAGGTTAACATTGGGAAAGAGAGTACACATGTTTGCTGCCTCAGGAATTTGATGATTTAGGTATTTTAAGCCATAATCAAGTAGATATTAACTTGATTATGGCTTAAAATAATATCCAGTTATGGTTGGTCATAATATCCAGTTCTTATCAGGATATTATGAAAAATGAGCAAACTACACAACTTTTAAATTACCCATAAGGTTAACATGGAGAATGAGTATGCAGGTTTGCTGCCATGAAAATGTAAAAATAGGGTATTTAAGGCCATAATTCAGTACATTTCAACTAGATGAAGCCACATACAAAGTTTTATCAAGATGCGTTAAGAAATAAGAAAGATATAGGATTTTTTTATTTCCCATAAGGATAACATGGGAAATGAGTATGCAGGTTTGCTGCCATAAAAATGGAAATATCGGAGATTTTAGACTAAAATGCATTACATCTCATCTAAATGAAGCCACAAACCAAGTTTTATTAAGATATGTTGTGAAATAAGCGAGGTATAGAATTTTACTTATTTCCCATTAGGTTAACATAGGGACAACGTACTGTGTTTACCACTTTCAATATCTCAGTAACCAATGGACATAGAGCAATGATAAAAAATACTAAATTGTTTGTTTTTTCGAGCTGAATAAAATGGTGCCAAACAAAATTGGATTATTTTTATTTTTCTATGGGAAAAACCCAAAAAACCCATTTTTGGGGGGTTTACCCCCCTGTACCTCCCCTTCCAGTGGTCCGATCGGGCTGGTTTTCGAACTCATCCGAATAATTTACTACTTTACACACCTGTGCCAAATTTAATCCCGATCGGACCATTTTTGCGAGCGCTATCGTGCTTACAGACACACACACACACACACACACACACACACACACACACACACACACACACACACACACACATATATATATATATATAGATATCTAGAAATTTGAACGAATGGTGTTTTTTGCTTCTGGGGGCCCCAAAACGAAAAGTTATCATGGTCTTGGGCTTAGGTCTTACCATGAGACCTACGGTAATAGCTTCTTCCCTATAGGGGAAATTCGCTAAAACTAATAAACTCTCTTATCATGTGCGTTTAATACATACTTAAATAAGGCATGTGGCATTTGAGATAGTTAATTTACAAAAGGGCTAACTTTGAATTAACATGGGCCTAATTTTAATAAAAACTCTACCAAAGATCAGCAAAAGACTTGTTTGTACCTTTATTTTTTTCAAATTTGAATTGAGTGAGGTGGCTCCAGATAAGTTTAACCCTTTAAAGTAGGCTAATAGTTAGTAAGTCATGCCACTTATTACAAAAATAATTTATGCTAGGCCTCACAATAAAATTGTACCCTGAAAGGTTACTAATATGTCACATGTTAAGAATTTATGTCAAACATTGCCACAGCTCGCAATTTCTGTGAGTGTGAAATATCATTACCATATCAGATTGAACATGAAGAGAATGTTGGTCTCACAAGCAAAATTACTGATTTGAAGTTAGGCAGAGAAAAAGTTCTAAATTTCCATTATCAAATGTACCACAGGCCTGCTGCAGCAAGTCGTTTACTGTACCTCTTTTTCCTTTCTTCTACGTATTCCGCTCCATTTCACGTATGTACAATCCTGTACATCAGTACAATTGAAATAAGTGGAGTTGTAGTACAGGATTGTACACACCAATAAAATGTATAACTTATATTATCTTTTAACACACCTCTCTCACCTTGCTTGGGTAAGTAGAATCGTTGGACTAGTCAATATGTTTTTGTTAACCAACCAAAACTTAGTTGGCAATCTAATTAACTTAACCGATTAGAAATTGTTTTTTAAAGGTTTTTGTTCTTTTCACTTGACTGGTTCTTTTGTTAAATGCAGTCTTTTAGTCAATCTTCGAAACCAATCGACTAGGCCTAGTCAATGGTCGATAGTGAAAAAGTCCAGTGATGTTTACATTACTATTAGTAGGCCTGTTGATAAATAGTTTCCTTAATTCACAGCTATGATAAATCTGGCAAGTGTCCTGATTTGAATCACTATAGTTGTTGCAGTTGCAGGTTTTTTAAATCTATGTAATTGTAAAATCTAGTGAAAATTAAGTGATTTAATAAAATTAAAACTGACTAAAAGTAAGCAGTTGTTCGACTGGGCAATTTTAAAGGGCATTAATTCCATATTATACTTTAAAACCGTTTTAAGAATTTGATTTCTGATTATATTGTTTCTGTGTCAAATTTTGTGATACGGTTTATTGACTTGACTTGACTATTGGTAGTATGGCAGTCGTGTAAAATATTGTGTTATGGCTCATTGGCAAACAATTATAGGAGCAGTAGGATCTCGAAAGATAATTCGAAATAAGCAAGAGCTGAGAGCCAAGTCATTGTCGTTCACAGTTCTTGAATCATTACTCTCGCGTGGAACACTCACTAGAAGGGAGTCGTTCGTTCTTCAGGACGACTCAAAATCCTGACCATTTTTACTGCGGCGAAGGGGACGTGTTTAGCGTAGGCCCTATCAGTTATTTAAATAACATTTATTTGTTTAACATTCTGTATTAACAGTTCAATCAACCTAATTTAATATGATTTTAGCGAATTTCCCCTATAGGGAAGACGCTATTACAGTAGGTCTCATGGTAAGACCTAAGCCCGAGACCATGATAACTTTTTGTTTTTGGGCCGCCAGAAGCATAAAACACAATTCGTTCGAATTTATATATATTTATATTTATATTGAATTTATATATATATATCTGTGTGTGTGTGTGTGTGTGTGTGTGTGTGTGTGTGTGTTTGGCGTGCCGATAAACGCCCCGAAAAATGGATGTTTGATTTTTGACATTGAAAAATAAAATTTATCAAATTTTTATTGGCACCATTGAATTCAGCTCAAAAAAAAAAACAATTTAGTATTTTGAATCAAGGCTCTATGTCCATTAGTTACTGAGATATTGAAAGTGGAAAACACAGTACGTTGTCCCAATGTCAACCTTATGGGAAATAAGTAAAATTCTATATCTGGCTTATTTCTCAACATATCGTAATAAAGTTTGGTTTGTGGCTTCATCTAGATGAGATCAAATTAATGTATTTTAGTCTAAAATCCCGAATTTCCATTTTTGTGGCAGCAAACCTACATACTCATTCCCCATATTATCCTTATAGGAAATAAAATAAATGCTATATCTTCCTTCTTTTTCGACGTATCTTGGTAAAACTTGGTACATGGCTTCTTCTAGTTCAGAACCACTAAATATTGAATTAAAACCACCCAGTTTTAACGGACCTATTGCAGCAAACCTGCATACACATTCTCCATGTTATTCTTATGGAGCTTACAATAACATGTAAAATCTTACTATGTTGGATTGAAATATGTTCTTTTGCATTTGAAATTCACTGAGTATGCAAGTTTGCTGCAACGGGGGTATTATTTATTTTCTAGTTTTTTTCTGGCATCCTCTGATCCGATACCGATACTGATACTCGCGGTCGTGGAGGGATGTTTTATTTATAATATTAACCATATGATTGAATTTACTTTGTTTATGAGATTATATTATTTGTTTTCCAGTATTTTGAATTTATTCATTATATGTTTCCTGACATTTATATACTATAACAAGACTACATTTATTGAAAATTTAAAGGCTAAGAACTTATACTTAACTTTTGAGCTTGATTCCTTAGAAGTCAGGCGGAAATTGGCGCAGTTGTGCTTCTTGAGAGGGGTATTGGTCGGGCAGGTGGACGATGCGGGGACGCTAGCCGAGGTGCGGTGGTATGTGCCGGGGTACAGAGGTCGGGCTAGCCGGCCGCTCTACACGCGCGCCGCTCGTACTGTACAGTTTGCTGCGTCACATCTCAATGCATCAGTTGTCCTGTTTAATCAGGTGGCAGACTCGGTCGATATAACTGATTCTCTTACTGCCTTTAAAAATAAATGTTTAGATAGATTAAGAAGTATCACGCGATGACCGGAATATCTGCAATAAATTTTAAACCATGCATTTTAAATATTTTCTATATTTTTTTGTATCCATTAAAATTCAATTTTTAGTTTTATAATTTTTTGTTGATGTCTGTGCGCTAACGCTTTTTGCATGTGAACATTTTTATTATTTAATATTTTTATACATTTTAGGGCCATAGTGATAAGCTTAATTATTTAGAGTTCTACCCCTGTAATTGGGCTTTGCCTGTTGGGGTGGAAATTGCAGGATTGCTATTTTATTTAAGCATGAATTTATGTAAATAGCTATTAATTTAATTTTTAAGAATTATCATGCATGTATCTGCATTTCGCATGTAATGATTTTTTCCTGCAATAAACTATTATTTATTTATTTATTTATTTATTTATAAAATACAAAAAGTGTATATATTACTAATAAAAACCAATGTGATCCCCTTGTAAATTGTCCTCATGTTTGAAGCTTATGAATGATTAAATATAAGTTAAAAAAAAATATATATAATTTACAATACCCCCGTTGCAGCAGACCTGCATACTCAGCGAATTTCAAGTGTAAAACAACATATTTCAATCCAACATAGCGTGATTTGACATGTTTTTGAAAGCTCCATAAGAATAACATGGGGAATGAGTATGCAGGTTTGCTGCTACAGGTATGTTTAAACTGGTTGGTTTTAATTCAATATTTAGTAGATCTGAACTAGAAGAAGTCATTTACCAAGTTTTATAAAGAGATGTTGAGAAATAAGCGAGATATAGAATTTTACTTATTTCCCATAAGGTTAACATTGAGACAACGTACTGTGTTTACCACTTTCAATATCTCGGTAACCAATGGACATAGAGCAGTGATTAAAACTACTAAATTGTTTGTTTTTTTAAGCTGAATTCAATGGTGCCAACAAAAATTTGACAAATTTTATTTTTCTATGTGAAAAACTCAAAAACCCATTTTTGGGGGGGTTTATTCCCCTTTACCCCCCCTTCCGGTGGTCCGATCGGGCTGGTTCACGAACTCGTCTGAGTGATTACCACTTTACACGTCTGTACCAAATTTCATTAAGATCGGACCATATTTACGGCCGCTATCGTGTTAACAGACATATATATATATATATATATATATATATATATATATATATATATATATATATATAAATTCAAACGAATGGTGTTTTTTGCTTCTGGAGGGCCCCAAAATGAAAAGTTAACATGGTCTCGGACCTAGGTCTTATCATGAGTACTACCGTAATAGCTTATTCCTTTAAGGAAATTCGCTAAAACATATTCAAACGATATTTTCCTTTACATAAGTTGAATGGTCACATATAAAAAATAAATCCTATGGAAATTCGCTGAGTACGCAGGTCTGCTGCGACGGGTGTATTCAGATTCCATATTGTGCATATAAATGTCTGCTAATAATCCCGAGAGTGGAGAACCCATCGCAAGTCCTTCTTTTTGTATGCAGAATGATGAATCATATCTAAAGTAATTTTGATCCATTGCTACTTTTGTAAGTTTGATGATGTCTTCTATTTCATTCCTTGGCAAGGTGTTATTTTGAGTCAGGGTTTCTTTTAAAATCTTTATTGTTGATGGAACAGGAATATTCGTGTACATGTTCTTTACGTCGAAGGATAAGAATAAAGAGTTTTGGGGAATTTCTATGTCTTCTATTTTGTTTATTAAATCAAGAGTATTTATTACATTGTATCGGTTTTCTTTATCGATTTTAATTTTTATTTTGCGTTGTAATTATCCACATAACTTGTAAGTAGGTGCATTCATATAATTAACTATTGGTCTTATAGGGATTTCTTCTTTATGTATTTTGGGTTGACCGAGTAATGTTTGGTGCCTGTGGTTTTATCATTTTTATTTATTTGATTCTTTGTAATCTTAGGAATGCTTTTGCATTTATTTAAAGTTATGTTTGTAGTTTTAACAAACTCATTTGTCGGGTCTATATTTAATATTTCAAATAGATTAAATCCTAAAAAATCTTTGACTTTCTGTCATAGTCATTTTTATTTTTATAATTACTGCTGTGTTTCTTTTGTCAGCTTTAGTAAGAATCGCTTCATTTTATTTCAGATTATTTCATATAGAGTTGACAACGTTTAGTTGGTTTTTTATTTGTTGTGATGTTTCATTTCCATCTTTTGTTACTATATCATATTTCTCTAGTTCATGAGTGAAATTAAATCTAAGTTTGTCTTGTACTTCTTGGTTTTTTTGTCTAATTGCTGCTTCTACATCTAATAGATCGTTTTCAATAGTATTTAGATTATTATCTAGGTTTAAGTTGTATTTTATGGACTTACTTAACAATAATAATTCATTTTCATCAAATTGAATTCCAGTTAGGTTTTCAACGCCAGTATTGGATTCTACTTCTGTTATATTATTTGATTTTTAAATCTTCATCTTTTGTAATTCCACCAGGTGCTTGATCTTTTTACTTTGGGTTTCTCTTTTCTTTTCCATTATAGGTTTTATCCATTCTGTAATGTACTGCAACATTTATTCTATACTTTCATTATGATATTGTGATTTTATTTCTTCAATTGTCAATTGGTGGGCTCCCAATAAAAAATATAGCCTTATTGTTTTTGATAAAAAAATAAAAAAATCAACCTTCAGCCTCTCTTGGATAACCTGGAGTCTCGGATAAACAGGGCTTGGACCCTAGTCTAAGCTTGGACAATCGGGCATTTACTGTACCAACAGTTATTGGTTTGAGTTGTTTAATAATTTCTTTGACATCAGTCTCAGTGATTTAGTTAAATAGATTTAGTTTAATCTTTATATTTTTGTTTAAAACAAAGTTTAATAAATTATTTTAATCTTTGACATTGAGTTAAATGAGTAAACATTAAACTAAAAGTAAATCTTATCATATTCACCAGAGTCCCAAAACAAGTCACTAATTTTTCAGAAGAAAAAAATTATTGCATAGCCACTATGAAATTTTTGGTTGGTAAATGCTACAGACTACTACTACCAAATAACCAAACTAAACAAAATAATTTATTGTGGCAATAAGCTTGACATGAAAATTAAATCTTAAAATATTACTGTATTCAAGATCATCATTGAAGCAAGACCATCACAGAGCTAAGGTTATTTAGCAATGACTTAGGATTTAGTAGTGAGTCTTTGGGTATGCTATATTTTAATTTGATATGAAGACCGCGATTATTGTTAAGGTGCATTGATGATGGCCTGCTACTGTTATGTTGGGTTAGATTTACTTTTTTAACGATTAGTAGTAGTAACTTATGTAGGTATTAGAAAGGTTAAAAATAATACACTCTTAACATCTTATTTTCTTACCGTACATGTTTATCGTGATAAATTTAAGAGCAGAATCAAGAGAACTGGCCATAGCTAGCCCATTGTAAGTATTAAGGTGTGACTGGCTTGCATTTTTAGAGCTGCATAGGTAGGGTCAATAGGCCAAGTTAAAAATAAAGGTTTAGGTTCACAATAGGGCTAATATGTATTTCGAAATTTGTTAATTTTCTTCACAAGTTAGGCTTGGGGCTAAAATCACTTAGCTTATTTTATCGTAACCACTACCTTAATTCAATTTTTATTTGAGAGGGAAAGGAAACCCAGGAAACCATTTTAACAATATAAGATGAATAGAATGAAACATTTTTTGATTTTTTTACATTAATCCTGTTAACAGTCCAGTAGGTAACCGCTATAACTTAGGCGAGAGCTAAAAATCTGAGTTCGACAGTAAATACGACCGCTTGTGACGTCGCAGTTGTTTTTGACGCCATCGCTTTCTGATGACGTCATCAATTTCTGCCGTTTACCAAATTAGAGAACCGGCTGCCGTGTACGTAGCCACAGCGTACATCAATAGTTGTGATCGAAATAACGTAAACATCGGACGGAAAATATATAAATCGCTATTTTAATAATTATAAATAAAATTGTATTGCAATTCCAAATTAAATTAAATTTTAGCAATTTGTTCTAATTAGGCTACTTTAAAAAATTTTAACTTTTTCATATAATTTAAAATACACCTGTTGCAGCAGACCTGCATACTCAGCGAATTTCAAGTGCATAAATAAATAATTTAAAGTCTCGCATCAAGTAAAATCAATATACATTCAAAAGAAAGCGTGCAAAAATACTCTCCTAGTGGCTTTAAGGAGCAAAAGGCTATAAAAAAATAATAGCCTATGCTTGGCACGAAAATGCAATGTTCAAAACTTCAAAACAGCTGGCTTTTCCAATTTAACCATATGGGGAAATGACCAGCTGTTTAAGTTTGAATAAAAATTTCGTAAAAATCATCAGTAAAAATCTGTATTTGCTATAGTAAATTTATTTGACATATTTAGTTATCTGGCCTTTAAATAAGCCATATGTCTGTATCCACCATATGGCTTTGAAACAAACATCAGCTCACACATTTTAATGTAAACAAAGCAGACGTTTTAGATCCCAATGCTACTTAAATGACAGTTATTTATGTTTTTTTTTGTTTTCTAGCAAACTATAAGAAATTACAGTACTTTTCCTAAGTCCCTGACATTAAAACATTTAATTTGGGCCCTTTTCCCTCATCCTTTGACTCCAAATGCCCACAATTGCTATTCAAAAATAAATTATTCTCCAAAAGATTAGTATGGAAAAATGCAGGTTTGCTGCCCCAGAAATTTGAAAATGAGGTATCATAGGCTACAATCCAATATATATAAACTAAACTATATGAAGCCACATAACATGTTTTATCAAGATATGTTGAGGAATAAGAAAGCTATCCAATTTTATTTACCTCTCATAAGGTTAACATTGGGAAAGAGAGTACACAGGTTTGATGCCTCAGGAATTTGATGATTTGGGTATTTTAAGCCATAATCAAGTAGATATTAACTGTATGAAGCCCCATGCCAGTTCTTATCAGGGTATTTTGAGAAATGAGCAAACTACACAACTTTTTTAATTACCCATAAGGTTAACATGAAGAATGAGTATACAGGTTTGCTGCCATGGAAATGTAAAAATAGGGTATTTTAGGACATAATCCAGTATATTTTAACTAGATAAAGCCACATACAAAGTTTTATCAAGATGCGTTAAGAAATAAGGAAGATATAGGATTTTTTATTTCCCATAAGGATAACATGGGAAATGAGTATGCTAGTTTGCTGCCATAAAAATGGAAATATCGGGGACTTTAAACTAAAATGCATTAGATCTCATCTAAATGAAGCCACAAACCAAGTTTTATTAAGATATGTTGTGAAATAAGCGAGGTATAGAATTTTACTTATTTCCCATTATTTCCCATCATGTTTTGTCGGTAACATAGGGACAACGTACTGTGTTTACCACTTTCAATATCTCGGTAACCAATGGACATAGAGCAATGATTCAAAATACTAAATTGTTTGTTTTTTCGAGCTGATTTCAATGGTGCCAAACAAAATTGGATTATTTTTATTTTTCTATGTGAAAACCCCAAAAAACCCATTTTTGGGGGGTTTACCCCCCTTTACCCCCCCCTTCCAGTGGTCCGATCGGGCTGGTTTTCGAACTCATCCGAATAATTACTACTTTACACACCTGTGCCAAATTTCATTACGATTGGACCATTTTTGCGAGCGCTATCGTGCTTACAGACACACACACACACACATATATATATTAGCGAATTTCCCCTATAGGGAAGAAGCTATTACTGTAGGTCTCATGGTAAGACCTAAGCGCGGGACCATCATAATTTTTCGTTTTGGTGCCCCCAGATATCAAAAACACCATTCGTTCAAATTTGTGTATATATATATATCTATATATATATATCTATATATATATATATATATATATATATATATATATATATGTGTGTCTGTAAGCACGATAGCGCTCGCAAAAATGGTCCGATTGGAATGAAATTTGGTATAGGCGTGTAAAGTAGCAATTATTCGGATGAGTTCGAAAACCAGCCCGATCGGACCACTGGAAGGGGGGGTAAAGGGGGATAACCCCCCCCCCAAAATGGGTTTTTTGGGGTTTTCACATATAAAAATCAAAATAATCCAATTTTAATTAGCACCATTAAATTCAGCTCTTTAATTCAGGTATTGCTGCATAATGTATGAAAATAAGTCCAGATTTTACTGTATTACCAAATTCTTGTTAGCCAACAGACACAATGGTTATTACTGTATTTCAAAGGCAATAAATATCCTAATGACATAAGGGGGGAGGATGTAACAGAGGACAGGACAGATTTCGTAAACAACAGGGGCAGGCAGAAATAAAATCATACTTATTGCGCTTGTGATAATGTTGACATTTATTTAATCACGAGTCACGAGGTATTGCTTATGTTAACATAATCAACTCATTATATAGATTAATTATTGCAACAATTATATAAAATTAATGTGATTGAAAACTAAATTGTTAACTATTTTTATTTAAGTGCAATTATAATGAATTTATTATAATATTTGATGTCATTATTTATATTAATAATTATTTGCGGTAAGTTAATAAAATGCAGTGTGCAAAATCATAAATGAAGCCAATATTTTTACAAATTATACTAAATTGGAATGTAATAAATAGGAATAAATTAATGTCCTTATATAAAGCATGCGGACAAGAACCCTCCGTTCTTCAGACGTTTACGAAACAGCAGGTGTATTTTATGACGTCTCAAGGGAAGGGGGTGGTAAGGCGGATTCTGAGGATAGGATGATTTCAGGGAGGGCGTCCAAAAATGGCCAAAACACAATGACGTTGCTCATGGACGGCCCCTTTTATTCACAAAGTAAAAACATTTTCTCATAGATAAAAAATACCCCCGTTGCAGCAGACCTGCATACTCAGCGAATTTCAAAGGCAAAAGAACATGTTTCAATCCAAGAAAGTGAGATTTAACATGTTTTTGTAAGCTCCATAAGAATAACATGGAGAATGAGTGTGCAGGTTTGCTGCAACAGGTCCATTAAAACTGGGTGTTTATAATTCAATATTTCGTAGATCTGAACTAGGAGAAACCATATAGCAACTTTTATCAAGATTTGTCAAAAAATAAGGAAGATATAGAATGTTTTATTTCCCATAAGGATAACATGGGGAATGAGTATGCAGGTTTGCTGCCACAAAAAATGAAATTTCGGGGGTTTTAGACTAAAATACATTAGATCTTATCTAGATGAAGCCACAAACCAAGTTTTATTAAGATATGTTGAGAAATAAGCGAGATATAGAATTTTACTTATTTCCCATAAGGTTAACATTGGGACAACGTACTGTGTTTACCACTTACAATATCTCGGTAACCAATGGACATAGAGAAATGATTCAAAATACTAAATTGTTTGTTTTTTTTGCTGAATTCAATGGTGCTAATTAAAATTGGATTATTTTGATTTTTATATGTGAAAACCCCAAAAAACCCATTTTTGGGGGGGTTTATCCCCCTTTACCCCCCCTTCCAGTGGTCCAATTGGGCTGGTTTTCGAACTCATCCGAATAATTGCTACTTTACACGCCTATGCCAAATTTCATTCCGATCGGACCATTTTTGCGAGCGCTATCGTGCTTACAGACACACACACACACACACACACACACACACACACATATATATATATATATATATATATATATATATATATAGATACTAGCTGACCCGGCGAACTTCGTATCGCCTAAGTTATAGGTTTCCCCTAAGACAGACCGATGGAAAGAACAACATGTTGTATGTGTATTGAATTTATTAAACATTAGTCGTTGTTAATTTAGTTGTAGTGAATATTTTGGTAGTCAAAAAGATAGAGTAAGTGTTTGGGGATGTTGATTTATGATTGAAAGGTAATTTAGCAAATTAAATCATGCCGAACTGTACAAAATAATAAAATATCAAAATATAATTTTCAAATAATAATTGCAATTCAAATAATTATCAAAATTTAATATATACAACAAATTAAGACAATGAAAAATAAACATTATCAGTTTCTTAGTGCAATGGAGTGTACGATATTTTTAGTGAGTCCATCTTTAGCAAAAACAAACAAACTGGATGGTTTGCCCACTCGAGAACACGCCACGTATAATTGGCCGTGTGAAAAACACGGTGTGGCCAAATCTAATCCACAAACCGACAATGTTTGCCCTTGGGACTTATTGATTGTCATTGAAAATGCCAATTTGATTGGAAATTGAACCCGTTTGAATTCAATTGGCACATCTGTAGGAATAATAGGGATTCGTGGCAGTAATACATCTTCCCCTTGGAACTTGCCATTCAAAATGGTGGCTTCGACAACATTTTTCATTAATGTTTTAATAACTAATCTTGTGCCATTACACAGCTTTGGTGGGTTCAAATTACGAAGCAAAATAACTGGAGATCCAACCTTTAGTTGTAAAAGGTGCGGTGGCATGCCTGGCAAATCTAATGAGTTCAAAAATTCGGAGGGATAATTTACAGCTTCGTTGGCATCGCAAACAGTATCAATAGATTTGTATGACACCAAAACCCCTGGCAACAACTGTTGTATGTTGAAATTCATATCGTTAACGTCCACATTTTTAGATGCCAGAATTGCTCTTTCTGCTAGCCACTCATGGTTCATGTATTGTGTTTGTATATTGGGAAATATATTTTCAATTAGAGCAATTTGTGAATTAACGACGGTGCAGAAATTGGCCGGCAATTTAATGAATTGAGTATTTTCATGTAGATCTACTTTTCCATTGCCAATATCTAGCAGTTGTTTTGAGAAGTTTTCAGCGGATGGATCTTGAAGCAGTAATACGCGCATATTTACTTTCAGATGTAATATTTCAACATTACGCCACAGTGTTGATGATTTCAAGCAAGCATTAATCTCATCAGCGTATGTTGAACGTGGAATTACGGGAAGTGTTTGTCTGAAATCACCTGACAGGAGTAACAGAGTGCCTCCAAATAGTTTGTCGTTGTTTTTTATGTCTTTTAAAGTTCTGTTTAACGCCTCAAGTGAGTGTTTATGTGCCATAGTGCACTCATCCCAGATAATAATTTTACAATGTTTTAATACTGTGGACATTGATGATTGTTTTTTTATGTTGCACACTGCGTCTGGATTGTTTTGAATATTTAATGGCAGCTTAAATGCTGAATGAGCTGTTCTGCCTCCATCCAATAACGTAGCTGCAATGCCAGATGAAGCTACGGCCAATGCAATACCATTAGTTGATCGTACTTTGGAGAGAATTAGTGAAATTAAGAATGTTTTTCCAGTCCCACCTGGAGCATCCAAAAAAAAGAATCCACCTTGTTCTGCCGAAACTGCTGTCATAATACGGTCGTAAATGCTTCTTTGTTCTTGATTAAGTAGTGGGACATTGAGATTAACAATCGCTTCCATCTCTCTAGTATTGTATTGTAGTTCACGATTCATCTCATTGTTCATTAAATCATGTGCACATCGATTTGGCGAATGCATACCGAAATGGCTGAGTGGTAAATTGGAAATCACAAAGCAAAGATCCTCGATAGCAATAAGTGCTTCATTGTACATAGCGTCACTGAATTGTATTGTTAGATCGTTGTACCGTGTACGATGCCGATGCAATATATCTTCAGTCATTGAATCTTTGTGATAATCCCACAACGTTTCAGCTCGGGCTGGGAAACATGTAGTCAACACTATAGCAAATAGTAGCCGAATTTGTATTGCTGTACAGTTCAATGCTGCTTCCGTAAGCATATAGTCCCACTGGTTGTCATCTTCCAGCAAGCCTAGCGCAAGACATGCATCTTTATAAGTTGCACACTGTTGTCCATTAATTGTACGTATATCTTGAAATGATAATGGGCCGGTTACATTAACCAACAATAGTCGCAAATAAAAACACTCAGTCTGCCTTGGATTGACTGTAAATACTCGCCCCAAGGTGTTTGATTTGAATAAACCGGGGTATCCATCAACTGGGGTGCCTTGCTTGCGGGGTATCCATGTTTTTGTTTGATTCCATGTGAAATAGTGTGGTACTTCTGAATAGAGTAGTGTTCTTGCAAAAGCACCAATAGCATCAGCACGATTACACAATAGAAAAAACTCTGTGAGAGTAGTTTTCGGTGGATTCATTGCACGATCGATCGCTGTTTCGTTTGTGAAAAATACACGCTGGCCGTTTTCAAGATGGACGGCTAAATGAATGACTGCTGGATCCCTTTCATGAATTTGGAAACCAAAGATATGCCAAACAGCTTCATTAGAGCTGATATACCGGCCAATTTGGTAGAGAGTTATTTCATCATTGTTATTTACTGGAGGAGCAGTCGCATTGGTATTTTCAATACTAAACACAGCCATATCACTTCCTTTATTTACATACTTGCAAATGTATTTTATGCTCTTTACCGAACTGCAGAACTCAACATTAATATGAGCATTGTATGTTTTACACAGCAGAGGTGAATATGGGACCACCCAACGATTGTCAATGTCAATTTCTGCTCTGTTCACATATTTTGAAAATGATTGCCCTCCATTTTCAGTATTTCTTCGACGATATAATGGATATCCGTCGACATTTGTAATTGTCTCGTTATTGAATTTTTTTGGAAAACTCTTTATACATTTTCCATCAGCCATGCAAGGCGAAGAACGATTCAGGTCACCGCATGGGCCATGAATCATGTTAGTTGTCACAATATCAAACAGTAATTGATCTGTTGACCGAACTGGAATTTCTGCAGAAATTATACTATCTATTTCTTCAGGACGTATTTTGTCGATTAGCCAAACCAAAATGTGGGCATGAGGTAATCCTCGTTTCTGCCATTCTACCGAATACATCCAGCAACGTGTAGGGCCGAATACGTGTAACTTTGTAATGAAACTCATTAAAGACTTTAACTTTTGTTTAAAGACACGGGCTGTAATGTCATGACGATGTATTGCATTTTGTCCTGGCAATAATAAATTTGTAATCTCGGGCCATTTCGGATTACATGTAAAAGTTATAAATAAACATGGTCGTCCGTATTCGCGGACGAAAGTCATAGCATCCTGGATATATTCTTGCATGTGACGTGGACTTCCTATATACGTTGATGGTAGAATGACGGAGTTACCAATTTCGGCTGTGTCGGCGTTGTTCACAATTGCGTCTCTCAAGTGAATATATTCTTCAGCACGCAGCTTCTTTTGATTAAATCGTAAGTATCGTAGTCGTTCGTTTTCTATTTTCACGTACATGTCGACCATGAATTGTTGGCAAAGTTCACGGCACCGTAGAATGACGTTGTCATGATCGCGTCTAATCATCAGATGATACGCATAAAAATCCTTCGAGCTAACTTTCTTGTTTGTTTCGGCTCCTGTAGCGGGATCTTTTTGTTTAATATCTATGTAATATCCGTCTTGTCCCTTATAAAACATTAGTGGATATTGTAGAGCGTCGCATGAACGGTGTGTATCAGCAATGAACTCAAGATTGTTATTTCTTTTGCGAATAACAATTTCACGCTTAGCTGTACGGTCGCCAACCATAATTCCAGCAACGTCGTCAACAACAGGTGCATTGAATCTACGAATGTGCTCTCCAGATGGTGTTTTATCAGGATTGATGATAATTGCGTGATTGTCGCTTTGCAATTTGTGCATGTGTGATTTGAACAATTTCAACAATTCATTGTGCTCATTCAATAAATCGTCCAGCTCGCCGAGAATACGTCTGGCAAATTGTGAATTAAGGTTATTGTATTTTAAACGTGCATCCACGCGATTGGCTAGCGCGCTTTCGGTGTCCTCGCCACCCATAAAGTAAATTTGTAAAAATTTATGTGGTTCATTTGGCATAGGAAGCAATGAGCCTATTTTTTGGTAAATTTGGCCTTTGATTTTGAACGTTGTATTAAATTGTTGACCATTTGCAGCATTATTGTTAACTATTTCTGTTGCTCCGAACGATGTCATTTGAAAACATGAATTGAATGTTCTAATTGATTTCAGGAACATGTTAGAATCAGGATGCGTACCATTAAGTAAACCTTTCAATGGTTCAGGTGGTGATTCAATTACTGGTAGTTGCACTTTACCTGTGGCGCAACACATCCCGGCTGGCTCATTTTTGAATTTAAGCGCCTTACAATTCGCACATTCATTGTCCATATCACCAATCGCCACTTTGGAATGATCAAAATATTTAACGTCGGGTTCATACTCAAATGCTAGACGACGGAATGTATGCGATATAAAAGCTCGATGCACTTGTTGTCGTCGTATGTCATTTTCTCTGCGTGCTTCAACTACGTATCGACGCGCTTGTCTTTGTTGTAGTCGTCTTTCTTCATTTCTTTCAGCGCGATCATCTTGTGACTGTCATGCGCGCAATTGCGACATGTTCACGCGCACAACTTCATTTTCCTGTTGAATTTGGACGTCTGTCCTTTGGGCTCTTAGATTTCGCCTTTGTATAGCTCCAGCCGTTCGACGGCCCAAATTTGACCCTCTTCGCCTTGCTGGCATTGTTCACTGTAAAAACACAGATTAAACTAAAATACTTAACCATACATTTCAAAATTAGTGAACCTCTAACTACATTACAAAACCTGAATAATAACTTCTTAACAATATAATAACAGCTGTCTTTGTTTTGTTTATAAATATTAAATTACAAATAATAAAAACATGTGATTTAACTTGACATCCAAATGCTCTGTAGAGCCCAAACTCCGAGAATATAGTATTATATGCAGTGTGTTCGGAATTCGTCCGCCATATTGAAACGGATAAGAATTTCGAAACGGGAAATAGTTTACGTCCGATTAGCATACCTACAGAATTTACACACCAAATTTCATAACGATCGGTGAAGTCGTTCCGGAGGAGTTTGCAGACAAACACTGTGACACGAGAATTTTATATATATAGAATAAGAATATATATATACAAATTTGAACGAATGGTGTTTTTGATATCTGGGGGCACCAAAACGAAAAGTTATGATGGTCCCGCGCTTAGGTCTTACCATGAGACCTACGGTAATAGCTTCTTCCCTATAGGGGAAATTCGCTAATAGAAAGGCCTTTATATCCCTTGATCCATAGAGTAATAATGAACTTCGTAAAGAGATGGTACCATAGAGAAATAATGAACTTCGTAAAGAGATGGCACTCCCATGTTAACTCGGTGGTAAAGGAACAGCAGCGCTATCTGAATAAAGTGCTACGAACTAAAAAGATCGATGCGATATATCGATGGTCGTCGATGCGACATATCGATCGTCGTCGTCTGCTTTGTTTATATTTTCGTTTTCTTGTTTTGTTTGCTAGACTTTCAATTTTAATGACTTTACCGGTT
Source organism: Flexamia atlantica (assembly GCA_035578135.1). Lineage (NCBI taxonomy): Eukaryota > Metazoa > Arthropoda > Insecta > Hemiptera > Cicadellidae > Flexamia > Flexamia atlantica. The sequence continues at coordinate 200,759,800 of JAQJVK010000001.1, read as the reverse complement.
TGTTTAGATTAAGTGCGTTTGCCGCTAGTGCAAGTTGTTTCGCGAAATACTGTACTGATTGATTCTTATTGTGCTTAAAGCGATTGATAGAAAATAAATACGTAGATCTTTACATAAAAGCACTTAATAAAAATTAACTTAGTTAATTTTTATTAAGTGCTTTTATGTAAACATCTACGTATTTATTTTCCATCAATAGCCTTAAGCACAACATGAATCACGCAGTACAGTATTTCGCGAAACAACTTACACTAGAACAACTTTCTGTGAATTGGGATGATCAAAATATCTCAAGGGCTCTTCTAGAACATAGAAATCTTCCTCTGAAACATATTGGTTACTCGCCTGCGCAACTGATGTTTGGTCGAGCCTGTAAAACCTGTGTTACAGTGACAGAGCAAGTTCTGGAACCAACAATCATGAAAGATGTTCAAGAAAAATTGAAGCTTAGACAGGACAATTATAAGAGATATTACAATCGTTCAGCTAAACATTTGTCAGTATTGGCACAAGGAGAACCTGTGTTGTTCAAAGAGGATGATAAATAGAAACAATTAAGGACATGTGTTGGCAAATGCAAATACGCCACGAAGTTATTGGGTTAAAGGGAAAGATGGGAGTGAGCTGAGAAGAAATAGAAGACATTTAAAAATCAGACCTTGCAGCCCTTGAGACCAAAATGAAAGCCAGAAGGAAGGTGTAAGTGTCCCCTATCAGTGTGGGAGACCATTGCGTGAAAGGAGACGTGAGCGTTTTCAAATAGTGTCAATTCTTGGTCAATCCAGTGCTCCTCTTCGGATTGATTACGGAGTTTTACAAGGTAGCGCATTAGGGCCTCTTCTTTTCCTTCTTTATATAAATAATTTGGGTAGGGTTAATTTGGAGCAAGGACGGGTTTTTCTTAATGCTGACGACTCAGCTTTACTTTTTGAGGGCGACAGCTGGGAGGAAGCGTACCGTTTGGCGGAGCGGGCCTATCCTCTGTCAAACGGTGGTTTCATCAAAGCGGTGGTTTTTTCAAATATTTCAAAAACAAAGCATATACCTATTTCTCTGAAAGCCGACCACGATCCAGTTAACCTGTATCTACGTTTACATACATGTGAGAGTGACAGGGCGAATGAATGTAAAATCGTGTGAATGTATTGAAAGAGTGGCCGAATATAAATATCTCGGTGTTATCTTCGATAATCGTCTGAAGTGGGCTGGACATATTACATTTTTAAGAAATAAGCTGCGTAAATTTATTTTTATTTTTTGGAATATAAATAATGTCCTTGCTCCAGATCTGATTAAAATTGTATATTTTGCTTATATTCAGTCTTTGTTACAGTACGGAATTTTAGCTTGGGGCAGCTGTTTTCAAACTATTTTAACGCCATTGGAAATTACCCAAAAATCTATCATAAAAGCGGCATGGAAAAAAATCGACGATATCCTTCGAACCTTTTATTTGATGAATTTAAAGTACTCAGTATCCGCCAACTTTTTATGAAAAAATTAATTTTATACATCCACAGTAATCTGAATTCTTTGTTTCGTCATCCTGTTCATACATATTCTACAAGATATGTTATCAATACCGGTATGGTTGCCCCTCGATTGAATAAAACAATAAATACTACCTCATCTTTTTATGTAGCTAATTCAGTATTCCCTCGACTTCCGAATCATTAAATATCCTCTACCCTGTAACAACCGCACTTATAAAAAAAGTGTTGACAAATGGCTATTGAAGATAGGGCGAGATCAAATTAAGACTTTCTTTACTTCCCCGTATACCTAGGGTCAAGGTCACAGAGCGATTGCAACTGCGTATGGGTGTGTGATCATGAGTGCGTGAGTGAGTGTGAGTGAGGGATCGTCCGTCGGTCGAACGCGTGTTTCCTGTGAATGTGAGCATGACTGGACCGAGATTCTCGGTTATTGCAAAGGCGTTTTTACTTTTATATTACTGTTGTATTATTACTCTATAACTTCTGTCCTAAATGTAAACTATTGTCCCAGTTGTATTTGCGTGCATATTTTGTTTTTGTTTAAATTTATCTTTGTACTTTTATGTTTAATTAAAAGTTACTATATTTCATTTTTTACTAAAATAATTCCTCTAAAGTGGCTGATTTTTTACTCGTTCCCTACCTACAGGCTTTGACCCATGTGGGGAACTAATTCCTATTGATAATTTATGTTATGTAAATAGTATCATTGTAAAGTTGTTAAAGGAATAAACGAATTTCAATTTCATTTAATTTCAAATACACTAACGTATCCCTCTCTTTGAATTTTGCCGAGATTTAGTTTCAAAACTCAACCTCAACCACAAAAGGCAGCACGCTCTTCAGGCTTTAAACTATTGAGGTCGAATTAGTATAAACGCCTATAATTCACTTTGTAATCGATGTGTAGTGAATAAACCAGACTTGGTTTATGATTTTTAATTACTGTATGTGAAAGATCAGATTCTATTCTATTATTTGGCATTTTCAAATTTCCCGACACTTTCGATCTTCGGTTTCAAAACCAAAGTCAAAAACGGGATTTCGCATAGTGCAGAGCTTGCTTATGAAGTCCCGCTACCACTGTTATAATTCACCATGTAATCGATGTGTAGTGAATAAACCTGACTTGGTTTATGATTTTTGATGACTGTATGTGAAAGATCAGATACCATTCTATTATTTAGCATTTTCAAATTTCCCGACACTTTCGATCTTCGGTTTCAAAACCAAAGTCAAAAACGGGATTTCGTATAGTGCAGAGCTTGCTTATGAAGTCCCGCTACCACTGTTATAATTCACCATGTAATCGATGTGTAGTGAATAAACCTGACTTGGTTTATGATTTTTGATGACTATATGTGAAAGATCAGATTCCATTCTATTATTTAGCATTTTCAAATTTCTCGACACTTTTGATCTTCAATTCCAAAATCAAAGTAAAAAACGGGGTCTCGCATAGTGCAGGCTAATTACCCTCTGCTTGACTGAATGAAATTGGAAAAGTAAACAGAAGATCATCCATTACACTTATATTGGAGTATTTCAAAACTTTGAGTCCGCTAACAGACCCTTAAAACTTCGAGATTTTTATATTTTTTCTATATAAATGGATCAAATAATTAGATTATTACAGCACAGTGTGTCGGTAAACCAAAGTAAAAAACGGGGTTTCTTATAGTACAGAACTTACTTATAATCCGCCGCTACCACTGTTATAATTCACTATGTAATCGATGTGTAGTGAATAAACTAGACTTGGTTTATGATTTTTGATTACTGTATGTGTGAAAGATCAGATTCCATTCTATTATTTAGCGTTTTCGAATTTCGCGACACTTCTGATTTTCGGTTTCAAAACCTAAGTCAAAAACGGGGTTTCGCATAGTGCAGAACTTGCTCATGACTCAAACTATTGTTTTATTTTGTTGAATAAACAATAACTTTTATAAAATTTGTGGTGCGTTGTCTCTTTAAAATATAGTCGAATGTTAAATATAATACGCCTAAATATATTACAATAGAATTAATTATATATTACTAAAATTATGAAATAAGTACCGGTTGACTTTAGAAAGTAAATTTATAAATGTGTAACGCATATACTTAGTGTAGGGTAATAGGCCTAAATTCATAAAATATCTACATTATCCGTAACAATAATTATGGTTTATTAGTTTATTTAAAAATGTTATCGTTTGTTTGTAAGAATATATCATAAATTGCTTATTTGACCAAACGTATTAATGATTGATCAAAGATTTTATCGTAACATATATAATATTATACGAGCACATTTGTTGGCTTCAAGATGTAACATTTATTGGACTATCTTTCAATGACATCTTTATCAATTAGTTTTATTAATATACAATATATTTTTCCAGAGTGTTCATGTTGACCTTAACTCAAAAGTATCACCCTACACAGGTATGTCCCTCCCGACCCCTCGTTTATTGTTCTAGGATTGTTGACCCGTGCACTGTGGGCATCAAGCAATTTGCGGTTGCATGCCGACATGCAAACATTTTTCAAGTGGATCTACCGATCGATACCTGGCAGTACCTTTTGGTTTTTCCAGTTGGAAACCTTGACCTCTTTGCTATTAGAAGAATTTTTTAATGATAACCTACTAATGATATTATTAGACACCTAGGGTAGAAAACTTTGTTAATCGACCAAAAACTGTAAGATATAAAAAAATTAATTTACTGGGCAAAAAATGAGGAAATCCAATTCTTCGCAATGTTTTTCAATCACATTAAAGATTGTATTACTCGTTTAGCAGTTAGTGGCGAAAATGTGCATTATATGCTTAATTGTCGGGTAGGAAGTGGTTGGCCATTCGACCGCCATATTGGATCCGCCATATTGGATACAATATATTTTTTCAAATGTAAATGCGGTGTTGTCTCCCTGAAATGACGGGTCACAACACTACCTTTACGTGATACTAGATTTTTACACTAGTTTCAATCCCACAACCGTTTTTAAAAAGATTGACCCATTCTTAAGATATAAAGGTTTAAAAGATGTGTTTTGAACTCATTTCAACATCATGCATTGTAGAAGAAAGCCAATAATCTCAGTATAAAGCTAGATAACGACGAGTATAAAATATAGTATAGATAGACTATATAGAAATAGTATATTTGTTTTAATTTGACCTAGCCTAAATATAAATCGCTTTTGGCTAGTGCGGAAACCCGCCTAAAATTAGTAATCCTGATAATCCCGATTCTATAAAAATAACGGAATGATGGAATGGAATGTCTATGCTTCAAGATTCTAGTTTGATTACTTCGGGTGATCCGTAAACGTGAGTAGCCTATGTGGTATCTGAAAAATATATAATATAAATTAAATACATAATATAATATATAGTTTTGTATAGTTAATTCTTTTGGCAGATTAAATGTCTATTTTTTGTCTCATGAGAATATTCGAGAGAATCCATAATTTTTAATCATATAAAAACTAAAAAGGCCACCATTTTCAGTTTTTAAATTTACCTTATCGTAGCTTTTCTAGAGGAATCATTTTTGAAACCCTTCATTAGTATGCATCTACACCCTAAGAATAATATATTCTGCGTTATTTTTTATTAACTTTTAGTCAATTATCGATTAAGTTTCTCCAACCTAGTTTAAATTAAACATAATTTTATCGAAACTTCACTATGTGTCAAATGTATTCACAATTTTTAGTTTGGACATAGTCACAACCGGGTAGAAAATTTGATAGTAGCAATAATTTACAACGAATGTTTTAATAGTCTATTAAATGTAATTTTAGTGAAACTTGCATAATTCGAACCTCAAAAGACCAATGAAAATATTTGAACCATCCAATAATTTGAATTACACAAGTTTGTCGAAAAATTGTAAAATAGTTAATCTAAAATGTTCTAAAAGTTTTGGCTGTAGCGCGTGATGTATATTCAACTATGTTTATATATGTCGATCATATATTATATAGGCTTATATAATTATATATTATATAATTATAAAAGCCTATTATATAATATCAACTTACACCTTGTAAGTTAAGACAATATCATAACTTGCGTCGTTCAAGCCCTGCCCCTCCCCCTCAGAGCCTTAAAGCACATAAAAACCGGAGGAGCTTTCTTGGAAATCACAGTCAGTTGATTATAGTGCGAATTGTATCTTCCGTTCTATCACACTTGTATCTCGATTATCTTCTTAGCTTTTCATAAGTCTCTGACTATGTTAACGTTTTATCTTGAAAATATAATAAAATGTGCTTTTGTATGCGCCTTATAATTTATACTTTAATTGTATTGTTTTAATTCATTGTGTTTATATTAAACAACTTTCTAATCTATATAAATAAAATTAGAGTTTTGTATGTACATTGCTTAAAATTATGAAATAATTGGTTATTTTTGCGTTTTGAGGGTCAGAGAATCCGAATCAAGCCTTATCTCCATTTCCGTCACTCTGCTGTTGGTAACGCATAACATCACACATTAGACCGCTTTTCACGCAAAAACTAGAGTTCTGGTATGGCTGAAACTTATTTTATATACTGTATGCACAAATGAGAAGGTTTAAGACGAATTAAAACTAGCTTAAGTCTTTTTTAAATTAATCAGCAAGCTTCTAAAAAGCGAATTTTACTTTATTTTGACCCTATAGGGAAGTTTATGAAGTTGTCATGGCAACCTAAACATTAAATAATGAATCCAATGAAGTTTTCCTGTATTTCCACGAGATCGAATTTGGAAACACATACAATCAATTTAAATACAACTGGTTTAAAAATTAACAAAATGCGTGCTTGACAAAAAATGTATGGAGTTACTACTACTTCTTAACTTTATTTAAAGTTATTTTGCAATCTTTGTGGCATTTATTTGTTGAAGCATCAGCGCGTTTATGAATGAGTGTCATGGATTTTGTAAACATAACGAGATCAAATTTGGAAACACATACAATCAATTTAAATACAACTGGTTTAAAAAAAATTTAAAATGCGTGCTTGACAAAACATTTATGGAGTTACTACTATTCCTTAACTTTATTTACAGTTATTTTGCAATATTTGTGGCATTTATTTGTTGAAGCATCAGCGCGTTTATGAATGAGTGTCATGGATTTTGTAAACATAACGAGATCAAATTTGGAAACACATACAATCAATTTAAATACAACTGGTTTAAAAAAGTTAACAAAATGCGTGCTTGACAAAACATTTATGGAGTTACTACTATTTTTTAACATAGTAAAGCATAACAATATTTAAATACTTAGACCTTTTCATATATTTAGTACAGTTTACTATGCCGATGGCACATAGCAGAACCTGTACTGCAGCGGTCAAGCCGGTCATACATCAGCATGCCCCGACGTGCTCCGTAATGTTTGACTAGTTGCTAGGCTATACAGGGACCGAGCTTTGACGGCCTTGGATAAGGCTACCAGCCGCCTGATAGTTACGGTGCTAGTACGCTGTGTAGGGCAGGTTAGCTAGGGCCGTTGGCAATTGAGTAATTTATAGGCTATGTGTTGTATACGAGAATAATTTCAGGTAACCTAGTAGGTAAAGTTATTTCCTTGGACCCTCTCATAATGTTAATTTTAATACACGAAAAAAATAAAACACAAAAAAAATTGCATGGTAATTATAAGGATGTGTAATTTGAATATCATTTTCATATTTTGGTTATTGGTTTGTTTGAATATGTTGAAAATGTTATGGTAAACATAAGTTTGAAAATCAGTTTTGCTTTACAACAAATGCTTTTTAAAGGGCGTTCGTCGAAATTTCCAACAACTCCCAAATAAATAAGACATATATATATGAACATTTTAATGAACATTTTTTTCAGATTGCCAGCGCCTCTCCCCCGAGGGGCCATTTATGCATGGACAACCTTTGGTTTGTGTTTTTAGTCAGACCAGGTTGTGGTCATGCTAAATGACCATTTAATTATGTCACCTTAAATTACATCATGGAGATCTCCCAATTTAACTCAGTTACTAGTGGTACACACAACTACACAGTATTAGTGGTAGCATAGTACAGTAGTATTACACAGTTATTAGTGATTAGTACTTAATTATTTTAAATGTGTTTAAATTTACAGAGCTAAACATGAACTGTTATCAGTAGAGCACATTATATTAACAGTGATATTTGATTTATTGGAAAATAATATATATTATTCTTATTCTTAATTTTATTGAATTGTAACTTATGTTTATAGGTAATACAAGCCCTGCTTGTATTCATGATGTAATTATTTTACATTGTATGCATTAGGCGATTAGGCCAATGGTCTTTTTTTAAACAACAAGTAACTGTAGTGTATAAATGAGGTAGGTTGGATAATTTATATAAATTATTTTTTTTAAAAAGAATATAAAACAGATTAGTAATGCCATGTTTAAACAAAACGACTCCTTTTACCCGAGATGCCGCTTGTTAAATAGCCAGACATGATTTGTGATTTAATTAAGATCAGTTGTTTACCTCTGTGAAAGTTGTAATTCATTACGTCAATCGACTCATTGTGAGAACTGATTCACATGTCATTGACGAATCTTGATGATACCTGTATTATTTTATTATTATTATTATTATTATTATTATTATTATTATTATTATTTTTGATAATCAATAATATAAATGAGTTGAATTAAATCTTATTAATTGACTTATATTCTTATTTAATTTATTATTAGATTTTGTGTATTACATGAAGCGTTAATGCTTTATAGGTTTATGACTATGTTAACGATTTATGTTGAAGATATAAAAAATGTGCTTTTGTATGCGCCTTAGTTAATACTTTTATTATATTGTTTTAATAGTTAGTGTATATACTAAACAACTTTCTAATTGCGTATTAAGCTTGAAAAAATAACTGGATTCCTTCCTTTTTAGCGAATTTCCCCTATAGGGAAGAAGCTATTACCGTAGGTCTCATGGCAAGACCTAAGCCCAAGACCATGATAACTTTTCGTTTTGGGGCCACCAGAAGCAAAAAACACCATTCGTTCGAATTTATATATCTATATATATATGTGTCTGTCAGCACGATAGCGGCCGTAAATATGGTCCGATCTTAATGAAATTTGGTACAGACATGTAAAGTGGTAATCCCTCGGACGAGTTCGTAAACCAGCCCGATCGGACCACTGGAAGGGGGGTTGAGGGGGATAAACCCCCTCAAAAATGGGTTTTGTGAGTTTTTTACATAGAAAAATAAAATTTATCGAATTTTTATAATAAAATAAATAATCCAATTTTTGTTACAACCATTGAATTCAGCTCAAAAAAACAAACAATTTCGTATTTTGAATCACCCCTCTATGTCCATTGGTTACCGAGATATTGAAAGTGGTAAACACAGTACGTTGTCCCATTATGGGAAATAAGTAAATTTCCATATCTAGGTTATTTCTCAACAAATCTTAATAAAACTTGGTAAATAGCTTCTTCTAGTTCAGATCTACTAATTATTAAATTAAAACCACTCAGTTTTAATATACCTGTAGCAGCAAACCTGCATACTCATTCCCCATGTTATTCTTAAGGAGCTTACCAAAACATGTCAAATCTCACTATGTTGGATTGAAAGATGTTGTTTTGCATTTGAAATTCGCTGAGTATGCAGGTCTGCTGCAACGGGGGTATTATATTTTGGTTACTTGGACCTATTTTACATATCGTTATCCTGAGGAGAGGGTCATTACCTCGGGTCCTGACCCTTGCCTCGCCTGCACCGCATTCTTTCTATTGAGAACGCGTCGGAATGTTACGGACCCTGCAGCTGCCTGACGGATTGGGCGAGGAGTTTTGGTAAGATGACGAATTTCAGGTACACTATGAATGTATCATGATTTCTAACAATAATTTTACAAATTGTATCTTAATCCTGAAAATCACTTAATCATAACATTTCTAAAGAAATCATAAACAATGAGTGGATAAAGCGCTCACCTCATAACCTGAGGGTCGCCGGTTCGATTCTTGACAGGATCGAAACTGGATCCAGTTGTCATTTCTCATTTAGATATGAAATGATGTTGCTATCTAACAAAAGGTCGCCGTTAGATAAAACAATACCCGGGTTTGGACCGTTCTCGATCAAAACGTTAAAAAATACCACTGGCGTCGAAATACACATAACATGAAAACATCATCTATATAATTAAATGCGAAAATCCGATCAACACCCAGGCCAAACCTTAAAGCACGAAATTTTGCATGTATATTCCTTTATAGCGGAGGCAAGCAGTAAGAAAACCGTTTTTGACTTTGACGTTTACTTTACAGTAATCAAAAATCATAAACCAAGTCTAGATTATTCATTACACATCGATTACACAGTGTATTATAACAGTGGTAGCGGGACTTCATAAGCAAGTTCTGAATTATGCGAAACCCCGTTTTTGACTTTGGTTTTGAAACCGAAGATCAGAGGTGTCGGGAAATTTTTAAACGCTAAATAATAGAATGGAATCTTATCTTTCACATACAGTAATCAAAAATCATAAACCAAGTCTGTGTATTCACTACACATCGATTACATAGTGAAATATAACAGTGGTAGCGGCGAATTATAAGCAAGTTCTGCACTATGCGAAACCCCGTTTTTGACTTAGGTTTTGAAGGTTTTGAAACCGAAGATCAGAAAGTGTCGGGAAATTTGAAAACGCTAAATAATAGGATGGAATCTGATCTTTCACATACAGTAATAAAAAAATCATAAACCAAGTCTAGTTTATTCACTACACATAGAATACATAGTGAAATATAACTGTGGTAGCGGCTGATTATAAGCAAGTTCTGAACTATGCGAAACCCCGTTTTTGACTTAGATTTTGAAACCGAAGATCATAAGTGTCGGGTAATTTGAAAACGCTAAATAATAGAATGTAATCTTATCATAAAAAATCATAAACCAAGTCTAGTTTATTCACTACAAATAGTTAATCCCGTTACATTTAAACAGTGGTAGCGGGACTTCATAAGCAGATAATTCACCGTGCGAAATAACGTTTTTTACTTTGATTTTCAATTCCGAAGGCTTAACATTTCGGGGAAAATTTGAAAACGCTGATAGGTAGAAGGTAATCTGCCCCTTCATATCGATAATATATAGGAACTAAACCTTGTAATGTTAATTTGGTTGTGGTCTCTTTTAATTTAATGGAGGTATACCAACTGGCTACCTGGACTCCCGTGACAGTTTTACCAATGAATACACGACCTCTCTACTCGTCAGTTGCATAGAGTAATAATATTCAGTTGCTCGCCAGCTAACTTCACCCGAGTAGCAACAAGGCACTAATCTTAATACTCTATGGATATTCTCTTTTCCCGCCATTGTTTGTGACTTCTGGACTAAAACTAACCTCTTGCAAAAGTTTCATTTAAAGTTGCAATTGCAAAGTAAAGTTAGGTGAATCATGAGTTTTTTTAAGATCATCGGGTGTTTCTCTCCAGTTATGAGTGTTTAATTATTGAAATCCTCTCTTAATTCGAACTGTATAACGTAAAATGGATGAATCTTCAGGTAATGAGGACTAAGTAATTATTGAGATTGGTGTTTTCTTGATTTGGGGTTCTTATTTTTTCTAAGAAAGGCATGTGTTATCATTGCAACGAGGCCTCAGAAAAGTAAAAACATGGTATTGTCTCAATGTAATCTTGGTTTTATAATAGTAGGAGATAAAGGCCTTAATAGATATAGGGGTTTTCCTTCAGCAGAACACATTATTTGGAGGCAGGGTGGTTGTGCAAAATTCCAAAAAAGGGGACTATAAAGGAAAACAGATTAATACCCCTGTTGCTGCATACCTGCTTAATCACTGAATTAAAAATTCATAAAAACAAATTTCCATGGAACAATATATTGTGACATATTTTTCTAATCACCACGGCACTCCAGGGGTATCGCATCGCCCATCTCTAGTTCCAGTGTGACTTATTGCCGTGGAAGCAGACTACTCAATCCAAAGCCAAGGGCCAAGAGCCGAGTAATGCAACTGCATCGGGTCGAATGATGGAACCACAGATGAAGAACTAAACAGATTGGCAACCCAATGCACTTTTTCGTGCCCGTTTTTTCGCGCGGCGTCAAGTTTGTTAGGTCGTTTTGCCGCACATATTGCATTGGTATCGAGTATAATTTCGTCAATATCAAATCTTCAGGTCCCAGAACAAATATAGCCATTATTAACTTTGATACCAATGCGATATGTGCGGCGAAACGACCTAACAAACTTGACGCCGCGCGAAAAAACGGGCACGCAAAAGTGCATTAGGTTGCCAATCTGTATAGTTCTTCATCTGTGATCGAACAAAGGTTATACTTCCGCAGAAGGGTTACACTTAATTGGGGAGGTCAGTGGGAACCTGTAATGTCTGGAGGGGAACTATTGAGTGATAATCATTACCAAATCACAAAATAAATTTGCCTGAAACCTTGCTTAACTTTTAAAGGGTTTTTAATATAAACATCAATTAGATCACATACCACATAGTCCTCAGCTAACTTATGTTGAGATGAAAATAGGTGGTTGATATTTCAGTTGTAGTTCTGTTAGTTAAAGCTTAGTTAATACCGATTTTAATTAATCAATATTTATATTCATACAAGGATAATTCAAATTCGACTAACCTTAAACTTATTTTATAAACGTTTTATGGGTTAGTATTAGTGTATTTTCATTAATGAAGTTTCTATGTATTGGGATTATAAGTTATTTGTAACAGACATTTTGTCTACACTTGAAATCAGCAATTAAGTCAGTCCCTAAATGAATACTCTAACACATAGATTTAGCACTTTTATGGTATTTAAGGTTGTAAGACGAAAGTGACGTACTATTAGCAAATGGTGTAACCCTTCTGCGGAAGTTGCACCCGAACAAACTGCTCAGACTCAAAAGTTGGAACGAAACGTCAGCGTCATAACATCAAACTCAAAGTCTGGAGAGGAGTGGAATCAGGCGCTCGTCGTGGCAGTGTGTCATATTGTACGATAATTTAACCCCCTCATCACACCATACGATAACTCATTTTGTATGATTAATTTGGGGCTCGGGACAAAAATACACACTTTCATAGCAAATAACAGAAATAATAAATTAATCCAAAGAGATATGATTTTTAAAATGTTAGGGATAATTTCCCATTTATTTTCTATCTTTTTTAAGGAATGCATTTTCCGCTTACTTTCACTCATATGTAACTCTACATTATCCAAACGAAATCACTCCTACATTCCCAGTTTCACATAAGTTTTAAACAAAATATAGAGAAGTGGGTACTTTGGTATTAAATATTAGAGGCCACTCTTTTTAGAGAGGATTTTTTAACTGTATGCAAAAAATAACTACATAATTGGAGAGGACATACTCTGATTGACTTACTGTCCAAATTTGACATGATTACGATGAGCGGTCTTTGTGTTCTGCCTCCCAGAAGGCAGTGATGTCGGCAGGTAAAACGTCACCGCCGCTAGCGGCAACACCTGATCGCCACCCTTATACAGCGCGCTGCGGCGGTTATGTTAGGTTAGGTTATCATAAATATGTTAGTAGGACTTTCCTCATTTCATTACAAATCAAACGATACCGGATAAGTCATACTTTCGCCCGCCAAATCCTGTAGGCAAGTGATGCACACACTCCAGTGAGAAACCTGACCTAGGACTACTTGGAGGGGATTTGGCGGGCAAAGGTATGACTCATCTGGTATCGTTCGATTCGTAACGAAACGAGGAAAGTCCTACTAGCATTTTTATGATAATATATCCTAACATAACCGCCGCAGCGCGCTGTATAGGGGTGGCCTCCGTATAATACCAAAGTACCCATAAGTGAGCCTTAACTCTAATTATTAAAGCACTTGCAGTTTATTTATTTTCCCATAGCAGAACTACGGGCGACAGGGCGACAGTGCGACATAGTCGCAGAAAGAAGACAAGGCCTGCAGAAAGTTCAGCTTGACCGATTGGTTGTTTTTTTAATAGTGGCTGCAGAAAATCCTAAAGTAATAAGTCAGTAAAATTATTTTTTGCAGAACAAGTTTCTGTATTAAGTCGACAACATTATTTTCTGCAGACAAATTCTCCTTTCTGCAAACTATAACGCTATAAAACATCTTGCATCTTAAAACGAAAACAGCCAAGTCGATAGTCGGTGCATCGATCGTGAGAAACTATGGAATAACCGAATTACCAACACGACACAATGTTATAGTAATAGGCGTATCCGAACCTCATTCGATTGTTTGAAAACTAATATCGATATGTGATCATATTAACCATTGACAGAATGTGAACTTGAATGCGCCGATGCGCGAAGTGCTACTGCGCATTGTCTGCCGGCTTCTGTCAGCTGTCAGCTCACGATCTGTTAAACCATAGCCGCCTCTAACGAGAGGCGGCTATGGTTTAACCCAAAGAATTATCTAACAACCTCAAAGTCGTTTTGTTTGAAATGGTTCTGTCCTTACGTTCGGACTTATCAGTTTTTGGTGATAAATATTTGACTTGGAAAACATTTTTATGATCGCCTGTTGTGTAAAGTGATGGCTTCATGCGGTGAGCGATTAATTTGCTCGGTTTGTTCGGAGAAAATAATCTTAAAAAATCTCAAAACTCATTATTTGAGAAATCATCCCTCATTGCCGGTTAAATACAAATCGGCCTCAAGCGAAAGCATAAGTGGCCGATAGTATCCCAAAGTGATGTTGTTTTTACATCACTTTAAGAGGTATAAGCTTCTAAATTAAATATATTGGTGAAAATTTTGATTGATGTAAACATTGAATATTTGACTTATTAAATATTAATATACAAACAAAAATAAGTCAGCCTATTAATTTGCCAATAGTAGGAAAACTGAACTCATTGAAATTAGTCAATAATTTTGTTGAGCATACTTGGATTTCTCTATTCTAATTTCTTACCTCAAAACTATTTTATGTGTACGTAGAAAAATTAAAATAACATTAAGTGGAACTGTTTGTTTGTTTTTAATCAAATGTTGTAACAGTACTTTTGAAATTTTTGCAATTTATTGGTCTGGCAAATAAAAAAATAAGATTTATGATTTTTAGGCCTTCACACTAAGTTTGCTGTTTAGGTTTAAATTATTATTATTTAACATGCTTTAAATATTAAATTGCTATTGTATTATAAATTTTCTTAGAGGATTTAGTATTTTGGACTGAAAGTAATTTAAAGATAATATTGTTGTTACTCGAATTATTCTTACTATAACATGATTGAAATGTTAAGTTAGGTACTATTGTATTATTAAATTCAATTTAAATATATTACCATTTCTTATTTATTTCCGAATATTCATTTTAAATTATCACGCTTGCGGCCCATATTACACGCAGCTTGAACCGCATCGGGCTGCGGAAAAATTTTGGCTTTTTCAAACCTCGTTGCAGAAAGGTTGAAATTGTTCTGCTTTGGGGGCTCGAGGTAATGCAATAAAATTCTGTTTAGTATTAAATGAGGTCGCGAATCGCCTTAGCTGTAGGGAAAGTTTTCCAATTCAAAAATTCACTACCATGGCAGACCCTGTCTCTCCTGCCACAATAACCAGTGTGGGAAACAGATTAAATGAATATTTTTCTAATGTAGGAGCCGAATTGGCTGCTGCCATTACTGCCGTCGGTCCTCTGGAGGTGGACGACGCCGCCCACGCCACGGACGCTGCGTTCACACTGCGCCCTGTCACCCGTGAGCAGTTACTCATGGTGGTCAACAGCCTCCGTGGTGGCTCTGCTCTTTGCATAGATTGGTTCAGCGCTATGTTTGTCAAAGAAAAAATTTCAGTTTTGCTTGACCCGGTGCTGCATATTGTCAACGGAATTATCCTATCCGGAAAATTCCCTCGCGCTTTTAAAGTCGCCAAAGTAATTCAAATTTTCAAATCAGGCGTTAAAAATTTGATATCCAACTATAGACCTATATCTTTGTTTGTACTTTCTCCAAAATTATTGAAAAATGCGGAAAAATTCAATTATCGAACTATTTGGAAAATAACAAATTAATTCGTCAAATCAGTATGGATTCAGAAATAGCAAAAAATACATCTGACACTCTCTTTGATATTAACAGGTATGAAATTCATGTTTAGGAGAGGGTAATATAGTTTTAATTACTTTCTGGACAATCGATCGCAAAAAGCTAGTCCAGAAACTAGCATTTCTGGAGGAACAGGCATCTCTTTACAATGGTTTATTAGCTATTTACAATACCGATCTCAAGTTGTCGCAATTCGTAATAACTCAAGTGAAATCAGGAATGTCGATTATGGAGTGGTGCAGAGCAGCACACTCGGACCTTTGCTTTTCCTTGTGTACATTAACCAAGGTTCATGTGCAAGGAAACTGTTTCTGTTTGCGGATGACAAGGTGTTAGTGTCCTCCGGGAGAAACTGGGAATAGGCATTTGGGCGTCGCTGGACCTCCTGAGGTTGAAGCGGTGGTTTGATCAAAATACTTTGATAGTCAATATTTCAAAAACAAAGTACCCTCCCTTCTACCTCAGGAGCGACAGCGGCCCTGGAGAGAGAACTTTAATAATCCACTCCTGCAGGGACCACAGTTCGGCGACCTGCAGCTGCGGGGATATTGGACGTGTGAATGAATACAAATATTTAAGAGTATTGAGGCTGAGATGGGCTCCACACGTCTGTTATATCAAAGGGAAAATTAGGAGGTTATTTTATGCTTTCTCGCAGCTGCATGAGGTGCTGACCGTGGAACACTGAAGGATGGTTTACTATGCCTTCGTCCAGGCAACCCTCCAGTTATGGTGTCCTGGCGTGGGGTGGTGCGAAGTGTCCTGAAGCCTATAGCAGTAGCTCAACATTCAATCATAAAAATAATTCTCAAGAAACCTCTTAAATATTCAACTTTCAATCTTTTTAATGAGTTTAAAGTCCTTAATATCCGGCAAATATTTCTTAAAACATTAAAAATAACAAAACTTCCATTTTTAAAACTTAAGAACGTAAGCATCATACAAGGAATAGATTAAACTTTGGTTACTACTTCCCTAAATTACATCAATCGATAGGATACACGAATCTATTTTACTCGGCCCACATTGTTTATCGGCACATTCCACAGACTGTTAAATTGGCGGAGGATGGCAGTAACGCTAAATTTTAAAAGCCTATCGTAAACTGGCTTTTGGAGATCGGACCCGAGACGGCTGAGCGGCTTGTCCAGTTGGTTTACAACTAGTCCCGTCATAGTGAGCACAATGAAATCTATTTGACCCTAAATAACTTAGTTTTTTTGTGTGGCTGTGTTTATTCTGTTGGAATAATTCATTTTTACCCCTAGATTTTCTGGAAAAAACATTTTCGTACTCATAATTAAATATTTTCTTTCCTCAATTTATTTTTTGTAACAATTTTTTTTTTTTAATAAGCAACTCAATCCCCACAAGGAGGCATTTCATTGCCTATGTGGGAATTATTTCCTATTTTCCATGTACAGAAGACCCCCTCTTAACCGACCGTGACGGGACCAGACCTAGGTCGGATAACTTAAAAGGTCGGTTACAACGGGTAATCCTCTCATCACCTAAAATAAAATCTCTATTGATTTAGAGTTCCATTACAATAATTCTATAGCAGTTTGTGGATTATTTAAAAATGAACTATAATTATCAATCTATTTTTTTAAATATTTAATGTATAGGCCTAAATGTTACATTTTATAAACTAAATATTATTAGACGAGACGAAACATTGTTTTTGTGTTAACTCTTTTTATAACATGTTTTTTTAACAAATTTTACATAAAGCAGTAGGCCTACCTATTTATTGTCAAAATTAGTGATAAGAAACAACCAATCATTGCGTTATTAGGGGTTAGGCAGTTGATTTATAGCTTCTTACTGGAGACTTTAATCACGAAAACCCACTGCAAAAACTTTTACTTCGAGTTGTCTACCCCCTATTCCTCACCCATGCAAACACACAAGGTGCGTGTTTTTTTACTCTACTGATGAATGATATGGTGGCTTCCGAATACGAAAACTAAAACTCACAGACGTTTATCGTACTATGCGGTGTGATAAGCACCTACTGTACGTTTTAATAAATTCATGAATAGTGTATTCAAAATATTTTAACCTGTAACAAACAACCTTTGGCGTTGAGCATAGAGTTCTTTTAATTGGATATGGGAATGGAAATGCCGCAATTCCCAGAAAAGGGCGGTTAAACCGAACTGTTGTCAAAACAGGGTCGGTTAAAACGATCTTTAACATCTGACCCCCTTGATTATCAGCAAGGGCGGATAATCCGATCGTCGGTTAAAACGAGGTCGGTTAAGAGGGGGTCTACTTTAGTCATGTCTGTAATTATGTAATGGAAATAAACTAACTTTGAGTTTGAGTTTTGAAAAATCTTCTCATTGGCTCTCTACATGCAGAGAATTTCACTTGTTAGTCCCACTTCCCCATATTCTTTCAATATTTCAGATTCTTCAAGTAGATCAAGACGATCAAGAGCCAACACAGCAGCAGCTAAATTTGAGAAGCTTAAGCAGTTAAAAGGGAACAAACATAAATACGAGTTGCAAGAAGTTGAAAATGTTTATGAGGAGGTTGATGAAGAAACATACGCAGAGAAGGTTCTTGAGAGGCAAGATGATGATTGGATCGTTGACGATGGTAAGTTAAATTGACTCTCATTCCCTATGATTTAATGTAATTTCTTCTTTTTTTTATGGACCTCTACTATTATTGGACCATTGAATAGTAATTTTTGACCTTTCTACACCGCTTGTTATACTGTGCACTCTGCATGTGACGGCCGCTAACTCCTCTGGTTTGGTGGTGATTACTAATTACTCAAGTGGTTCACAGAATCACCGCCAGGGTAGTCCGAAGGCTTTAGCTTCCATCTGACAGTGGCAGCGTGGCCACGGCCTTGTGGTTAGAGGGGTTTCCTGACGAACCAAACGTTGAAGACTGACATTTCAGAGATGTGTGGGTTTGATTCCCGATCATGAGCAATCCTTTTTAGGCCTGCAAATGTGTGACAAAGCTGGTGGGAATGCCCACTAAAATAAACTGTGACCGGCTTGGATGGAAGTTGACTGCATTTTATGTTTAATGGGGCAGTGAACACCTGTTTTGCTTCTTTTTATACTTGTAAGAAGGACATGTTTTCTTCTCTTTTTTATGAATTTGGCATTCCGTTGAAATATGTGGACATAAACCAAAAGATTACACCAAATATATTAAAAACAAACTAAAATGCTAAAAATAAAACCTAAGTTAGGAAATAAAGAAAAACACGGGCTTAAAGGGTTTAATTTTAATATCTAGGCCGGTAAGTACTTTTTTGCTGGATGAGCATGATAGTTCCAGCGCGAGCCAGAGGCAAGTGTGGGATTTTTATGCGAGCACGGTAAAACTTAGCGGCTGAGTAACATAAAATTTTTTTCATCATACTACTCGGAAAATAGATATTTTTAATCATAAAACATTCCTTGTATTAACCACTGTTTCTTAAAAAACTCTTTAAACCTAATCTATAATAAACAAACATTTGCCAGTGCTGCCACTACATTCCTCTAAAAAGTAACCTATAAACATGCATTAAATTTCGGTTTGCTGCAAATAAGCTGATTGTTTACTTCTGTGTCTTGTAATAGTATTCCGGAAATCTTTCTGTCCTAGGCCAGAAAGTTTTCTCTGGACTGGTATCGACAATGGGCCCACAAAAAGGAACAGAAAACATATTTCTTTGTCAGTATAATGAAAAATTGTTCACGTTTTAATGTAATTTAATCATTCAATGTAATCATTTTTGTTTATCGGTCAGCTTTTTAAATAGACTGGCTTCTCAAAAATAATATAAAAGTGGGACGTACATCAACCATACAGTTCTGCCAAACAGTGCAGTAGATAAGATCATAAGCTTTAACTTAAGCTGTTGTTGGGAGGACGAAATAAGGTGGTCGGGAAAAACTGTAAACTCATCACATCATTTCCTAAACCTCTGCTGAAATGATTTAATGAAATGTTTTTGATAAACTATCGAAACTTTGTTTGCGTTTTCAGGGCCTTTTACACGTAAATTTGTGTTTACTTTTAATGTACAATCAAACACTACTTGATTAACTACCTAAAAAAACAATAATTAATCATTTTGGCTGCAGGGCACTCACTCACCTGCCTTATTTGGTGCTCCTGATAAACTCTAAATATAGCCCAAGAAACAGTATATATAGTCTAAACTTATGACCTTAGGCCTACAGAAAATTAAACCAGTATACCAGTTAACAAATCAATTTCCGTCCTAGAATGATTCCCTGCTAACTGAAAATAATTCCTTGAGTAGTAAAAATAAAATATATCATCTCATATGTTAAAGATAAATATGGTACCTTCTCATTTTCACAGCTGTAGTATTAGAAACATTAACAATTAAAGTTACTCTATTTTAAAAAGTTTGAACAAAAACTGAGCTATGTGAAATTGTCCTTAGCTACCTCTATGAACTACCCATCCTTTCTTAACATCAGCTTACGCTACGTAAAACTTGTCCATCTTAGACCCAGATCCTGTTTATTACAGGATATAATAGTATCCTGCCATTACTGTGATTTAATGGCAAGTTACTCTTTTTTACCGAATTGAAACACCTTATTTCCAAAAGTTGACCGTCATGATCTGATAAGCTAGTTATCAAACCTTCCACTTTAATCCTGTTCAAATAAAAATTTTTTGCTAAAAATTTATCTATAGCAGTTTCTGAGTTTTCGGTTACTCTCGTGGGAAAATTTACTAGATAACTCATGTTTTTGCTTTTTAATACAGTCGACTCTCGCTAACACGAACCTTGATATCACGAAATCCTCGATATCACGAATTATATTTAATCCCATAGGAAAAACCTGTCTAACACGAATAAATTACTATACATAACACGAACTAATTTTCCGGTTATATCTTACCTCTATAACTCGAAGGGACACAATAATTACCTCTATAACACAAATTTCAGTAGATAAGACGAATTCGATTCGCGCTTTACCTCCATGACTCGAAGTTTATCTCCACACCACGAAGTTTTCAGAATGGACCTCTGTAATACGAAATCCCGGCAATCAGGATACAACCTGTCGAAGGATCATATCCGGGGTCAAGCAGTCCTAGTCTGTCTGCAGTCTAAATAGTTTTAATGAATTATGATCGATACTGTAATTGTTTTTACAAAGAGGAAGATTATAGACTTTTTAATTAGTGGAATTAATAAAAGTTAAAAGTTCATTTTGTATCTTTAGCGTATACAGTAAAGTTTCTTTATAGTATTTTTTTAATAAAAAATATGATCGATATTGTAATTGTTTTAACATGAAAAAGCAGAGGAAGACTACGAAGTTTTTAATTAGATTTAACATGATCTCATCTGTTTTTGTGTTTTGCAGGTTATTAAATTACAAATGCTTTATTTTTCATTGATATATAATATTTAAATAAGTTAAAAGCTTATATTTGTCGAAAATGTAGGGAATAAACTTTTCTTTACCTCTGCATTAGGAATTTTCATTTGGTTTACCTCTATAACTCGAACATGCCTACGACGAACTATACGTAACACGAAGAAAAATCGCAGTCCCGTGGAATTTTGAGTTAACGAGAGTCGACTGTACCTCTTTAAATGATCGATGTTTATTGTCAATTTTTAAAACTTCTATATTAAAATCCCCTCCCATTATTATTGTATCAAATTTTTTATTGAAATAATCTATTAAGAGGCTAAGCCTATGAAGGAAAATATTAAGGTCAGAGTTTGAGAATCTAAAATGCTGATAACAACAAAATTATCATGGGTACATGCAGTAAACTCAAAATGTAACTCCTTTAACAACTCTTATTCCAAAGAACTTGGCACAATCACCCGCTTTAACTTAAAACTGTTCTTAGACAGTATCATAACACCTTCGTTTGATTTAGTTTTTCTTGAAAAATGAGCTTGTACAAAGTAGTTATTAATATTAATCCGTTCTGTTTACTTGTCTTTTAAATCGTGTTCAGTTAAAATCTGCTTCTGTTTGTTCCAAGATAATTTCAAATTGATTGATTCTGAAAGAAAGGTGCTGAATATTTTGGTGAAAAATTTTTACAACGTTATTAGCGAATTTCCCCTATAGAGAATAAGCTGTTACCGTAGGTCTCATGGTAAGACCTAAGCCCGAGACTATCACAACTTTTCTTTTTGAGGTCCCCAGAAGCCAAAAACACTATTCGTCCATTTTCATAAATATATATATATATATATATATATATATATCTATATATATATCTATATATATGTGTGTCTTTAAGCATGATAACTCGCGTAAAAATGGTCCGATCTAAATGAAATTTGGCATGGACGTGTAAAGTAGTAATTATTCGGACGAGTTCGTAAACCAGCCCGATCGGACTACTGGAAGTGGGGGTAAAGGGGGTAAACCCCCCAAAAATGGGTTTTTTGAGTTTTTTACATATAAAATAAAAATTATCAAATTTTTGCTAGCACCATTGAATTCAGCTCAAAAAAACAAACAATTTAGTATTTTGAATCACTGCTCTATGTCCATTGGTTACCGAGATATTGAAAGTGGTAAACACAGTACGTTGTCCCAATGTTAACCTTATGGGAAAATAAGAAAAATTATATATCTCGCTTATTTCTCAACATATCTTGGTAAAACTTGATAAATGGCTTCTTCTAGATCAGATGTACTAAATATTGAATTAAAACCACCCAGTTTTAATATAACCGTAGCAGCAAACCTGCATACTCATTCCCCATGTTATTCTTATGGGGCTTACAAAAACATGTCAAATCTCGCTACGTTGGATCGAAATATGTTGTTTTGCATTTGAAATTCGCTGAGTATGCAGGTCTGCTGCAACGGGGGTATTTGTTTTTGTTATATGACTGTTGTTGTTAATTGAGTTGTTAAGTTTAAAGACAAAGCAGATGCTTGCACCATACTGCAGTTACTGACAAAAGAGCTGAAACTTACATTAGTAACACTTTCACTTTCATCACTACCACTGCTCTGCTTTTTTAGTGCCTCACTGTATGTGAGGTCACCAGGAACCACTGAAACTTTATCACATGACACTTGTGTTGATTGTTCTTTGGCTTTCAATGTGGTGGTCATAGAAGTGTTGCAAAGATGATGGTGTGGGTGTTGTTCTCCCTCTGTGCTTGACTGGGGACTTTCAGGATCGGAAACTCCCAGCTGACTCCCAAATTTTGTGAGTGAAGTTCCCAAACTGCAGGAGATGATGTTTTTCAGTTGTTTGTTGAAGTCGTCATGAGAAAGCCCATTTCTTAATGTTCTATAGGATTGTTGGGAATAAGATACGATGGTAACTTTTGCTTTTGTACTTCTCTGAAATCTAGCAATATTGTAAAAATATTTTTCCAGTTCAATTTTGTCTCGTACGCAGCCAATCGGGGAACAGATTAAATGGTTGAATTTCCTGTTCTTGAAATGTATAGTAAGATCTCTAAAAGCAGCGTCGTAGTCATTTATAATTGGTTTGCTAAAATATGTCGGCTTTGTTACTAAACTAAAAACTGTGGCTCCGCTCTGATAATCCTGTACTGCCAAGTGGCTTGTCACACAATCTGTAGTTTTTGGTTTCCCAAAATGTCGCTTAAAAACTATTGCCACCCCAGCTGACATGTGGCAAGGGGCATAAAAATCCGCAGAGATGCTGTGTGCAAATCCCACTGATGTACAATTTTGATTGAGTTTAATCATGTCTGCCATGTGTTGTTCAGTTAAGGCTATAGTGTCAGAACTACTACCTGTATTTGATGTATCATTTTTCCCATAAATTTGTTCCACAAAGTAGATGATCTTGTAGGCGAGATTCTTTTTTCCTCTATTATTTAAGTGCAGGCCGTGGTTTGTAAAATCGTTCCTTTTGAAGTGGTCAAAATCAATGATACTTAAGATACTTACATTCTCGAGGTAAGTTCCCTAATGTAATTATTAGCGAGTGCAATATTGTAATGTAAAACATTATCCTCTGCCACATCATACCGCGGGGGGACTGTTGTAATGCAAACTGGTCTGGTTTGACTAAGTTTTTTAAGTTCTTGTTCCATTTTAGAATAGATAGTTGATGGGTGTCCTTTGGTCATATAATTTGTTCCCGCAATTAGAATTAGAGGTTTCTGTTTGGCCTTTGCAGCTTGACTGTAAACGTACTGGATGCCAGCACCTGGTTTAACTAGTCCATCCATATAAACTTTATAAACTTTACCATGACTGCTCGAGGCTACAAACTCTGGAACACCCCTTCCCTGGCTATCAGCAAACAGTTCGACTCTTAATTCGTTGTTTTCTTTGAGGGTTGTATCTTGACTTGCTTCTTTATTTAATTTACTGCTTGTAATTTCACTTGATTTCGTGTTAATATTAGTTTTCCTATTGTTTGATTTTTCTTGTTTTGTTTGGTGGGCGTCATTATTCAGGGGGTTTTCATCATTAGATAATAGGTTGTAGCTGTTAGACGTGGTAATATGAAATTCTGTGCTAGTTGGTTTTCTTTTTGTACCTCTTTTCAAACTTTTCACATCTTGCCATTCATCTGGAACTAGGGAATCACCTTGTTTGTTTGGTTGGGTCGTCGGCTGCAGAAATTTACGCTTCTGTGGTTTCAGCATCATCGATAGAACTGATTTTTCTCCCAGATTAAGGTGCGAGTTACAATACATCATTGCAAGCTGGGCCCGTTTAGTGCAGACAATATTCTCGCTTATATCTGGGAAAAGATATTCCCATGATATCTCGTGTTTTTCATATAAGATTACTTGCATGATGATTTCAGCAAAGAGCAGCAGGTAAATACCACAATCTGTACCATTTGTTTGTTGTGGAACTCTTACACTACTGTGATATTTACAGATTTATTTTCCTCTGGTTTGTTTTCCAATACTGTTGCTATTTTTTTTGCATGCTCGAAGTTAACTTGCTTCAAGGAGTCAAAATGAAAGAATATAATCTTTTCTGCACTAGCTTTGCTAGTTGTTGTAAAAGAATGGTTTATGACAATAAAAATATCCTTATTCCTATACCGAACTAACTTTTATCCAAATTGGGTCTACCAATTTTTCGGTGCTCTGCATAGCCCTACTAAATATCGAATTTACTAGATGGTGCTGGGTATGTCGAAGATGGAAGAGAAATATTTGATGATGATATGGATGATGAGTCAATATCTCGGAGCAAAAAATCACAAGGAGAAAGCAGGAAGCGGGGCCGGTCAAAAGTTGAGAAGACCGATGTTTCAAAACCTGTTGGTGGTAACATCAGGACAATGTTTGCCAATATGCCAGCCAAAAGAAGGAAAGAGGTACGTTTTTCTAGTCAGTAAAATCTGTAATAAATATATTTCTGTAACTTTGGACTTCATAATAGAATGTTCTAGAAAAGTCTTTTTGGATACATGTAACTTAATTTTACCAGCCTTGGCTCAGGGAAGTCTGCTTTCTGCCATGGAAAAACAATAGTATTGATAGTTCCATTGCACAGTAGAAATAGATTGTATGTTTTTTTTGCTTTATTCACTGTTGATTTGTGATTTATTGTGGGATTCATCCAAATTTTATACAAAAGACACATAAACAAAAATTGTTCCAAACAACAAACCAAGACAATTGAAGTGTTAATTTGTGTTTTCTGTTGTCATATACCATAGCCATCTATAATAACAAGGCTGCGGCGCTGGTAAATGGCATTAACGCGCTTAAGGGTTCAGCTGATTTGTTTATCCATACTTTCTTATGGCACTAACTTTTGTTTACATGAAATCAGCTGGCTCTGTAAGGGTTTTTACCATGCAAAAAACCCTTGAAGAGCGGCGCTGCCAGGTCGAAGGCCGTGGCCTTATTACTAGAGATGTTTATGCACATACTCAACATTTGGATGAGCCCTGGAATAAATCAAAGCCCAATCAATTAAAGCCCAAAAAAAAATTGCTTGTGTTTCAATTGAGAAAGTTGAATCTCATAAATATTTACCGCTGGGTATTTTTCCTGGCCCACATCACTACCTATTTTGAACATTGAAAATAAGAATTTAAATTTACATAGCACTACCTTAAATAGGAATTAAGTTCTTTTTAGTAATTTATTGACAAAACAAGTAGGTTTTAGCTGTACAGCCAATAAAATAATCTTAAAAAATCCTCCCAAAAATCTTAAGGCATCTTTGGCGTTATTGTCCTCCTGTAGGCTCTCCTGCACCCTCCTACTTGACCAGTTTAACCCAGCTTTTAATAGATGGTTCTTTTAAGCAGGCCAATAGATATTGATTGCTTTCGTTCCTATAGACAAAAATCACAGGCTTCAAAACTTTATGACAAGCACTGAGGTTATTTGTTTACTCTTAAGCGCCAGAAAACCAAATGATGATTTTTTATCTGCGATTAGTGCCAGACTTAAATAAGGTGTGTCCTGTCAATGTATTTAGTGAGAAAGCCTTCCACAGGCAGGTACTTGTTGATAATAAATTTAATATTGCTTTTAGTGTGCCGTCAAATTAGAAGATGATGATATCCTTGATGATTTGATTCATGAACTTGATTCAAAGAAAGGTGCTACACATAGTCAGAGAAATGGGGCTTGGCCATCCCCTCTCAGTGTTAAACAGGAGGTGTCAACCAAGTAAGTAATGAAGTAATGAAACAACTTTTTCCAAGTCAATACCAAGTAAAATAACATCTTTGTTATATAAAATAAGAGATTATTTTAAGCATTCAATATGAAATTTTTGCACATTTGAAATAAAACCTTTAAAATTTGACTTGTTATAAGTATTTACATATTTGCAGAGACTACTTGAAGTCCTTCACCACTGTTGCTCCAAAGCCGAAGCCCATGCGAATCTCATCCACAGGTCATGTAAAAGCTCATGCGGCCCAAATTAAAATCAACAATATAGATAACCTGGCCAGTAATGAAAATGGGGATCTGCTTAAAATTGATGATAATTTTACTGAGGTAAAGTTAATTAGTATATACCTTGATGAATAGTTAAAATATGTTTTAATTCAATTTTCAATTAATTTAAAATTACAATATAATTTAAGGATAAAAATAATAAATTTTATGAAATAATCAATTTATAAATTTTTTTAAATCTTATGTTAAAAGAAACAGATTAAGATTAAGAACGGTCTAACAGAAGTGTGGTTAGCCGTAAACAACACTAGTTCAGTATTTTGTGTTGATAGTAATTCAATTTTCCAATAAAACACTATATTTTAATCAACACCAGTTAACTATATTGCTAAGTTAAATTCACACTTATTTAAAAGTTGTCTCTGAACGTTACTTTTTTTGTTGACTAATTTATATAAAGATATTCCCTTTATTTTTTTTATTATACTACTGAAGTTATTAATATGTTTTAAATTTAAATGAACCCTCAGTTGTTAAAGAAAAGCAATAGGCTTGCATATTACGGTTCTTGCAGGTGAATATTTTTATTTAGTTTGCAGTAATAAAAACATCTTTTATTGTTTCTGCCTGGAATGATAAATTCCCCTGTTGCAGCAGACCTACATTCTCAATGAATTTCAAAAGCTTTAATCATTTAGACGGAGCCTTGAATCAAGTAAAATCAACTTTTATCCTAAAATGGGCATACACAAATTTTCTCCATAAGAATAAAAAGGGAAATGAGTATGCAGGTTTGCTGCCATAGAAGTTAAAATTTTTTTGCAATAATCCAGTAAATAACAACTACATGAAGCCATATACCAAGATTCATTCAAATATGTTGAGAAATAAGCAAGCTTTAGAATTTTATTTATCTCCCGTAAGGACGGAGACACACTGGGCGTTTTTTATCGCTGCGACAATTTCGCTGCCGCTGCTGACAAAATCGGTGTTCTTTACACACGTGGTGGTAAAAATACCGCGACAGAAAAAATATTGCCAATAACAGTACCATTTTAATTTTGAGGAGACGTATGTGGGTGTTTACCAAATGCATTTTACCATATGCCGATCACAGAACTCCTGATGTCATCAACACGGTACAATGTTTAGCGTGTCTTGCCGTCTGACCATGGCGAAGGTAGAAAATCTGCCCATTTAATTGCATACACCACTAAATGACAAAAGCGGAAAAAACTCTGTTCGAGCGGCTGCAAAACGACCACCAGCAGCACTATTATCGCGCGGTATTTCTTCCGTCGTGTGTGTAAGCGTCCATTTAAATCTGTACACTACTGCAAAAACAGCAGCAGCGTAGTTTCTCCGCCGCGATAACAAACGCCCCGTGTGTCTCCGGTCTAAGGTTAACATTGGGACAACGAACTTCTTCCATATAGGGGAAATTCGCTGAAACAATTATGTAAACTAGCTCACACGTAATTGAGAGTGAATTTTTGCAATCCATATGTGAGTTGATTGTTGTGGGTGTCTCACCTAAAGTGAACCAATAGTTAACTTTTTTATTAATCCCTTTATTATTGAAGGTGCTTATTGGAGTCACTTCAAAGTTTAACCCTTGAGCAGGTGCTTCACCGGTAAAATGGCAGAGAGCGCTTGCGGAGTTTTACTGTGCAACATTAAATCGCACATATTTTACCCATTTTACTTGTTTTATAACAAAACATTGTATTTAAATGTTCACTAACTTCATTAGGAATCTCATTTCACCGTTGATACAATTAATTGTTCAACTTAATAGGTGTAATATTTCAATTGAACATAGTAAGTTATTGTTTAGTTTAAAATAGGTATTACTGTCTGTGTGGGGGGCCAGGGGCTCCGCAAACTGACTCGGCGTCATTGAATTGCAAATAACAAGGTACTAAAGGGGGAGTGGAGATTATAAATAGCCTTAGGGATTCCTGGAATGAGGTGCGTGAGGCACGGAGCCGGACACAACTGGTAACACCCATTAAGCCTGTTTATTTTAATAAACAAAAATGTGCTGAGGAAAACTCTGCATGCGCTCGCTCGAGGGTCAAAAATATGGCTGCCATTTTCCAAGATGGCGGACAACTTAGATTTTTCTTATGGAGCACCCTGTATTTTGTAGCGTTTTTGGATTTTACGTTTAATTTTAAGCGCAATTCATTCTTTTACTACACCCAGTGGTAAAGGAAATGAGAAATGAAGAAAGTTAAAGAAATGAGCTGATTAAGTTTGAGTTTTCCCATTTGAAATGTATTAGGAAATTTTCGATAGTCAGTGTTGAATTAATTTTATACAGTATTTTTTTTTGTCTACTAAAAACCAGATGGCATTGATTTTGTTCCCTTTTGTTGTTCTTTTAAATTCAAAATTTGTGCATATGACCAAAAATGACTCATTGAAGTAGTGGCAAGTGAGATGAAGCCTCGCAAGTGAGATGACAAGCGGTGGTGGCAGTGGTGTCACACGCATGTAACACCAGCCTGAGGTCTGCGGGCGGCTCGCTAGCAGGGCGCAGCGCTATTGGCATACACTTAGTTTTAGAAACATTCATTGTGAGCATATTACTATCAAACCATTTTTTAATAATGCACATTTCATTTGAAGCAATTGTATAAGTTTCATGCCAAGTCTGAGCCTTAAATAAAATAGCTGTGACATCAGCAAATAAAAATATATTACCTGTTATGTTAAATTTGTCAATGTTGTTAATGTAAATCAGGAAAATTAACGGACCAAGAGTGCTGCCTTGAACAACGCCGTAATTAACCTCCAAAACCTCACTTAAAATTCCATTGATTGACACAACCTGTCTCCTATTCGTGAAATAACTTTTGAACCAACTTAGCGCAATGCCCCGCACCCCCGCACATTCTTAATTTATAAAAAAAGGATATTTCTATCAACTGAATCGAAAGTCTTTGCCAAGTCTACAAAAACCATCAAAACCTTTTAGTTTTTGTTCAAAGATTCTACAATGCCTTTGTTGATAGCAAAAAGTGGATCAGAAGTATTTTTGCCCTGCCTGAAACCAAATTGTTTTTCTGATAGGATAAAATTATTTTCAAGAAATGACTGAAGCTGAATTTTTACACACTTCTCCAGAATCTTAGATATTACACTTAGCAAAGAAATTGGTCTGAAATTGCTTTTTTCATCCATTGAGCCTGATTTAAACGAGGGTATTTTTAATTTTTCAGGAAAAACGCCTATTAAAAAACTTAAATTTATAATGTGTTTGATTGGGGGCAATAGTTGCATAATATTTGCTTTGAGTATTGATGCTGGGAATTCATTTACGCCGGGAGCCGAGCCACCGCGCATCTCCTGCACGCACTTGACAATTTGGCTGTCGGTGACCGGCTCCAAACGGAAGTCGTGTCTGGCCCTGTACGCGGCGTCGTCTACTGGCGGCGGAGCAGTAGGCGGTGGTAAATCTTCAGCCAACTTTTTCCCTACTTCCGCAAAATACTTATTGGAGGAATTCACAACTGCCCTCCTCTCCCCATCGCCGACATCCAACCCTCGCACAAATTGATTTATAGGAAAACTACTTTTAATTTTATTTACTCCTCTAATTTCGTTAATTGTCTTCCAAAAGTTTTTTGGGTCTCCAGCGCAACTAATAAGTTTTCCCCTAAAATAGTTTAT
This sequence comes from Flexamia atlantica, assembly GCA_035578135.1. NCBI lineage: Eukaryota > Metazoa > Arthropoda > Insecta > Hemiptera > Cicadellidae > Flexamia > Flexamia atlantica. The sequence continues at coordinate 200,729,673 of JAQJVK010000001.1, read as the reverse complement.
TTTTGCATGTTTAATTTTATTATTTAAAGTGTTTCTAAAATTAATAAAATTTAATTTTAGTTGATGATTGAAAGGTTGTTTTATTAAAATTTTACTCATTTTATCTCTGACTCTAATACCATAAATTAAATCTCTAGTTATCCAGGGTTTTAAATGTTTGTACCTTGTGTTCAACTTCTTATGTTTCATGGAGGCGGTTTTTAACTGTTCCAAAGTCTCAGCAAATAAATCACAGGATGAATTTACATCGTACAGGGCCAGCACATGGTTCCAAGATTGAGCCCTCACAAGCTCATGAAGTACTTTCAAGCCTGTATACTTATTGGTGTTGTCATTGTCAAGTTTAGAACAATCGCCTTTTACAAAGTTAATTTTAGTCAGTACTGCATAGTGATCAGCAATTGAAGACCTAGCCTTTTCATTTTATAAGCAAGTCCTTCAACAATTAATCACAGTCCAGAATGAAGTTTGTTACTATTTCAAGACAGTTTAGTACCATCTCAAATCGTCTATCTAAGATTAAAACCAACATTGAGGCCTTAGATGCAGTATCTGAAGGTAGTAACTTGTCCCCAGAACAGATTAATAAGTTGGAATTGCTTAATGCTGAAACCCACAAAACCTAGAATTTGAAACTTCTCTCGAAAAATTATTTAATAGTGAGAATCTACCCGATGATTATGATGAAGATACTCTCTCTCAACTGCAAGATTCTATCTCTGATCTGTATGTAGGGATCCAAACCCTTGTTAAGAAACACTTAGATTTGTCTCAAGACCCAAAATCACCTAGTCCCAGGCCTGTTCCAAACAGTGACTTGACTACGGATAGCACCCAATCTACTGACCACCCACAAACGAGTAGCCTCATAGGTCTAGCACCTCTTCTTCTAACACGGATAGCCACTCATTAAAGCTCCCTCCTCTATCTCTCAAAACATTCAATGGTTCACCAGAACAATGGTTGTCCTATGTCAGCCTATTCCATGTATCGGTACACGAAAATGAAAACATTTCCAAAGTCGAGCGATTTCAATATCTGCTTTCTACCCTTCAGGCAGAATCTTTTAATCTAGTAAAAAGCCTGCCTATCACCGCTGAAAATTATGATGTAGCATGGGATCTTCTCCAGAAACGTTATCAAAACAGTAGGAAAATTATTAGCCTACATCTCAACAACATAATAGACTTACCTAACCTAACCGACATCTCTCTCAAGAACATTCGCTCATTCATATCTTTGTATAATGAAAATGCTCAAGCCCTTATTGCCTTAAATCATGACATAGGTAAAGGCAATATCTTACTCTCAGCCATGTTATTAAGAAAGCTACATGCAGATATTCGAAGAAAATTTGAAAGCTCTCGCATAAACTCTCAAAACTTACCTACTGTAGAAGAAATGATCACATTCTTAGAAAATAAATGCTCCTGTCTCGAACTCTCATAAAACCACCCCAAGCAATGTAGGTTACCCTCAACATAGTAAGAGGCCTAGCCCTCACCCCACACTTAATCACTTAATCACTTTAATAAGACAGGTACCTCATGGAGGACGTTACCCTGAATATGAGTGAAGGATGAGTGTGATGATCGTGATGATAGTGGTGCGATCTTGTAGCCTTGTTACTGACTAAGGTTGGCATGTTCCTTAGACAGGATTGTTAATTAATAGCCCAACAACCAATGGCAGCTGGCTCCAGAAACAACCCTTCAAAAAGCTACTAACTTTTCTCGGGATCGATAGGCCTACAAAAGCCCCCATTAAGTCAAAACCGCACCAGCCTGCTCGCTTCTCGTGATGTGAAAGCCACATGCCTATTTTGTAGTAAAACGGATCAAAACATTTATCGCTGTTCAGAATTTAAAGATTTGTCGGTACAAGAAAGGTACAATTTTGTGAAGAAAAACCATCTTTGTTCGAACTCATAATTCATAATTTTATTGAGCCATTCAGTTGGTTACAATAGGCCAGGTCACTACAACTACTTAGATCTAACAAAACAAAAAAAATTAGTGAGATCTCTTGACTCACAAAAAACAAATGAGTCATTAAATGTCTGTCATGCACAAGAGTCTATGGAGCAAACCATGCACAACTGTCTAAAAAGCAAACCATGCACAGAAAAAAAGTCAAAATAAAAAAAATAAAATAAAATTTACAGCCACACAAATACCTCGGGCAAGTTCTTGATTAGGCTTAGAGTATAGTGTTGAGATCAGCCTCCCAAAATTCGGAGATGCTATAAAAAGGATGGGTCATCAGCCATATTTTCATAGTCCTTGAAAAGTCCAATACAGATTTTTGCCTGATAGGTAGGGGTATGGCATTAAACAGCCTAATGCCTGAAACAGGGAAACAATTTAGAGACTTACCTAGCCTAACTCTAAATCTATGCAAATTCAAGTTTGCCCTTGTACCATAGCCATGGATATTACCATTAGAAATATAATTTTCCTCTTGTTTCTTAATTTCTACTATACAATTGAGGATATATATATTGTGTTTGGCCATTATGCCATGCTGGACTAGTAGGGGCTTACAGTGTTCAAGCTGCGAGGCAACGAAAAGGATCCTAACAGCTTTTTTCTGTAGGAGCAGAATTTTTTGAGTGTTAGGGGAATGCCCCCACAGTCTTATGCCATACTGGATGTGGGTCTGGAAAAACGCAAAATAAGCGAGACGAACAAATTCAAAGGGCATTTCAGCCTTTAGGCGCCGTAGCAGGAAAATAACTCTGCTAAGTTTACTACATAACTGCTCAATATGATACGACCAATTGAGCCTAGGATCCAGTACAAATCCCAGCAGCTTGACAGGGGGATCTATATCTATCTATATCCCTTGATAGACTGAAAGTAATGCTTTGTGTTTTGGTTTCATTAAGACACAACTTATTTTCACGAAACCAAATTGAGGCCTTTTCAAGTAATTCTTGGACAGCTACCTTAGCAATTGTGAAATCTGAATGACTTGCAAAGAGGGTAGTGTCATCAGCGTATAAGAGGACATTGTGAGCTACCTTATAATAAATATCGTTTATAGACACTAAGAAGAGGAACGGACCAAGTATGGAGCCCTGTGGGACCCCATACTTTACATTTAATGGATCAGAATCTGAGCCATTCCAAGAAACAACTTGGGACCTGTTGGCAAGATAGGATTGAATAGTATTGAGAGAGTCACCCCTTATCCCATACTTTTCAAGCTTGGACAAGAGCAGGTCATGAGAGACACAGTCGAACGCACGTGATAAGTCACATAACATAACTGAGGTAGACATCTTGGCTTCAAATGAACTGAGAATTTCCTGTACTAGAGATTCTATGGCCATCGTAGTACACCTCTCCTTACGGAAACCATACTGGGCAGAAACAAGGAGGTTATGTCTCTCAAAGTAACCATATAGCTGCTCCAACATAGCAGCCTCAAAAACCTTGGCAAAAATCGGAATTAAGGAAATAGGCCTATAGCTTTCAACACTATCTTTAGGACCTTTGTTGTAGACAGGAACGGTTCTACTAACTTTCAGAGTATCAGGAAAAACTCCCATGCTGAAAGAAACATTTATAGCATGGGCTAAGATTGGAGCAACTACATGGACACATCTCTTTAATAGTTCTACATGCATATCATAACAATCTTTGCTCTTGGAGGTTTTAAAATTCTTTACTACTCTAATGACAGTTTCAGGAATAATTGGATGCCATGAAAAACTGAAAGGAGTATCAGGACCTGTGTCAAGACAAACGGGAACATTGGCATGGGACTGGTTAGGTTCACAGCGGAGAACAAGGTCATTAACAGACTCTAAAAAATAGGAGTAAATTCATTTGCTGTGGTGAAATCCCTCACTGGAAAGGAGTTTGGGGTCTTACTCTTTTTGATGAAGTCCCACGCCGCTTTGTAGGGGTTGGACGACTCAATTAACTGCTTAGGAACATCTCACTCTGTTTAGGATTGTAAGTCAAATAAAACATGTTTTGACTGCAAGCTAAAACATCACTCTCTCTTACATCAAACTAGTAGGCCTAGTAATGACAGGTCTGACCTTAAGCCAACAAGTAATTCTCCGAACCACAACGAAATGAATAAAGCTTCATTGTCAGTTTCTGATCACTCTGAGCCTCCCATTATAGCTGTTTCCTCAAACTCCAGCACCACTATATTGTTAGCTACAGCTTTAGTACACTTGAAATCTGATAACGGTAACACAGTAGTAGCCCGAGCCGTTATTGACTCTGCATCTATGGTAAGTTGCATAACCAAAAATGTTGCTAGTCTACTTAAGGTAAAACGAAACTTTCTTTTCAACTCCAAGCTAGATGGCCTATCCTCAGTAGAAGTAAGATCTAAAGGACTGTCGAATGTTGACATCTCATCACTTAGTGGAGACGTTATTGCGACTAAACATCCAGTTGTTATATTGGACCGAATCACATCGAACTACTCCACACTGCAGTCCCTGTAAATGTTAAAGACTACTTCAAACATGTCGTCCTTGCTGACCCAACATTTCATGTTCCCAGTAAGATAGATATGCTTATCGGTGCTGATCTGTTCACCAAAGTAGTTACTGGAGAATGCATTATCATCAATAAGAACCTTCCTGCTGCTATGAATTCTGTATTTGGATATCTTATCATAGACTCTGCCCCAACCCTTTCTGCTGTTATTTCCAATAAAACAGCCCCTCATGACAATGGCAATGTTTCTCTTTTGAGCACACAGGATATTGACCTGCATAATTCTCTACAGAAATTTTGGACCCTAGAGGAACCCCCACACAAACTACATGTAACATCTGAACAAGAAATTTGTGAGAATCATTTTTTAAGCACTGTCTCTAGAACTTCTGAAGGTCGATACGTTGTTAGGCTTCCCATTAAAGCTAATCACCCCCCCTCTTGGTGACTCATCAACTTGTGCTTGCAATAGATTTTTATCGCTTGAACGCAAATTAGAAAGTCAACCTGAAGTAAAAACTGAGTACTGTAAAGCCATACATGACCTATTGTTATCTGGACACATGGAACCAGTTGACCCTCCTCCTAAAAATGATCATAAACAATTTTATTTGCCTCACCATGCAGTAGTCAAAGCAGAATCCTCATCCACAAAACTTCGAGTTGTTTACGATGCCAGTGCTCGTAGCTCCTCAGGGATCTGTCTTAATGACATTCTCTATACAGGGCCTAAACTACATAATGATCTGAATGATGTTCTGATTCAAGATTCAAGATTGTTTATTTCCATTAAGTTGACATAGAAAATTATTTACGAAACAAAAAGGAAATTATTCCCCACAAGACCAAAGTCTGAGTGTGGGGAAGAGTTCTTAGGCACGAACAAATATTACTGGTCCTTCTTCCACTGGTTGGCAGCACAAATACATACAAAACTTATAAGAGAAACAAACTACCCATTAAAAACAAAAAACAAAAAATAGAACAAATTATACTTAAGAAATTATATAAAACAAAAGGAGAAAAAAAATCAGATATCGTACAATTATTCAAAATCAAAACAAAAATATTTAATCAGAACACATCAGAATACCCGCAGACAACAAACACTATGATGCATATGGCGAACGAATCAACAGCTCTGCCATTCCCGGTCCAACACCGAGCAGCCACTTCTCAATCTCTCGCTTGTAAATAGACATGCTACCACCCTCTTTATTAATGATGTTGAATGGGAGATTTTTATACAACTGATGAGCCAAATAAAATGTATTGAAAGATCTGATTTGAATTTAGGTTTCGGAATTGAATAGCCAAAGTTTGTTTTATTTCTAGTTTGGTAGCCATGGGTAGTTGGGGTAAAGATTTTGCTTTTATTATTTTTAACATATACCAAGAGAGTTTTAAGATACAATTGCCTAATATTAAGAACTGAAAAAATTTCGAAAAGGAGATTTGTTGGATATCTTTGGCCTTTATTAAGAATTGCTTTTATCACAGACCGTTGGGTGACCGCCAAGGGCTCAAGAACCTAGGCAGAGGCACCACCCCAGACCAGCAATCCATACTGCAGCAGGGACTGACAGTAGGCATAATGAAATTTAGGTTTTCACCGATTGTTTTCTCATGCGATATAAAATAAATGTTTCGTCAAATCATGATCCATCCAGATGACTGGAATTATCAACTGTTGTTCTGGAGGGAAAAGAAAGAAATGCCTCTCTCAGTTTATCGATTAACTAAGGTTGTGTTTGGTTTCAACTGCTCTCCATACTTAGCCGTAAGAACTTTACACTAGCTTATCAATGATGAAGGCACACACTTTCCACTAGCAGCTGAAGCTCTACAGAAACAAGTGTATGTAGACGATTTAATCTTAGGTGCCATTAACACAGATCAAGCATTGCTATTAAAAGATGAGGTGGAACAACTTCTTTCCAAAGGATGTTTTGATCTTAGGAAATGGACTAGTAACAGCTCTCAACTCATGGAAACTCTGCCAGATCCTTATAAAGAGACACCCATGTACTTTAACTCCTCTGATCAACCTTATTTCAAAGTTTTAGGCATAAAATGGTCCCCTGCCTCAGACAACTTCTCTTACCAACTAAATATACCAGACACTCCACCCACCACCAAACGAGGTATTCTCGGAACCGTCAGCAAAATCTTTGACCCAAATGGATGGTTAACTCCTGTCACCCTTTGGGTGAAAGCATTGATCCAAGTTTTGTGGGTTCTTGGTTTGTCATGGGATGCCCCAGATCTCAATGAAAAATGGTCAAAGTTCCTACAACAACTCCCTTTCATAAGTGAACTCAGCTTACCTCGGTACGTTTCCTTAGCTGATGCTGCTCATATAAGTTTACACGGATTTTGTGATGAATCAGAAACAGGTTATGGAGCCTGTGTCTATTTGCGCTGTGTAAGCTCTTCTGGAGAGATAAACATACATCTCCTAATTGCTAAAGGGCGAGCCGCTCCTCTTAAGAAAATAACCATTCCCAGACTTGAGCTCTGCAGAGCCCACCTTTTGTCTAAACTCTTGAACTATTCCAAGTCCATACTTTCGCAAAATTACTTGGTGAATGAAGTACATGCTTGGTGTGACTCATCTGTAGTTCTTTCATGGATAAAAACTGTACCCTTTCGCCTAAAGGTTTATGTCGCAAATCGAGTCACAGAAATACAAGATCTCACTCCTCCTCATATTTGGAAACATATCTCAACACACTGTAATCCTGCCAACATTGCCAGTAGAGGAACTCTTCCCTCATCAATGAAAGACAACCGTTTATGGTGGAACGGTCCCGATTGGTTATCTTTGGAGCAGGAGTCATGGCCTATTCCTCGCTTTATCCCTCTCGAAAAGGAGCAACTACCGGAACTCAAAGCCGAACCACTACCAATAATGGTAACCACCCAAGAACCTGATTTTCTTGTAAAGTTTTCCTCGTGGTCAACCCTCCAGCGAGTCATCGCCTACATTTTACGATTCAGATACAACCTATAAAAAAAAACTAAAGAATCAGGATTTTTAAAAGTTGAAGAGCTTGATAAAGCAACAGTAGGTATTTGTAAATTGATTCAACAGTCAGTCTTTTCCGAAAATATTTCTCGATTGAAAAAGGGCAAATCTTGTTCTCCACAATTGGCGTCACTCTCTCCCTTCTTAGACGAGAGTGGATTGATTCTTGTGGGGGCCACATTAGGCACTCTCAAGCATCTTTCGCTGCAAAATACCCAATTATCTTGCCTAAGTCGCACCATATAACAAATTTGATCATTGATTATTATCATGTTAAACACTTACATGCAGGACCACACTGTCTCCAAGGAATTATTTCTCAAAAGTTTTGGATTCTCTCCGCTCAAAGTGCAATCAGAAAAAGAGTGTTTAAATGTATTCGCTGCTTTCGATGTCAACCTAAATTAGCCTCTTAGAAAATGGGTGATCTACCTGCAGTTAGAGTCACTCCCTCTAAGGTTTTTCACAATTGTGGAACTGATTTTTTGGGACCATTTATGGTAAACCCAATATCTTACGAAGAACTAGTCCTGTGAAGATGTATATTTGTGTTTTCATTTGTCTGGCTGTTAAAGCTGTTCATCTGGAGGTAGTTAGTAGTTTGTCTACTGAAGCCTTTATTGCGGCGTTGTCCCGTTTTGTTTCACATAGAGGCCTATGCTCTAATGTTTTCTCAGATTGTGGGACTAATTACATTGGGGCTGCATCAGAACTACAACGAAATCAGTCGTTCTTAAGACAGAATGATACTAAACAAGCCATTAATAAATTTTGTAATGAAAACCAGATCAATTTTACCTTTATACCCCCTCAGCACCTCATCAGGGAGGTTTATGGGAGAGAATGGTGCGGAGCATAAAACATCACTTCCGCCGGGATGTTGGGAATCAACTTCTCAACTTCGAAGAGTTTCTCACCTTGTCTACGAAAATAGAAGCAATCCTCAATTCTAGGCCTATTACAGCGCTGTCCTCTGACCCTTCGGAGGTTGACTACCTCTCACCTGGACATTTTCTTATCGGAAGCCCTCTTCTCACTCTTCCAGAGCCAACATGGGAAGGAGTACCCACCAATCGACTCTCAAGATGGCAGCTCGTTCAAGCTATGTCTCAGCATTTTTGGAAGCGGTGGAAACAAGACTATCTCCATTCTCTACAGCAACGAGGAAAGTGGAAATCCCCTGAAGCAAACATCAAAGAAGGCGACCTTGTCTTAATCCATGAAGAGAATTCTCCACCCCTCAGCTGGAGGATAGGTCGTGTCACAGCTACATCCCCTGGACCTGACGGACTTGTACGAGTTGTACACCTTCGCACCAACAAAGGACCTCTCACTCGGGCTGACACCAAGGTGTCATCCTTCCCAACAGAAGATTAATCACAAATATCATGATAACTCCCATCAGATTTTTAGTTTATGTTTCTAATTTTTTCAGTGATCCCCAGAGTGGTTCACGGGCGGGGGTATGTTGAATTAATTTTATACAGTATTTTTTGTTTGTCTACTAAAAACCACATGACATTGATTTTGTTCGCTTTTGTTGTTCTTTTAAATTCAAAATTTGTGCATATGACCAACAATGACTCATTGAAGTAGTGGCAAGTGAGATGAAGCCTCCATGAACATGAAGATCCCTATTCTCTCTTTTAATTTATTTTTTGTAATTCACAATAAAGTTTTATTGTACTAAAAACAAGTCTAATAAATACTCAATAGTCAGTATATCGAAAACAGTTGGGTTAGATAAAACATACCAAGGAATAATAGTACCTTAAAATATGATTTTAGATGAGAATCATTCATAAAAGTACTTTTTAGGCGAGATTCACTCATGGATATGTATTATTTTGAATATTCTTTCTCTCCATAAGGAATGGTGGGACACAATGCATTTCAAATGGGGAAAAATCAAATTTTAACTGCTCATATCTCCTTAACTATTTATTTGGTGTAGGAAAAAATCACATAAAAAATCACTTTCAAAACCAAGCAGAGAATTCAAAAACACTACAAAATACAGGGAGTTCAATAAGGTAAATCAAAGTTGACCGCCATATTGGAAAATGGCAGCCATATTTTAAAATTTCTAAGTGACTCCAAAATGCAGCTTTAAAAATAAAGGGCAGTTCCCCATAAGAAGTTCATTGTCATATTTGTAATAAAAAGGTTAGCTATTGGTTCACTCAGGTAAGACACCACGTTATATGTAGATATATATGAAGATTTTGCTGAGCTTATATCTGTCAAACATCAAAAATTTTCTTGCCCAATTAGTCAATCATTGATGAAGTCAGTCATTTTGGATTTATTAATTTAAAAATCTCACTACACTTGGAATGCAAATTTGTTGTAGGCCTAACAAAAAATAATTTTTTAATAAGTCAGTGGAACACAATGGGACTGTTAAAACACTTTGGTGTTATGTAAATGAATTTTTGAAATAGTTTTTCAATTTAGCTAGTTTAAGTTAGTAGTTATGTTTTTTTTGTTTAATCACATTTTAACAGAATTAACCTGTTCATATTGTGATAGGACTGTGGTGAATCAAATTCGATGGGCTTAAGTGATCCAGCAGTAGAGTTAAAAAAAGAGCCGAAAGATGTCCCAGTCATTGATGACTTTGATTCCAATGATGGGTTTTCAGATATTGCTTTCAATCCTCAGGTAATAACTTCATGAGGAAAACTTCTTTGATTTTATATTGTCATGAAATTAATTTTTACAAACTTTGGTAAACTTATAAGCACTACTTTACCTCCAATGGGTTATTTCTTTTTTTGTTGTTACTGTCAGTGGTCCAATTTGACGACCCCTGGATTTCAATTATTTTTCATACTCTATCTAATTAATCAGAAAAAACTTTTGATTCACAATCATATGGTGATATGGTGAAATTTTATCTATATAATATAAAGCCCAAACTACCCGTAACTTTTTAGAAATCTTTTTAGGTGTGACGCCCATCAACCCTATTCTCGAATAAAAGGTCCCGGTGATTATATTGGAAACTAATGGTTTTTTGATAAAATTTTCCCTAAGGACCCTAAATTTAAAGAAAAGGGCTGAACAGCTGATTCAGTTGTTTTTATTTACAGTATTGGTTTATTTTTTACTACAAAATGCAAGTTCATTGGAAATACTGTGAGTATAAAATAAAAAACAACAAATATTTTCTTTTTACTCATAAGTGATATTAACATTTGTTCATTAAAAAGTTCAATAAGTAACAAATTGATTATTCCAATTTTATAGTTACTGAAACTTATTCTGGTTTAATCTCTAACTGAACTTAAACCATACAAATCTATATGTTAAGCGTGGGGGAGTTACTCGAGTTACAACTACTCGAACTTGAGTCGAGTAGTTACAACTACTCAAAAAAAGGAGTTGAGTAGTTAGTTACTCCTGCCGTTACCCTATTTTTTTCGGCCGATTGCAATTTTTACAAAGCTACATTTTCCATTTATTTGTAACCGACAGATATGTGCTATCGTTTTTTGCGGCTGTTCAACACTTGTACGTGTCAAGAAAATACGGCAATAATTTTTTGCGGCCGATCGCGAGTTTCACAAAGATGCATTTTGTTTATCTGTGATCATCAAATAATTGTGATCGTTTTTCACAGCCGACCGCGAGTTTTGCAAAACTTCATTTTCTGTTTATTACTGATTGTCTCGTACTTCACGGCCGATCTCAAGTTTCACAAAGCTATATCTGTTTTTTTTCTGCAATCATTAAATACGAGCTATTGTTTTACACAGCCGTTAGCGAGTTTTTCATTAACTACTCAACTCGATACTCGAGTAAGTGGTTTAATGCCAGACTCGACTCAACTCCAAAAACCACTACTCGCCCACCCCTACTACATGTATATAATTTCATAAGAGAAACTTTTGAAAAGTTATTGTCTGCGTTTGGAAAGTTGCAGGGTAATGGAAGTGGGCCTGAATAAGTGTCTTGATCCCAGGGACTGTGGAAATACTAGAATTTCTTGAAATGTACCAGAAAAAAAAACAATGAAAATACCTACCATTTGAAAAGCATTTAAAATCATCTGTTTTGTTTTATATTACAATATTTGGTCCCATTGACAATTCAAAACATATATATACAGGGTGGTCTGGACCTAGGGTTAAAAATGTTTTCGGTTGGTAAAGCAACATAAATGTGACTCAAATCCACAATTTAAAAAATTTTACTCCTCACACCCGCTTGCAGAAATATTATTTTGATTTTTTTAGAAAAACCTGTATATTTACGGAATGGTAAATGTACATGGTACCTTTACAGGTAAATGTAAAGGTACAGGTAAACTGTATCTATGCGAGTAATAACTGTGGAAAACATGGTTTTGTGAAAAAAAAAACACATTATAACAAACCAAAAAGACACACTGATCGTTTTTATTATTATAGGAATAGAATGAGGCTACAAAAAACTTTGTATCTAGACAAGTACAAAACAAATGATTCCAATTATTGGATTGATCAAACTAAAATACAGGTTCATTTTAATTTATTTTCTAAATGTCCTCCATTTTCCCTGATGCAGGCTCTGGCTCTCTTCCGCATTGCTCCAACAGTCACTTTATGGCTTAGCTTATCCCTTACGGCCTAAGCTGTGATTTTGGTCTTGTTTAGAAATTCCTCTTCACTATTCACTGGAGTTGCATAGACTTCAGACTTCATGTATCCCCACACAAAGAAATCCATGGGATTCAGATCAGGAGATCTTGCAGGCCAGGGTACTGGACCTCCTCGGCCTATCCATAGCTAATCTCGAAAGTCATTTGTGAAATGGGGAGGGGCTCCATCTTGTTGATAAATTATATCTTGACGGTGCATAGGATCAGTTTCATCCAAAATTTGAGGAAGATTGTGTTGCAAAAAGTCAAGGTACATCACTCCATTCAAACTTCCCTGAAAAATTTGAGGACCTAAGAAGTGATCACCAATCACAGCTGCCCAAACATTTATAGAAAATCTTTTTTGAAACGACATTTCTCTTGCTGCTTGCGGATTTTCAGAACTCCACATGTGCATATTGGGGCAATTAAAAACACCTTGTCTTGTAAAAAGAGCTTGATCTGTCCACAAGATCTTTTTTAAAAAGTGATATTGTTCAATGTCAGAATTTAGGAGGTAGCGATAGAAATCTACTCTAGCAGCATGATCATTGGGTTCAAGGCCTTTAACTTTTGTGAAATGGTAAGGATGGAGATTGTTTTTGTGCAAAACAGACAAAACTTTAGTTTTACTTACACCGATTTCACCAGCAAGATTTCTGCTACTTATCTCCGAGTCTTCTCTAACTCGATCCAGAATTTGTTCTTCAACATACACGTCCAAAGGTGCTGCACCTACCTCACTCCGCTCTACCAATCGCTGATGCAACCGCGTAAATACTTGCGTGCTGGGAATGCGCCTACCAGGGTAGCGAATGGTGTACTCCCTTTGAGCCACACTTGTATTTCCGTTGCAGAAACCATATCCTGATTTGAGTAGGACATCTTCAGACCACTAACAATGAGTAAATGACCAAAATCTATTAAAAAAATTTTATCCGCTGGATCTACTAATGGAAGCTTATCTCATGATAAGGTAGGCTGTAATCAGATACTGGAAAATGCCTTTCAGTTATCTTTGTAGGAAAATTCAAACATACTACAGTAGAGTCCCACAAACCCGGACTAATATGGACCGAACGGTGTCCGGGTTTGTGAAAATTCCGAGTTATCGGGAAATGAGTAAAAACAAGAAAAATTAGAATAGTTTCAGTTATTTCTATAAAAAATCATTTATTTATTGCGTAGTAAAAAATACAAGAACTACATTATCAGTTCTAAAAAAACGTATAGTAAAACCTAAACTGTTTTACATGTGTCACACCGTGCTCTGGCCTTGAATCTCAATACACTTTATTGCTCTGGCAGGCTTTCCGAGTTATCCAGAATTCCGGGTTATCGAAGTCCGGGTTTGCGGGACTCTACTGTATCGCTTAGTTGTGTAGACTTCCAAGGTCCAAAGATACATTCTCGAAGTGGGTTTCCGGGTTCATTATCCGCACACATCATCCACACGGTTAAACCCGGAAACCCACTTCGAGAACATACTATCGCTTGTCACTAAGTTATTTAATTTTTTTTAAGATAATCTTAAATATTTATTTATTTCATTGCTAGATAAAAAATTGATATTCTAGGTACATTAACGAAAAAACCGTTGTTTGTATTTAATGGCATTTGGGTGAAACCTCATTTTCCACAGTTATAACTCGTAAAGCTGTACTTAAAAGGAAGGGAATAAAATGCCTAATCATATTTTTTGAAAGCTAAGATTTTAGAGCAGTTTTTACAGCAATCTGCTACTCTCTAGTATTTTTCTTAAAAAAGTGTCTGTAGGCTTAATCTTTCCTTTTTTTGGGGGGAAAAATCAAACGACTTAGTTCTAATCAATTTAACTAACGATTCCGAAGCTTCGGGCTCACCAAAAGCTATCTGTTCTTACTTAGAATTTAATGGAGAATACGATGGTAGTGTCAAAGTTGAAAAAAATGTATGAAAATACTAGAGAAATCTTTAAATGTTCCGTAAATGTACAGGTTTTTCTAAAAAAATCAAAATAATATTTCTGCAAGTGACTGTGAGGAGTAAATTTTTTTACATTGTGGATTTGAGTCACATTTATGTTGCTTTACCACCCAAAAAATTTTTAACACAAGGTCCAGACCACCCTGTATATCTATTTATAACATGTGATTTATTTAAAAGCCAACTAACTATGAAGGTATTTTATACTATGATAAAGAAGAATTGTTATGATTAACATTTTCACTAATCATGAGTGGGGCTTTTAGCCCTTGACACCACTAGTTGTAATAATAAAGTACTATACTGCTTACCAACCACCAAATTTATTGCCTGCCCTCAAAATCTGTAGGTTTCATATCAGTACATCACTAAAATGATTTGGTTTCGTTTACAAAGCAATTCTAGCAACATAGAAAGTGGCTTTTTGGCCTTGTTTAAACAATTAGTCAGTGACCTGATGGTTGATGGTTGTTGTACATTGCATGTGAGTGTTGAGTTGATCTTACACAGCTCTTAGATTCTGGTCATCTCTGCTCCTGTGTCGACTGGTCCTGCGGCATCGCTGCTCTTCGAGTTGCTGCCGATGTTGATGATGATCTATTATGATTCATGGCCACATTTTAGCTCCCACTGTTCTGGGCCTATTGTGGAAAACTTTACCTCGTAGAGTTTTTGAAAATCTGGAAATTTGAATGTTGTGTTGTGTGTAGCAACATCATTTTTAACGTTTTTTTTTTTTAATTATGTCAATCAAATTCAGATGTGGATGTTTTGGGGGGTAAAAACAGTATGGTTGAGTAAAACAGTATGGTATTGTCCCGTTAGCAATTCATCCAACACTGCCTTACAAATCTAGTCTTGTTTTCAATAATGACTTTGTGCAGTTGTGGCTTTAGCATGTAGTTTTCAAATCATGTTTTTTTTCAGTTAACTATTTTGTCACATCTAATATCATCTCTCCTGTTGATTGAAGTTGGAGCTGTCTACTTATTTGTTGTAATAATTAGATGATTCTCAGACCTTTCTTTTCTCCTCTGATTTCCGATTTTTTATCAGTGGGACAACACATTTATCAAACCGGTCCAAATCTGTGACTGGTTTTTGCGGTTTTGGTTTTTTATTAAGTTTCATAAACAATTTTGGTTCATCCTCACTTATTTTCAATGAACTCTGTTTTATGTTTTTTTGAGAAACAGATCTAATGGAGATACCTGTTGCTGCTGCAGGCCTGTCGTGTACCTTCTTCAGTGGAATGTCGGTCCCACTAACACTCTCTTCTCTCATGAATTTGTAGACATTACCTATAATTTCCCTGCTTTGACTATTTGTCACTTTTCCACAAAACCCTACTCGGTGTCCAAACAGAGATGCTCCTTATAAACTGTAAAATTAATAACTTGTGATAAAATGTCATATTCATTTTAACTAAAATAAAACTGTAAACTGTGCATAAAGTTCTATCCTTACTAAATTCAGTATGGCACTTGCTCACTATTAAGGCAAGCAAATACTCACGAAGGTTAGCAACGACTAACTAATACTAGCAAGCAACAACCTCGTATTCCACATCTGCATTAATTGTAATGCATGCAATGGTAAACTTTGTGAGTCAGGCTTAATGTAAGTCCAAGTCCTTAGAAAATGATGCAAGCACCTCCCTCCACTCCCCTGGGCTCTCGCTAGGTCTGCAGTCCCTGTGCCATCTTAAAATATTTAACCTGTATTGGATGTCATGTAACAAGTTTTGGAGCACACCAGTTTAACTGGGCAAATCATTGCCTGGCCAGATATTGCTCCCGAGGTGGCCAGATAAAGAGGGTGTTTTACTAAGTTTGAATTAAGAAAAAGTTCTACTGTAATTTTAATCCTGCTGTAGTATATATTTGATTTTTTATGAACTTGCTTTTATAACACACTTTTACTGATATTAGTCTGCTTGTTAGATGGACAAACAAATAGAAGAATTCGAGTCACAAGAACCCACTGCTACTGTAAAAATGGAAGTTGAAGATGATACTAAGGAAAAAGTCAGGTCAGAGTTAGAATTTTATTTCCACTAAAATCTACAATAGTTGTTGGAAAATCTCCCACTGATGTTTGAAAATGGGGGATTTTTTACTGTATTTCAGTAGTTTCTGACTAAATAAGCAAGTTATACAATTTAATTTCTTTCCCCTAATATTATATTAGCCATTGTATTATTAGCCTTGTTGTCATCTTTATATTAATAGATATTAATAGACAAGCATTTTTTCCATAAGGTTTTTGTCCTCCTTTTTTCTCTGCCTGTGTGCAATGTAGCAAAAACCTAAGAACACCGAGAAAATTGTATTTTTCTGTAGATGTGCACAATCTTATTAAACTTTAAAATAGTCTTTTAGATAAGCAGGAAATTGAATTCTAAATTTCAAAAAAAATAACATTGGCCTTATGAGTTGCCATGGAGGAGATAGAATAACAAAACAGAACTGTACATTTGTCATCCTATGTTGCTGTTAACACATGCTATTTTTCGTTGAGTAAAGACGAGATGTAGAAACATTATGTTAGAGCGAAAATTAAGCAAAAATGTAAGCTGTTTTTCTGTCATTAGAGACATAAAACAAAAACAATAACAAATTTTTATCAAGCGATAAACATTAATGACACGAGTTAGTATTCGTCCAGTAAAATATCTACCAGAGTTAAGAACATATTATTATGTTTAAACAATTTCAAGCCAAATGCAAATTTTATTGGGACATGGAGTGAAAATATAGCATTTGATGAAATCAGGACTGTTTAGAGAAGATTGAATATATCATATTCAAATGTGTTTAATTTAAGATTAGGGAGAAAATAAAGGTTGGTCGCTTAAGAGATAAAAGTAAGTTGTAAGTTTAAGAGATAAAAATTTGCTTTTATAAAGGGAAGAAAAAGTACATGAAGTTGAGTCTCTCCAGGGTACTAACTGACGTGCAACTGGAGTACAAATGGACATTATACATTCAAATTATGTTTTTCATTGGTGGAGAATTGGTAAAATATGTATAATATTTTAATGATAATGATAGGAAGAGAGGGAGGGAGAAAAAAGGTCCGAAGGGTAGGAAAGGAGGGAGAGGAGATGGTAAGAAGAGAATGAAGGAGAAAAGGAGAGAAAAGTGAAAAGAAGGTCGGAAGGAAGGAAAGTAGAGAGTGAGAGAAGGAATGAATTGAGGGAGGGAGGGAACTATGGTAAGGGGTGTATGGGAAAAACTTATTTGATGACTGAATTTTTACTGTTCTCTGAATCAATAATCAGCTCAGTCTTAAAAAAATAAAGGTAAAATCTTAAAAAATATACTTATTACTATTATCCATGCCATAAATATGCGCCAGAGGTGAGGTAAAATAATTAGTCAAAGATTGAATCTTTCGCTTTTGGTTCCCATTTAGTTATACTAGAGATCGGCAGTGGTCGAAAATTCAACCAATTTTCAAAGTGACAAAGGGATAGCTAATTTTGTAAATGAACCCCGCATATACCAATGCGTTTCTAAATACATTTCATATAGTACATTTTTTCCATGTAAACACATAATGTAACCAAACTGGATGCCAAAAACAAAAGAGAAAGACTCAATCCTTGACTAATTATTTACTTCACTTCTGGCTTATGGCATGGTTTTTAATAATTAGTATTTTATTAAGATTCCATGTTTATTTTTTTAAGAATGATTATTGAATCAGAGGAAAGTAAAACTTCAGTCATCAAATCAGTTTATCCTGTACACCCCTTACCACAGTTCTCTCCCTCCCTCCATTAATTCTTTCCCTCACTCTCTACTTCCCTTTCTTCCGACCTTCTTTCCACTTTTCCCTCCTTTTCTCCTTCATTTTCTTCTTACCATCTCTCCTCCCTTCTTTCCTACCATTTGGAACTTTTTCCCTCCTTCCCTCTCTTCCTATTATTATCACTAAAATGTAATTTATATTTTACCCATTATCCACTAATAAAAACAAAATTTGAATATAATGTGTCCATTTGTACTCCGGTTGCAGGGCCGGTGACAGGATTTTCGGGCCCCTGTGCAATTGAGAAACCCGCCTCTTACTTTCTCCCCCCTATACATAGTATATGAATATGGTGAAAGTATTGTTTTCGTCAAAATTTTTGAATTTGAGTTGTTAGTGGATGTATTCATTTTAGTGCTCCCTGAATCCAAAAAAGTGGTTTTGGCGTGGTGCCTGTCTGTCTGTGTGTGTGAGTGGATGTATGTGTGTGTGGATGTAAACAAAGCTAGAGACGACACCAGTGGTTCGATTTTCATTAAATTTGGTATGTAGGTATAAAGCCGTGGTATCTCCAGGTGTATTTTTCATTTTTTGAATTTTTGATTTTTAAGGGTGTTTACCCCATAAAACCCATAAAAAATGACAAAAATCAAAATTTCCCAAAAACGGATCTAACTATTTTGATAAAAATTTCATGCGTTTTAGTGCTTAAGATGACAAACAAAATGACCCCTTCCCCATGTCTGTAAAAATTCAGGTTCAGAAGTTATGGGGGTTTAAGTGTTAAAAAATTCAAATTTTTAAATTTCACAAAATCTGTAACGTTTAAAGAAATGTACTTGCAACCATTAAATTCGACTTGAAAAACTAAATAATCAGTATTATGAATCATTAGTTTATGTCAACGGGTTGCGGAGATAATTGATATTTTAGATCGGCGGTAAACCCAGTACGTTGTCCAATGTTATTCATATGGCAAATATTTAAAAACCGATATTTCTGTTATTTACTAACCGATTTTGATAAAATTTGGAATATATTTGTGTGATAATTGTTAATTTGTTTTATTTCACTATAATATGTTTTCTGATTTTAAATGGCTTGAAGGGAGAAAGTATGTGGCATTTTCCTGATACCGTTTATTTTACTTATCTCGATTTTGGGCCCCATTTTTACTAATCTAATGTGGATCTGGGCCCCCTGTGAGTCCAGGCCACTGTGCACTTGCCCCCCCCTCCCCCCTCCCCCCCCTGTCACTGGCCCTGCCGGTTGCATATTGATCAGTTAGTACATTGGATGGTAGGAACTTATCTTAATGTACTTTTTTCTTCCCTTTTTATCAGTAAATTTGTATCTCTTAATCTTATTTAAGCAAGTAAACTTTATTTTTTCCATTTATATGTAAAATGGAACATATTGGAGTATGATATCCTTAATCTTCTCTAAGTAGTCCTGATTTCAATCAAATTCTATATTTTTACTCCATGCCCCAATAAACTGTGGCTTAATGTTTCTACATAAAATCTTTACTCTACGAAAAATAGCAAGTGATAACAGCTACATATGATGCTAACTTTGTTTACATTTGGTTGTTATAATATCACTAAAACAGCAACTCATAAGGCTAATGTTAATTTTTTTGAAATTTTAAATTAAATTTTCTACATTTATTTCTAAAAGACTAATATTAATATCAATGGGATTATGCACATCTACAGAAAAATACAATTTTATCGGTGTTCTTAGATTTTTGCTACGTTGCACACAGACTGAGAAAAAAGGAGGACAAAAACCTTATGGAAAAAATGCTTGCCTATTAATATAAAGGTATGTGTTTACATGAAAATGTGTACTATATGAAATGTATTTAGACACGCATTGTATTTAGATATGCAAAGGTCGTTTTCAAAATTAGCTATCCCTATTCTCAATTTGAAAATTGGTCGAATTTTCGACCACTGGCGATCTCTAGTCTAAATTAAACTAAGAAAACCCCTATCAGAAGCGCGAGGCCCTCCCATGCACGTGGCCCTGGGTGGCTGCTCCTGTCCCCCACCCTAGGACTGGCACTGCCGTTGTGTAATGCTCGCCACTACCTTACCCTTGACAATAAATAGTTTTAGGCCTGATATATGTACTTCTGGACATTAAAATGTTTATTTCCCAAGATTAAACATTAAATGATTCTTCACTATTTCATATTTTACTGTAATTTGTCATTTGACCTTTCATTGCAAAAAATAACCATTTAATAAAAAAAAGAATTCGTAGAAAAACACAGAAGTAAGCCTTTTTGAAAAAAAACACATATAATTTATTTCATTAAACTTAAAATATCACCTGAACAATTGTCAAGCTGGCACAAATATGGCACACGTGATCACTCTTGGAAGCACCTCCTTGAAAGTTCTGTGATCACTCTTGGAAGCACCTCCTTGAAAGTTCTGTGATCACTCTTGGGAGCACCTCCCTGGAAAATTCCTTGATCACTCTCGGGAGCACCTCCTGGAAAGTTCCGTGATCACTCTCGGGAGCACCTCTAGAAAGTTCCGTAAGTGCATTGCCATGATCGTTCCCCCCACACCCCACACTCCCCTGACGCTGGCCATAAATGGACTCATTTTTTATAAGTCCTATACTGAATACAGTAAAGGGCAGTAAGTATGTGACGAGGACATTGCAATAAGCTTGTTAAGCAGCTGAAATGGAATTACATTTTTTTTATGAGGTGACTTTAATACTTTTGATTGTATTTTTGTGGACACCTTTCACCTAATTGGTCGAAGAGTATTGTCAGTGTCTTGTCCAAAAGTTCACAAATACAATTACGCTCAAGCACAAATCTAATCTAATAGTACTTCTACACAATCTTTAAACCAATGTTTCACCGAACGTACATGTTAACTTGAAGCGTTTTCAATGTCAAGCCTTAACACATGTAAGCGGTCCGATCGTAAAAGTGTTTTCAGTGAATCGGTGGCACAGTTGGTAGCGCGCTCAGCCTCGGAACTGTGGCAGTTAGAGTCGCAGGATTGAGTTTCGATGTCGTCACATACTTTTAGCAGTACTTTTCACCCTTGTACTGTACCGGCTCACTCCTTCCTTTGCTTGATAACTTCCATGCACAGACCTGAGGCCCATGTGGGGAGACAAATGCAAGGAAAAAAGAGAAAACTACCCTTTAAAAACACATCTTATAACCACGACTGACTCCGGTTGTGGCAGCGAAGGGGGAACTGGCACTGTTATCATGACAATCGGATAAAAAAATCTTGTTTTTCTTTCTCTTCCCAGTGAAGAGCCTTAAAATCCTGCAGGCTCACAACACAAACAATATTTGCCACAGCCATAATCCAGCTGAACAAAGTCTGTAATTAAACAAATCAGCGGGATGGCCTTTTCCCGTGCTGGGGTGTTTTAGTTTTAACATTGAATTTATAACTAAATGGAGACTGATCGTGCTTATGGATCCATCAGTTTTTGTTCATCTCATTTCTTCTGGGTTTTTTTTTTGTAAATATTAAGTTATATGGAAGGGCTGGACAAAGACCAATCTTCAGCTGTAATAAAAGGAGCTTATATCGGTTATATTTCACTTTTTTCCATTCACCTTCTCCATAGAACACACAACTGTCCTCTCACATAACAACTTATGCATAATACAGAATATAATGTTTGGTAAGAGGACAGTTATGTACTATGTATGTGGAAAAAGAGGAATATAATTGAAGCTCTTTTTATTGCAGCTGAAAATCAGTCTTCATCCAGCCCTTCTATAGAAATTAATAACATTCATGATCCAAAAGTCTATAGACCATTAAACAAATACATGCAATAGGTTAAAAAAAACAAAAACAATAGGTATAAGTTAAAAATTTATAATACAAGTGCAGTTAGAGGTCTGCGGGCCAGACTTTTCAAGTTCGGGTCGGGTCGGGTCGGGCCTTTAATTTTGGCTTTCGGGTCTCGGGCCAAAATCGGATCGGGCCAAAAATATTTAAATAATTACTTACGTATAAATTAATCACAACATAAAAAGGACCTAAATCTAGAAATTAAATAAAAAATTAATAGACGAAAATTACAACTATTTATCGAGGCCTGATAATTTTTAGTAGGCCTAGGTCAAAATTTAATCATAATTCAATTTTTTTTTCTTCTATCGATCGTTGACCAGCTGAGCTGGATTGATCTTGTCAAATGTTATCACTTAAAAAAACTACGATTTACTGAAACTAATATTTACAAAAACTTAAAATTATATGGCTGCCGGCATATCTTCTGTGACGTGCAGAATATCTGTGGTGCTTACTTTAAGAAATTCTTCCACGGAATAGAAACATTTACTTCTAAGCCAAATTGTTATCTTCGATTTAAAACAAGAGCTACTAAGATTGCGCACACTAACCGGTAGTTTATTATAGAGCTTGAGGGCCAGTGTTGGATTGCAGTCCTGAGTGAGGGCCAGTCTGCATCTTTGGATATATACGTTCTTGCCACTCCTAAGATTGTAGGGTTGTAGCTGTTCTCTGGTCTGAAGGTTGCTGAGTTTCTCATTTTTGACTAGAAGCAGGGAGTTCAGGCTGAATTGGCTGTGTACAGTTAAGATGCCAAGACTGCTAAATAAAGGCTTGCAGTGGTCACGGAAACCACTTGATGTTAGTATCTTCACAGCGGCCTTCTGAAGTAGAAGAACTCTTGCGCTGCCAGGCGCATGCTCCCACAACACCAAACCATAATTAATATGGCAGTGGAAGAGCCCGTAGTAAGCCGTGATCAAGTGAGCCTGAGAAACTATAACTTTCAGTTTTCGAAGCAGAAAAAGAACCCTCGACAACTTTGTACAAACCAGATCAATATGGGCATTCCAGTTCAACTTACTATCTACCATCATGCCCAAAAGTTTGACGGCATTTAGCTCACCGTGCAATTCAGCCACCTCTGGCTCAGTCCAGAGAGAACAGAACAAGGTCTGCGTTTTGTCCACATTGAGCTGGAGATTATTGATATGGAACCAGTGAGAGGCTTCATTGAAAAGCTGAGATGAATGGGCTTTAAGTGAGGTTATGTCGGCTCCACTAGACACGAGAGTTGCATCATCAGCGTACAGGAGGGCATTTTGGTTGAGCTCAAGATCGTTAATTAGGATCAAAAAAAGCAATGGTCCCAAAGCCGAACCTTGTGGGACCCCATGCTCGATCGAGGCAACTTTTGATGTGGCTCCGTGAATAGTAACAACCTGTCTTCGGTCACTAAGGTAAGAGTCAAAAAGTTGCAACACAGCTCCGCCAAGTCCGTATCTCTTAAGTTTTAACAAGGGGATTTTATGTGACACGCAGTCGAACGCTTTGCTCAGATCGCACAAGGTCAATAGGACTGCTTCATGATTTTCAAAGGCACCATTAATCTTCTGAGTCAAGGCTTCTACCGCGGTAATAGTGGATCTCCCTTTGCGAAACCCGTGTTGCATAGGGTTGAACAGATTGTTTACTTCAAAAAATGAATACAATTGTCTGTTGATAACTGTTTCAAGAATCTTAGCCAAAGTGGGAATAATGCTAATTGGTCTAAAACTACTCATCAAATCGGGGTCTCCCTTCTTGTAAACAGGAACTGTCTTTGAGAGCTTAAGCTTTGAGGGAAAAACACCCTGCCTCAAACAGATATTAAATACGTACGCAAGAGGACCAGAAATGGTGTTGATAATACACTTTAGTAAAGAAGAAGACATTCCATATGCATCTGTACTAGGAGAATTTGTGAAATTATTCACAATCTTAACTATGTCAGCAGGTGATACACTTGCCCAATTAGTCCATTCCATATCCAGACTAGGCCTATTAACATTTTGGTAGCAAGCAGTGAGTTGTCTGGCATAGAAGATACAATATCATTGACAGTTTGCACAAAAAAATCATTTGCCTCATCAGGGCTGGCTATACATTTCCGAGTAACCCCCGTGCCCCTACTATGATTTATTATTGACCAGGCAGCCTTGCAAGGGTTAGGAGCATTGTCAATCAGCTTTCCCATGGCATCCCTTTTAGCATTATCAACAGCAAGCCTGTATTCTTTCTTAGTTTTATTGTACAAACTTAACAGTCTATTACGCTCTTCTACGCTACTCTCTTCCTCGCTCTTCTTACGTACAAGATTTACAAAGATCATTCAAAAGCAAAACCCAGGCTTTAAGTTTAGATAAATCAGAAGTGAACCATGTATCCTTACTCAATGGAGTGTTGGCCTTCTTAGGCTTACAATTCTTAACAAGTTTCTTACTCCTTAAACTTTGACTTTGGCTACCATTTGCCTTCGAGTACGAGACAGGAAAAGCCTGATCAAACTTTCGGGTTAACTGCTCAAAAAACATATCAAACAAATTGTCAGCAGAATCAACAAGAGACTCCCGAAGACCCCAAGTTGTATTCTCCAATAAAGATATCAGATACATGGTTCTAGTTGAATCAAAAATCCTATGTTGCAGGCTATAAGAGGTTAGCCAAGGCATTTCAGTACAAACACTCACCGGTTTGGAGAGGAGATTCGATACCACAGGCAAATGATCCGAAATTACTGTCGAGTGGACGGTTGTCGTCAGGTCCTGGGTGTCAGCGTTGGATGCCACGCTGTCCAAACAATTTCTTCCCCTAGTGGGCACTTTTGAGGTCCAGTAAAGGTCAAAGCTTCGCAAAAGATCTGATAGGGATTTATTTTGTGCTCCTTCCACATTGAGTACAACGTTGAAATCACCCCCAACCAGGACGATTGCACCAGGATATCTCCACAACATCATGTCCAAGCAGCTTCCGAGAAGGTCAATGAAAGTAGCAAAGTCGCCACCATCAGAGCGATAAACAGCCAGGACCACCACCAGTTTACCCATTTTGTCACATTCATAGGTCACTCCAACTATTTCAAGTGTCAATTCCAAGCAGTATTCAGTTAAATTAAGTTCATTCACTTGCATACTGTTTTTAACATAAATAAATACCAACACCCCCATGTGCATACAGTCTCCTACACAGAACAGTCACTAGCCTAAGATTACCCATTTTAACCTACTATAAGAAATTAAG
This sequence comes from Flexamia atlantica, assembly GCA_035578135.1. Taxonomy (NCBI): domain Eukaryota; kingdom Metazoa; phylum Arthropoda; class Insecta; order Hemiptera; family Cicadellidae; genus Flexamia; species Flexamia atlantica. Next base: position 200,704,758 of record JAQJVK010000001.1, on the reverse strand, counting down.
ATAAAAAACTAATATGTGAACAAATTCAGCCAAAAAACTATGAGAGCCATAACAATGATTATTATCATTACAAAGCCACACTTTATCACAACGACCATAGCGCCAGTAAACAATATTAACTATGAATACAAATCTGAAGTTGAAAAGTGCAAGGTCAGAGATAAATATATGTGTAAGTTTTCAATTTCCGAATTCTGAGAGGTAGTATTTGTAGATAACTGTCGAAATCCATTCTTCTATGAGTTAATGAAATATTGTTGGTTATTTTTATGAAAAACTCGTGGACGGCTGCGAAAAACGATAGCGCGTATCTGTCGGTCACGGATGAACGGCAGATGTAGCTTTTCGAAACTCACGATCTGCCGCGAAATACGATCGCGCGTAGTTGCCGATCGCTGAGAATCGGCAAACGTAGCCTTGCAAAAGTCGCGGTCGGCTGCGAAAAACGATTGCGTTTATTTGCCGATCGTAAATAAATGAAGTGCAACTTTGCGAAACTAGCGATCGGCCATTAAAAACAGTCACGCGTATCACAAATGAACAGATAATGCTGCTTATTCATTGGCGTATCTCGTGATCGGCTGTAAAATTCGATCGCACACACGTAAATCGCGCGTAAATTCTACCGCCGGGTAAACGGCGGGAGTAACGTTTCAGGCGCGGCCCGACCCGACGTTGGCCCGAACTATTTTTAGCCCGACCCGATGTCTCGGGCCGGTCTTTGACCCGACCCGACCCGAAAAACTCGGGGACCCGCAGACCCCAAAGGCCTGATTTCACCAAACTTTAAACCACCGTTAAGGCTCAGTTAGTTTAATTTTATCAGCTGTTTAATACTATTTTCCTATCTTTAACAAACGGTTTATTAACCGACCCCTAACTGATGGTTGGTGAAATCAGGCCTAAGTTAAATAAAAATGCATGCCTATTTACTGTTTATAACAATACAGTATAAAATTAAATTCAGGAACTCACTGAGAAGGGAAAGAAGTGCAAGATTTTATTATCAGATTGTTGTGATAACGGAGTGCCCCCTCCCCCTTCACTGCTGCCTCTGGTTCAGTCGTGGTTAGAAGATTATGTATACTAAGAGTTAACCTTGAAAATGCCACAAATTAACACCTAGGTGCAACGAAATGTCGCTATTGCTTTTAGAGGTCTGCGGGTACCCGAAAATCCGGGTAGCTTCGGGTAATTACGTGAACCTGAGTGGTCGGGCGGGTTCGACACGTCTCGGGCTTAATTCGGGCAGGTTTTTATTACATGTCGGGTCGGGCGGGAACCTACTACCCAAAAGAAATCGGGTTGAAGATACCCGACACACTACCCGAAAGAAACCTGAAACTTAAAAAATGTTTAAGGGTGAGCGAACAAAAAATAAATATTGAAATTTGTTATATGAATTGGTGAGGATACATAAAAGAAACAATCTTACCCAGGTTAAAAAATACTTAAAAAATTTTTTACACTTTTACAAGTGATATTGTAGCAAATTTGACACCAATATGGGACCAATCCTGTTCGAGGACGGATTGGTCTATAAGCCTCTAACTTGGGTATCAGAATCAGAATCAGAATCAGAATCACTTTATTCATTGAATTATATACAAACTATATACAAAACAAAGAAGGTACAATATTCAAAATAAGTATGTAATCAAGGGCATACATTTATTTTTGAAAATCATAAATTAAATTAAGTAGTTAATTTAATAAAACAAATCTGGACTTTTTAAAATCTATTTTTGGTAATTAAAAAAAATACTACAGTTGGTGTCTTTAACAACTACACACTTGGGCAAAAAAACTAAAATTTTATTTTTATTAGGGTAGTCGCAGGGGTGTTACAAATAAATATGAAATCTCCTTCCCTTTTTGAGTGGTTGCCCGCGCAACACATTTCCCCTCTCTGCCTCCCATCATTCCGACTGCCGCCGCCCCTACTGCTGCCGTGCCGCAAGTGGTCAATGAAAAAGGGTGAATGACCACAGGGTTTTGTTTTTGGCGGGAAGTGTAGAATCTGAAAACGAAAGTAGAACGTACACTCTACTTCCCGTGGCTGTGCGCGTCAGTTCACTTTGTGTGAATTTGTTCTTGTTTAGTTTAGTTTTGTTAACTTTAGTTTATAGTTAAGTTTAGTTTTTCAAAGTTTGATTGCAATCGTATTTTCTTATGTACAATGCCTCGTAAACCTCGGCCAAATAAAGGAACTAAACGTTCCATAGCATCAAGAAAATGTTTTAAACTTAAGGTAATCGAAAGTTCACGTGTGCCAGAAGATGAATCGAGTGAGAAAATTTTTGATAGACTGCTGTTAGAGTCCAGGTAAGAGATTAGACAGTATTTGACAGGCTACATTGTTGAGGTGTGCGAGTAGAGATTCTTGAAGTTGAGTCGAGACAAGTTATAAAAAATACCCGTGATTTTCAAGTTTTTCAAGTCAGAGTATTTTGAGTTGTAGAGGATAGTAGTTATTTTACTTATCACATCTTACTTACATAAAATTTAATATTTTTTAGTTATAAAACTGGGAAGTTTTCCTATAAGTTAAAAGCAAACCTGTTTTCAATTGAAATGAAACAATAATTCAGGCCATATTCAAAACTAAATCATTACTTAATATTTTATTAAACTTTCAGCCTCAGGAGGTAAAAACCAGCGACCACGTAGTACAAAGAGAAATGTAAAAACCAAGCTACATCTACACTTGTTTGCTTTTTTCATAGATTTAAAAATTAAAGTTAAATCAATTTCATAAAGCAAAGTAAGTAAATAACAAAAATGTACTTACATAGGGGAAAAGAAGGCAAAACTGCATTTATTAATAACAATAACTCAAAAACCACTTTAATTCTAGTAAAATAAAAAGTTTTATGGTGGCTGTTCATGACTGGTGTTGACTTTCTCTTTTGTCTTTCTTTAAATGTAATTATTGTAATTACTTTTTTTTGTATGAAAAAAGTGCTTCTATTTTATATTTTAGTTTTATTAGTAAAATGCAGCCAGATAAGGACTCAGATCACGCACAGGTCATTCGACCCATGTGATTTTTTTTCTGTATATTTGTACAGTGAAACCTGGATAATTCGAACTTGTATGATTCGAAATCTTCTTTAATTCGAATATTTTTCTAGGTCCCTGGCATTTTGTATCTAAACAATGCTAAAAAATCGTGGATTGTTCGAATTTTATTTTGGATAATTCGAATTTTTAAGTTCCAAATTAAGGTTCATCAATTTCATTCTACGACTGGAAATAGTTAAAAATTCATTGGAAAACACGTTTTACTACGACATTCATTAAAAAATTAACGCCAGACCTATGGCGTGTCAGATTATGGTCAAATGACTCATCCCTTCCACCTCCTAGGCTTCCCACCCTGCCCCAACATCGCTTGTAACTCGACACCAATGATGTAAACTAAACAGTACAGAACGCTGACTGGGTTCGGAAAAGGGTTGCGCTCGCCGTGACAGCGCCACTAGTCTTTTCGTGCTTGATTCTGTGTAGAACGGCTCCCGGCAGACGAGCCATGCGCCAGACCTGATGCGCAGTTTTCTATGTCGACACAAAGGCTACTCAACACTGTGACCCCCTTCCCTCCCCCCACCAGCCAAACTAACTTCCGAATTCCAGTGCAGCATTCCGTTGTTTTCGATCGTCCTTCAAACAAAGTGTTTTTTTTTTCTTGTGCAGTGTCTTGTTTAAGTGTTAAAAAGTTTTTACGTAACATTAAATAAGTGAAGTGACCATGTCGGCAAAATCTCGGACCTATAAAACACTCACTTTGGCGGAAAGTCAATGAGCGTGCAATTGTCAATATTACACGAAGTTAAGTTGTTAGCCTGTATCAAAATCATAAGTAGCAGAACGTACTGTATTTTTTCTAGCAGAAATGTTTCTTTGTATTATCGTAAGTCGCGTCGTACGTAGTTTTTACTTTAGGGTAGTTATTTCTGTTTTATGATTACTGATTTTGAACCCTTGTAATTAGCGTTTGTTGATGAATTTATTCTTTTAGAGTGTCAATTTCATGAAGAGGTTAAATTCACAATGTGAAGTTTTAATGTTTTGGCCTCATTCTTTAGAACTTCTTTAATTCGAATTTATGGATAATTCGAAGTTTTTAGCTGGTCCCTTGAGGTTCGAATTATCCAGGTTCCACTGTAATTAGCTGTAAATTTATGATGATGAATAAACAATTTTTTGATTTGAAAAAAAATTTTGATTTGATTTGATTTGACTGTGAAAAAACGGCTGTAAGATGTGATCGCGCATACCACTTCCGGGTAAACGGCGGGAATAACTACTTGTATTGAAATTCTGAGTATTTTTTAAAACTTTGAGTCGAGTCGAGTAGTGTAGACTCGGCTCAATAAAAGCTCAATAATCGAGTACTCGCAAACCCCCCGTACATAGTAGTATATTGTTAGATTAAGCATGCTAGCAGCACTTATTAATTATTTAGAAGGTTTTTTTTTTAATATCGGTCGATGAGTGTCGTGAGACTAATGACGATCACATTGAATACTCGTAGAAAAAACTGTTTGAGTTGTTCTTTCAAATTATGTCTTATTTGTTAAAATATGTTGAATAGAATAGATACTGCAAGGCGTTTGAACCCCGATGTTAATTTATAAACACCCGGTATAATATGACCAGTTTTAAAATGCGTCGTAAGAGATGAATTATAAAATCGCATTCAACAGAAAATGCATTTTTTTTTAAATATTAATTTTTACTATTAGATTTATATTTCAGGCTCTAAATACGTCTCTGTATTAGTTCTGGTGTTAAAACTCAAACAATCTTTGGCTTCCATTAGAGCCATTTTTAATTTGAATTTGAATCAGGTGGTTAACTATTAATTAGACAGAAAATTTAAAAATATAGATTTGAAAGCGTTTTACTAAGAAAATCCATTATTATTATTTGTTTTAGGGCATAATCATTGGAGCAGAGACCAAAAAACCTTTATACCTGGAAGTTCGTAACAAATTTTGCTACGTGTGCACAAGAAGCAAAAACAAAGGAATAGAATCGCCAGGGCATGACTGTTACCTAAATTTTAATGGTCCATCAACAGGTATGGAAGCTAATATAGTTGTCAACGGCTTCAAACGCAGCGAGGAAGACTACGGCCTAATATACAGTGTGTTCATTTTTTTGTGCACACCATCGGGATCTAGTAAACTATAAGAGATACAAGAAAGGTTAAATTAGCAAAGTAAGGCGTAATAAAAAGACAAATAAAATGGTGGTGAGCAATTTAAAATATTCGACCAAACTCGTTTGCTACGCTCAAAAAACCATTTTGGCTCCAAAACTAAAATTGCCCATAACTCCCTTATTTTTTAAGGTACAAGACTGTAAGTGGGGTCAAATTTACACGAAATTTTACGTAGAATCTAAATATTCAGTCAAAAATGTGATACCATTTATGGTTTTCTGAGAATAATGCTCAAGTTCAGAATTTTAAATGGTAACATGTAAAATTTCATTTTTCATTGGAAAGATATTTTTCTCCTGCTTACAAAAATACCACACATGTGATACTTTCCTCTTCAAATGTGTTTTTAATCAGAGAAAATATTTTTTTGTAAATTAAAATGGGTTATAATGCACTGGATTTATCATACAAATGATATAACTATGAAATCAGCTGATTTCTACCAAACAGCTGATTGAATCGAAACAGCTGATTGACTGGAAACAGCTGATTGGCAGCAAAAAGCTGTTTCATGGAAGCATCTTCATTTAAAATAACTGATTTATTTGTAAACTTTCCTTTTACTGTTAATCAGCTGTTTGTAGTCAACCAGCTGTTATCTATTCATCAGCTGTTCCCTTTCTCTTCTTGTTATTATAAATTTAATACGTTAAAATCTATTAAATATTTTAAATTAATGGTATGTTCAAGTTAATTCATTATTGTACATGATGATGGGCTATGATGAATTGGATTCATAATAAAAATAAGGAAAAGGGGAACAGCTGATTAATATTTAACAGCTGATTAACAGTAACAAGATAATTTACTAATAAATCAGTTGTTTTAAATGAAGATGTTTATTTGTCCGTAAAATAGCATTTTGCTGCCAATCAGCTGTTCCGAGTCAATCAGCTGTTTAGTAAAAATCAGGTGTTTTCATAGTTATCATTTTTAAGATAAATCCAGTGCATTATAACCCATTTTAATTTACAAAAAATATTTTCTCTGATTAAAAACACATATCACATGAACATGAACACATATTTTCCTCTCTGAAGAGGAAAGTATCACATGTGTGGTATTTTTGTAACCAGGAGAAAAATATCTTTCCAATGAAAAATGAAATTTTACATGTTACCATTTAAAATTCTGAACTTGAGCATTATTCTCAGAAAACCATAAATGGTATCACATTTTTGACTGGATATTTAGATTCTACGTAAAGTTTAGTGTAAATTTGACCCCACTTACAGTCTTGTACCTTAAAAAATAAGGGAGTTATGGGCAATTTTAGTTTTGGGGCCAAAATGGTTTTTTGAGCGTAGCGAACGAGTTTGGTCGAATATTTTAAATTGCTCACCACCATTTTATTTGTCTTTTTATTACGCATTACTTTGCTAATTTAACCTTTCTTGTATCTCTTATAGTTTACGAGATCCCAATGGTGTGCACAAAAAAATGAACATACTGTATAGATATTATATTGGGGACGGTGACTCGAGCGTATTTGCTCATATTCAGGAAAGTTGTAGTTATGGAAGGTTTGTGCAGAAAGTCGAGTGCGCAAACCACGTCACCCGAGCTCTCAACGACCAACTTCACAAAATTGCAGGAAACACCAAGTATCCCGTCGCAAGTAGGAAGCTCCTCTTGCCACCGAACGAAGGAGAAATAGTACCTAGACTGGAAAGGATAACAAAGGGTGTGAGAACAGCTATAAAAGAAGCTGCTTCTGGGGATTCAGAAAGTAAAAACAAAGTGGCAGACCCGATCTGAAGAACTCTGTTGATCATGTTTTTGGCCAACATGATTGTTGCAGAGAAACTTGCTGTACAAGACAAGGTTCAGACACAAACTTAATAGGGGTCCTGGACAAGGATTTTTTGCTTGAAATAAGGAAAGTATTGGCAAACGTTGAATGCAAAGCAGAGAGTTTAGTTTTAAACCAGACTACTAACCAGGCAGAGCAATATATGTCTTTAGTGGCAAAATTCACTGGAGGTAAAAGGGTGAACTATTGCTCTAGAGGTTCATATCGAAGGCGATGTTTAGGAGCTGGCCTTAGTCATACATCAGGCCCTCGGTGGCACCTGAGTCCATGGAAAAAACTGAATAGGAAGAGCCCAGGGACGGTTTTTAAGTATAAAGTAAATACTAGAGTGCAATCAAAATGCAAAAGGTCTCTTAGCTTTCAGCAAAAATGGACCACCGAAAAAGAAAAAACGCTACGGAGGTTCCTACGACTTTGAGTACGGCCCCCTTTGCAAAAAAACCTGATATGCAACCAGAGGAAGTAGATAAAAAAATCGAAGAACATATGAGAGTGCTGGCAGAAAATGCTGAAATAAGTCAAGATATAGAAAGGAAAACCGTTGGCCAACATAACAACCAGCTGTGGAAGGACACTCGGGTAAACATGCTTACCGCATCCAACTTCGGGAGTGTTGTAAAACGGCGTGAACACACACCATGTCACAATCTCGTGAAACGTCTCCTATATTCTCGGGACTTATCAACAGCAGCAGTTTTATTTGGTCGTGTCCACGAGAAGGATGCGATCAAATCTTATGAAAAGCTAACTGGTGTTTCCGTTGACCCTTGTGGCCTTTTCATAGAAGGCAACGCCTTTCCTAGGTGCAAGCCGTGATGGTCTAGTGGGCAGTGAAGGTATTGTTGAAGTAAAATGTTTGTCATCGGTAAAGGGAGAATTAAAAGATTTTGTGGCAGAAAACAAAAACAAAACATGTATGGAGTTGGACAGTAAAGGATCACTTAAGTTAAAAAGAATTCATAACTACTTTTTCCAGGTTCAAGGGCAATTGAACATAACAAAGAAGAATTGGTTCGACTTCATTATATTTACACGTTTTAATAGACTTTTTTTTTTAGAGGATCACTACAGACCGTGAATTGTGGACCAAGACAATGCTGCCAAAACTGACCCGTTTTCATAAAGATTGCATTCTACCGGAAATCATAGACAGCAGAATAAATCGGCAGCTTCGTGTGCGTGATCCAGCTTACATTATAGATGCACAAGCTCGGAAAGTCAAGACCAATTCGGCCACTTCATCTAAGAAAAGAAAAAAACAAGTAGATCCTCAACCAAAAAAACAAAACCCTGAAACGTGTCCTTTCAGGCAATCCGTAAAACAAGTCCATTCGAAAAACCACGGCACAAGCCCAGTAGATTTTTTTTGTACCGTACCCTTTCATAATACCATGATATCGATGTAGCAGCTATTTTATTGATAACTAAAAGCTTGAAGGCGCTAAAAGCCCCTAAGCATAATCGTTATTTATTACAGTACAAAATACCTTAATATAAACCTGGCTTTTAGATCCCTTAAATTATTAGCGAATTTCCCCTATAGGGAAGAAGCTGTTACCGTAGGTCTCATGGTAAGACCTAAGCCCGAGACCATCATAACTTTTCTTTTTGAGGTCCCCAGATGCCAAAAACACTATTCGTCCATTTTCATAAATATATATATATATATGTGTCTTTAAGCACGATAACTCGCGTAAAAATGGTCCGATCTTAATGAAATTTGGCATGGACGTGTAAAGTAGTAATTATTCGGACGAGTTCGTAAACCAGCCCGATCGGACTACCGTAAGGGGGGTAAAGGGGGGTAAACCCCCCAAAAATGTGTTTTTTGAGTTTTTTACATATAAAAATAAAAATTATCAAATTTTTGCTAGCACCATTGAATTCAGCTCAAAAAAAAACAAACAATTTAGTATTTTGAATCACTGCTCTATGTCCATTGGTTACCGAGATATTGAAAGTGGTAAACACAGTACGTTGTCCCAATGTTAACCTTATGGGAAAATAAGAAAAATTATATATCTTGCTTATTTCTCAACATATCTTGGTAAAACTTGATAAATGGCTTCTTCTAGATCAGATCTACTAAATATTGAATTAAAACCACCCAGTTTTAATATACCCGTAGCAGCAAACCTGCAAACTCATTCCCCATGTTATTCTTATGGGGCTTACAAAAACATGTCAAATCTCGGTACGTTGAATCGAAATATGTTGTTTTGCATTTGAAATTCGCTGAGTATGCAGGTCTGCTGCAACGGGGGTATTTTTATATATTGCATATGGTTTTTAGTCAAGTATCAGTGTCACATATTTTATGCAAACAAAACTTTTTTAGATCCCAATGCATTTAAATGGCAGATATATTACCTTATTTCTCATTGTCTATAAACTTAAAGCAATTTCAGTATTTTTCCCCAGTCTCTGGGATCAATTTGAGGCCCCTCCCATCATCCTGAGACCTACCAAACATCCACAACTTTGGCACAAAAAGTTTTCTTTCATATATATATACTTGGGACTTTAAGGGGCTAAAACCCATCACTGCAAAGTGATTTGTACTTCTTAACTACTATATTGGAATATTATCGCGCTTATTACATATTTAATCATTTTCAATGTAAAGGTTTATATATGATGTACCTCAATCGTATTTTATTACACCATGTATAGTAATAGTATAAGTTTTATATTTTTTTAAATTGTCCCTTTTATTTCGTCTTTAAACTTGTAACTATTTTAAATAGAAGACATCAAAATTGTATTAGATTTACAATTTATGTTTTTATGACTTAAAAGATTTTAGTTACTGAATATAAATAGCCAAAGAAATTTGTAATTTTTATCTATTTTGTTGGAATATTGTCGTGTTTCTCGATCAGATTACCGGGGTTTTCCAAACTCTGCCTATACCTTTTGTGAATTTGTTCCTTGTGTCAAGACAAAAATAGTTTTGGTTTCATAATTATGGGTCGCCCATGCCTTGTTTACCAATTTTCTGTGTAGGGACTAAAAGACCTTTTTAATGGAGTATAAAATAATGTGTAGGTTCCTCAGAGTCTATCCACAAATAGCTGACAATTTGTGATTTTTCTGAAGTTACTACATGCAATTACACCAAAATTTATTCTAATCTGCAGTAATACCTTAAAAAAATCAAATTTCTGAGCTACTGATGATTAAACCCTCATAAGCCTATATATTATTGTAAATTAAATTTCGCTTAGTTTTAGAAACTTTAATTGACTTCATTATTTGAATTTTTTAGTTATTAAAAAGTAAAAATGGCCGCCATGTTGAAAAAGTAGACAGTAGAGGTATGAAGTTCATCCTCAAGTAATTTAAAAGTAATAAAATGATATTTGAAAAATACATACATGCATTCAGTCTGAAACCGAGGCACCGGAGACCCATAACTGTGACAAAAGGAAAACATCCACAAAATGTCCCCTGGGAGTTTGGATCACCCTGTTTATATGTAATTATTTTCTAAATGTTTAATTTTGGTTTTTAAGTGCAACGCTAATTATAAATGTTTTGTAATAGTATCTTGAATATATGTTTTATTTAATTTTGTATAATAACAGTCTTTAGTTAAGTATTTTGTTGTTATTTAAATATTATCTTTCTTATTTCGTGTTGGGCTTGCAACTAATATTAAAATAGGAGATCAACAACTGTATTTGAATTAGATCTGCCATTTATGATTTATGAATAAAGGAATTTGAGCAACTGGATGTAACGGTCCAAAGTCACTTCTGAATTTGTAAATAATGCATTGGATTTTTGTGGTAATAAACAAATTTTAGTAATGATTAAAACATTTTATTTGAGTTCTTCAAAGTAAAATGTAAATTTTATTGTAAAAAGTTGGTTACTATTTTGCTAGTACAAATTTTCTTTTTTATTTCGTTTTGGTATTTTTTCATGTTTCAAAAATTTTTTGAATAAAAAATTACTTGTTTTGGTGGTTGTGTGACCACTTATATTTATTTGTTGTTCTTCCCATTTAATGCCTATTTAAACGCCCTTTGGTGACGTGATGAATAACTAAGTGTTAAATAAATTATATTCATTTTAAAGGATTTTTTCAAACTATTCTTTTGAAAATAATTTCAGAAAAAGATCATGACTTTCAAACTGAGATAAAAAACATTTAATTCTTGTTTATTGTTAATCTGTTTATTGTTTAATTGTCCCTCATTGTATGAGGGAGCGATTAAAAATATTACCGATATAACTTTATCAAATGGCCGAGATAAATAATTATCTTTCAGTATTGTGAATGATTCTATATTAAAAATTAATTATGCATTAATTAATATGTAGCAAAGATAGTTTTATGGATGTAAAAATTTAATAAAGATAAACATAAGTGAACCGTAATGTGTGGCTACGAATCCCAAGATCTAGGCGAGCTCCTCAGTATCGCCACAGAGAAGAGAACCTCGATTTTGTCACTTGCCTCACTCTGACCAAGGGGTTGTAAAAGAGAGAGCGCGTAAAGGCGGGGAGGGTGATATGCTTGAAGGTCATCGTACTAAAAAAGAGATGTTTCTTTTTCTATGGTACGGAGGCGGCAGGCCTACAGTGTCATGTGGTCATTTAGTTTTCGGTGACAGGGTGAGAGTGAGTGAGACAGAAATACAACTAACGTTCTCTCGTTCTCTCTCACTCCTCCGCCAAAAGCTGCTCACGTCGGAGGGGGTTTGTTATATCACTCGAGTTCGGTTTAGTACTCGAAGCGCGCGTAGTGGCCAACGCTGGGACTAAAACGTTTCGACCGCCAGCGAGCCATGCCGTTAGTACCCCCTTAACAATAATTAATTCGCGCCAAGCTTCTAACTTACGGCGTCTACGCAATATTATAACAAGACAAACAAAGATGGTCGCGATCGCGATGTCAAACTTCGAAGCAATCTTCACTGTACGTCTCAGTCAGACAACCAGCCGTCCCCTTGCCGGCTCAAAATTATCGTATGCTTACTGCTTAATATGTATCCTCGTATAACAACATAAAGGATTAGGGAACCGTTGCTCCTTTTGACAATTTTTTGCAATGAAATAGTTGTACCAACACTAAACAGCTTTGAATAAGGTTGAATTCCTAGCCGAGCTTATGATACGAGAAGTCTTATCGAGAAGATAATTTTTGCGATCTATTTTTGGACACGTTAAACCGGAAGAGCTTCCTTCCCACGAAAAACAATAATCTCTGAAGTGATAAGGAAAGGTCGTTGACAGGTAAAAAAATATTATCTCCAATTAGATTGAATTCGGAAAGTTTCCGCTATATGTAGTTGACCATGGAGAACGACAAAATATACATCAGTCTATTGTTTGATCATAGATTTTCTCTTGAACGGCAAGAGATAAAAGTTTCATTTTTGTCTCAATTGATTTATAAAAATTAGACAAAAACTATTAGTTGTCATATGTTGTAGGACAAGTCGTTTGGATTTTTGCATTTCGTAGTCAGGAATCTTTATCTCCTAATTATCTCAGAACTCAGACAGACAGACGCATGCACGCAGATAACAACGGACTGGCGAACAGACTTAATTGATGAGTAAACAAACTCCCCCACTTCCCCCCCCTCCCATTGATAAGGAGAGGGAGACAGCTGTTTTTATAGCTCTTTCTCACTCTCTCTCCCCTTCTCCTTCCTTCCTTCTATTCTGTTAATTTCTGGTTTCTGCCTCTTCCTATTTTCTTCACAGAGGTTTTAGAATAAAACTAATTTTATGATGAAAATAAATTATTGTTGTTATAAAATATAAATAATATTTCATTTTTACATTCTGAAATAATAAGTTTAGTCATGAATATGAATATCTATTGACTGTATAGATGTAAGTAATAAGTTGGTGAATGTTATGTTAGATTTTTACTTTGTATTAATACTGCTTGGTAGGCTCATCAAAATTTAATGTCAGTATTGTGCTGACAAATGATACCCGAAGCCGACCCGAATTTTATTTCAAATACCTGAACTCGACCCAAATTTTTTTTCAACTTATACCCGAACCCGACCCGACCAGAATTTTTATTCCACTTATAATATCCAAACCCGACCCGACCGAAAATTTATGGTAATCCACTACCCGACCCGAACCCGACCCGGCTTGAAAAATCACTACTCGTAGACCTGTAATTGCTTTTATTTTAAAATTCAATAGCTGTAACAAATTCCTACAGGATACAGGAATAATATAGAACTAGAGGCTTTTAGCAGCAATTAATTACTGCTTGTTAGTTATTCAAATCTAAAAACAGAATAAACAAATTAATAAACTAACAAATACTCAATATTTAAATTAGATGGTATATTTAGAGAGCCAATAAAAAACTATAGTAGGTCTTGATAGCCAGCTGGGTAGAGCAGGGGAAGGTAATTTTCTACACTTCTAATATTTTTCCCTCGGTACTTGGACCACATGCTTTAAAATTACTGCTCAGAAGCTAAATGATTTTCACGTTAACAAAGTAATTAATTTATGAAAACTGAACTTCTCTACATTTGGGTAAGATCAAGCCATTTTTAAGCGTAGTAGTCCTGCACGAATACTCACTTGAACTTTTTATCAAGACATTTAAAGTGTTATGAATCAAAAGCTTTCACATAATATCTACTAACGAATTACATAAACTTTCAAGTGAAATTTAATAGTTAGAAGTTCCAATCAGTGATTGAAAATTAAATATTAAGCCTCATCGGCTATTTTGAAAATCATCTCACAAAGAAGAACGAAGTCGACCAATGAGAGGTCTCCTTCTGTCACCTACAAACTACAACTTGTCATGAAAATTACACACATCTCATTCACTTTGTGAGCTAAATTTATTAGTTTTAAGATATGTTTTTTTAATAAATAAGTGGGAGAAATATACATTTTTATAATTATCTTTTTCTGTTTACATAATTAGATTAAACTCTGACATATTTTTTCTGTAAGGAAAATCCCACCAAACTACAAAAGATAGAGAAAGCAGGTAAACTAGGCTTAGGACTAATATAAAATCAAGGGTTCAACAAATTTTCATGCAAGTGATATTTCTTTAGCACTTAGGCTAGTACTCAAATATATGTTAGTAAAATATTTTTAAATGTGTACATAATCAAGATAGGGAAAGTAGGGACAAAATGGCTTAGGCCCAAAAAACAAACACCTGCTAGGCCCAACCAAAGACCTACCCACCGCCCTCCCCAACATCCTTGGGCAACCTGACCAAAGACCCAAACAGCCTAACCTACCTTTCCCAATCCAACCAGGAAAAAAAGGAAGCAGAAATATGACAAGGAACAAAACAAACACCCAAGACCATACAGAAGACAATAACCCTAGCCTACACCCATGTGAAATATGTAAGTTAAGTGTTTTAAATAATGACAAGGCAGTCGAATGTGACTGCTCCAAATGGTACCACATAAAATGCGTCAACATAACCGAGAAACAATACAAGGCTATGGTTGCTGACAAATATATTTTGACGTGGGTATGTAAGGACTGTAGGCAACTTCGACCAAATATTGATACAGACCCTAAACCAGTACATGACAAGAGTACTAACACAAACTTGGCGAACGAGGACACAAGGGGATACCTCACCTCGTAACACAGAAAACCCTGAAAATGGACAAAACCAGACAAATAGGTCTAGAATCTCGCTAACTCCAACTGATCCGCTAACGATTCAAATAAATGGCATAATTGAAGTTCTAATGACCGATATCAATGACTTGAACAAGCAACTTAAAGAAAAAATTGAGGAAAATTCTAAACTATCGGAAACCATTGTTAAAAAAATGGAAGTGATATACAAACTTGAACAAACTGTACATGAGCTGATCAGGGACACTAACCTAAGTACCAATAGAACTCTAACTGAAACTACTAAATCCCCTGCAACAACTGAGATTCTAAAACAACACAAGACTGATGACAAAAAAGACTGTACCTTCAAAGGGAACAATGAATCTATTAAAATAGACCCAAACGCATGCCACCCTTCTCAACCACTAAACAATGAGGTAGAAGCATTAATAATAAGCGATTCTCTGCTCCGAGATACCGCATACATTATCGAAAAAGAATACAAAGCAAATATAACATCTGAAATAATGCCAGGAGCCAAAATAAGAGACTGCAGCAAATACTTAAACGGGATCGAATACGCCCCTCCTAAAATTATTCTTAACATAGGCTCAAACAATACCCCAATCTCAAAAACCCCAAACCATGTAACCATGGTTGACCCAATTGGGTCAACCATGGTTGAGACCCATCTGGTTGACTATCGAGGCTGGAATGAAGTACTTCACAGGAACTAAATGGTTTGTAAATAGTATCCCATACCGATTTGACGTAGATAGCAATTTTATTTATCAAACAAATGAAGCCTTGAAATTTATGTGCAATCAACTTGGTGCAAATTTCATAGACATAAATTCTAAGCTAACCAACGACTTCATGGCACGAGGCGGAATTCACCTGAATAAGAGAGGAGCATGGAGGCTTGCCAGGACCATACTGGAGGAGACCAAAATTCAACACCATCCCATCACAAATCAAGAAGACAGAAGAACAAAACCTAGGCCTAATAGAAATTCTTTGGTTCCTATCCCAATTGAGAAATCCGAACCACCAATAAAATCATCGGACTTAAGAAAAAACGAAATAGACTCCATTAAAACTTCGGAAAAAGAACCAAACCTGACATTTGATGAAATGCAGAAAAATTGCCAACTTCAATCCTCGACTGGAGAAATAGACCCGACATTGGATGAAACGCTGAATAACTGCCAATCCCAGATCTCGACGGAGGAACTAAACCTAGCGGAGACTTCGGAGAACTACCAAACTTGGACCCCGGCAGAAGAACTGAGCCTAATATTGGATAGGCCTACACAAATGTCGAACAATCAACCTCAGACCTCATCAAATAAGCTAAACCTAACAATGGAGACAGCTCTGGAAAATTGCCAACCTCAGACTTCGGTTGAAAAACTGAACCTAACATCGGAAACAGGACTGGATAACAGCCAACTTCGGATTTCGACTGACCTAGAGCTTGACCCAAACTTGACTCAAACCAAACATCCCAAGCACAGATAATACAACCAAACAACATCATCCCGGAACAGTCAACCAAACCAAAACTTACCAAAACAATTGGATTGACAATATACTACTTAAACATCCAAAGAGGCCTACATAAAAAAACTGACAAACTAATTTTTGAAATTAACAAATTAAACCCTAACATTATTATAACTACCGAACATGGACATAGATTAGAACAATTAAAGCTGGTACACCTAGAAGGTTACAAACTTGCTGCAGAATTTTCTCGTAAAACCTACTTATGGGGTGGAGTAGCAATCTACGCTAGAAACAATATACCATCTACAGCCATTATTCCCATATCAACACAGAATATAAGCCAAGAACAAATTGCAGAAATAGCGGCTATTGAACTACAAAAAAAGAAACAAAAACTGATTATAATAGGAATTTACCGATCACCAACCCGCAACCCTAATGCGTTTTTCGAAATTATAGATGGCTTTCTACAGCAATTCTCAAACAAAAAAAATCATATAATGTTACTAGGTGACATGAACTTTAAACTTCAAAACCAAAACGACCCAGAAGTGATGCAGTTTGAGAACATTATGAGGTCACATAAACTTAATATAATTGAGACTACATTTACCAGAATAACTTCAGTCACAAAAAATCGACTTGATGGCTGTGTAACAAACATAAATCCTACTTTTATAAAGGCTGTAACACAACAAAGTTATATTTCTGATCATGAAGCCATTTTATGCAATATTGAAAATTTCACACCCCCCAAAACTCTACCACATAAAAAAATGTCTAGGCCTATAACTAACAATAACCTGAATCTACTTAAACAGAAACTAAGGGAAGAAACCTGGAATAATGTCTACAACAGTCACTCTGTAAATGATAAATACAATGCCCTAACAAACACAATAAAACTCTACATGTATGAAGTAATGCCAAAAACTTTAAAGACCATAAAAAACAAGAATCCAAATAAGTTCTGGGATGACAATTTACAAAAACTAAAAAACTGTCTTGATGGTGCTAAAAATAAATACCATCTTACCGGACTATACGAAGACAAAATTACTTATTCCAACTTAAAAAGGGCCTACGACCTCGAAATAAAAAAGAAAAAATTCAACCACACAATGAACCGAATTAAAAATTCCGATAACCTAAATAAAGAAACTACCAACATAAAAGAAGACAATGACCAAACTTTCACGCTGAAAATCAATGAAGACTTTGTAAGTGACCCATTTCAAATTGGCAATATTTTCAACGAATATTTTGTAACCCTAGGAATCAACCCTTCAGGAAACCCGGACAGACCATCATTAAACCAACCATTGAACATAAACAGAGGACACCCCCACGAATTATTAACTTTCAAACCAGTAACAAAAAAAGAACTGAAGCAAATTTTATCACAGCTAAAACCTAAACCCTCTTCTGGATACGATGAAATCTCAAATAAAATCATAAAACACTGTCAAGAAGAACTTATCCTACCTCTACAACATATCATCAATTTTTCAATATATCAGGCAATAGTACCAAAAAGAATGAAAGTAGCTACAGTTTACCCAAAAAACAAGAAAGGTGACCGAACACAGATGGAAAACTACCGACCTATATCAATATTACCAACACTCTCCAAATACCTCGAGAAAGTCATTTACTCCCGAATTATGGAACATTTAAATAACATGGACATACTGTCATCACAACAACATGGTTTCAGGAAAAATAAATCGATTAATACAGCACTAAATAAACTTTGTGAGACAATAACTTCATTCTGGGAAAACAAACAACGTGCCTCAGGTATTTTCTTGGACCTGCAGAAGGCTTTCGATAGCCTGGACCGTAACATTTTGATAACAAAATTGGAAGAAATAAACATAAAAGATAAAGCCCTAAGCTGGATCAAAAACTATTTTGAAGATCGAACGCAACAAGTTGAGATAATCTGCCATAAAAACAACATTGAAACAAAAGTAAAATCAACAATCAGACTAACAAAAAGTGGAATTCCGCAAGGATCCGTCCTCGGACCCCTTTACTTCATAATATATATCAATAGTTTTCCTGACTACATGCCACCTGAAAAAACTTGCATAATGTTTGCGGACGACACAACAATTCTCTACCCAACATCTGTAACCAAAAACACCGAAACAGAAGAAACTCTACAGTTAGCTTCCAACATTTGCTCTTCACTAAACCTCAAGATAAATAAATCAAAAACTATTAATATAAATTTTTTAAATAAAAACCAAACCAACCTACAAACTGCAGAAACCACATCAATCACAACAGTAACTGAAACAAGATTCCTAGGAATTTTACTGGACGAAAATCTATCTTGGCAAAACCATATAGAATCATTAGAAAATAAGTTATCATCAGCACTATACGCCATTAGAAGAATTCGCTTGATAACGGATAAAAAAACTTCAAAAATAGCATATTTTGCTCTATTTGAAAGCCACCTTAGATTCGGTATCATAGCTTGGGGCTCTGCAGCCGACCAATATCTACAGAAAATACTCACAATCCAGAAGAGAGCATTAAGAACAATCGAACAAATCCATTTCACCGAACATTGTAAACCATTTTTCATATCCAGTGAAATCCTTACTCTACCATCCTTATATATCATTGAAACTATCAAGTTTTTAAAATTAACACCACCAAAAGTAAGGAATGACTGTCATAAACTCAACCTAAGAAACTCAAAACTCAACTACAACTTTGACCATCATAGATTAACTAAAACTAGCAAAAATCCACAAATAATAGGAGTAAAGCTTTTTAATTCTCTACCTGATGAACTAAAAAAATCAATAACATTAAACCTTTTCTTAAAAAACTAAAACAATACTTGTTAAATAAACCTTATTATAGCTTAAAAGAATTTTTTGATGACCATAGTAATTACAATAAATAGGCCCAAAAACTAGAAAAAAACTCTGCTCACAATTACACTTCACACACACATACATAAACACAACATATGAAGACTGAAGATTTGTGACGATTCCCTGGTCTCTACGACTATGGAGAAGAGGACCTAGCTAAAAGGTAAAGGTAAAGGGGGTACAGCACCACAACTTGCTTCTAATACAAATTAAAGACCAAGAAGTACAAATTGTGTCTGCCTTAACAGAGATTCAGAAGTTAAAATGTCATGTGGGGCATTGTGGGATGAAATTGGAAAATCAACCAGTCATGTTGAGCCAGCTGCATCCGTCAGTGTGGATCCATCTCAGCTGCCCCTTACAACCAACGAAAATGGGGAGAAGGTAGGCCAAGAGTAATAACTACACACTTAGTGCTAGAATACGTTTAGCAGTTTAGTAGTGTAATAATTAATTAATCTAAAAATTAATTGAATGAAAAAAGATTCAAAACTATTCAATGAGTTGAAAGCAAGTAAATTGATTTACAAAGTTAAGATGGGCTTTAATATACTAGCTGATAATCATGGATTTGTTTGTGAGTCTTTTCTTCTTATTGGTTTAGGAAGTGCTGCATTCTGTTGGTAACCAGAGGAACTATTTCAAACTACGGCTTTATGTTTTGGTGTAAACAAATGTGAGCATTAGCACGATCGCTGCAGAATCATAGGCAATAATAACTAACCGCCACCCTGAAACAAAAAAACCCTCAAAACACAGAGCTGAAGATTTTAGAGGTTTATTCTAGGCGTATCATTTAGTTTTAACATTGACTTTATAACTAAAAGGATTCTGCTCATGCTTATGGATGTTTTGAAACCAGAAATGGAGCACTTGCAAAATTAGTTCAGCACTCGTCACCAAAGATTGTACCAGGAGTTTGATTTGAGGCTGAAGAAATTTATCTGGAAAATGTGAAATTTTTATTAGAATCAAAAGCTAAAGTATTGTATAGGAACTACCAGGCTAAAGTATGGTATAGGGTTGAAAAAGTTATTCACCATGGTTGTTAATACCCATCTCACCAGGCCAGAGTGAATATGTTAACACCTATCGCACCAGGCCTACAGTGAACGTGTTAATACCTATCGCACCAGGCCTGCAGTGAACATGTTAATACCGATCGCACCAGGCCTGCAGTGAACATGTTAATGCCTATCGCACCAGGCCTACAGTGAACGTGTTAATACCTATCGCACCAGGCCTGCAGTGAACATGTTAATACCTATCGCACCAGGCCTGCAGTGAACATGTTAATACCTATCGCACCAGGCCTACAGTGAACGTGTTAATACCTATCGCATCAGGCCTGCAGTGAACATGTTAATACCTATCGCACCAGGCCTACAGTGAACGTGTTAATACCTATCGCACCAGGCCTGCAGTGAACATGTTAATACCTATCGCACCAGGCCTGCAATGAACATGTTAACACCTATCGCACCAGGCCTGCAGTGAACATGTTAATACCTATCGCACCAGGCCTGCAGTGAACATGTTAATACCTATCGCACCAGGCCTGCAGTGAACATGTTAATACCTATCGCACCAGGCCTACAGTGAACGTGTTAATACCTATCGCACCAGGCCTACAGTGAACATGTTAATACCTATCGCACCAGGCCTACAGTGAACGTGTTAATACCTATCGCACCAGGCCTGCAGTGAACATGTTAATACCTATCGCACCAGGCCTGCAGTGAACATGTTAATACCCATCTCACCAGGCCTGCAGTGAATATGTTAACACCTATCACACCAGGCCTACAGTGAACGTGTTAATACCTATCGCACCAGGCCTGCAGTGAACATATTAACACCCATCGCACCAGGCCTGCAGTGAACATGTTAACACCTATCGCACCAGGCCTGCAATGAACATGTTAATACCTATCGCACCAGGCCTACAGTGAACGTGTTAACACCTATCTCACCAGGCCTGCAGTGAACGTGATAATACCTATCTCATTACATTACATTGTCATTAAGATGCCAACCACCAGAAAGAGGTATTTTAAGGGGAATATGAGTGTAGGATGATTGTGGAGCGATTTTGTAGTCTTGTCACTGACTAAGGCCGACATGTTCCTTATAATACAGGACTGTTAATTAATAGCTAAGCAGCCAATGGCAACTAAGGGACCTACATTTTAACTTGGAATCTGAGCCACAATTCCACCTTGTTTACAATTTACGGACTGGTCTAAATATACACAGCGTCCACAAGCCATCGCTCATAACTATCCACAATTCGTGACCTACAAGTCTCTCACCAGGTCTGCAGCGAACGTGTCAACCCCTTTCTTACCTGGCCTACAGCAAACATGTTAACATCTACCTCGTCAAAGCCTTTGCCTACATTGAGGCTTGTTAGTGATGTTGCTGATCTGTTTATACATCAAGTTTAACAATTACGGAAGGTCTTTTACGGACTGACATAACATATAAATTAAAAATGAATGAAATGAGCTAATATTCAGCAATGAGCATCGTCCTCTTCAACTCAGCGGAGAGCGATCTTTAAAACTCATGCCCCTTTACATAACTCTTCTCAATTTTGGTTTTGATTTTTGTGGATATTTTCCATTTGCTATCACTGATTAGTAAATGTCCGTGAAATTCTAAATAAAACATAAAATCACCATCGCCAATAATGAATTTCAAACAACAAAACTCTTCCAAATCCGATATAGCATTTGCATTTGAATCAGTGATTTTTTCAAAGAAGTCCACACATAATCTAGCTGTAAGATGACTTGGTGGCTGTAACACTAAAAACAGTTTTATTTATGCCCTAAGTTTTTTTGTTTGGAATGAATTTGTTTATTAAGCTAATGGAATTTTTCATCAGGTATTCCGATTTTTCTACTGGGATGCTTATGAGGACATATTCAAACAGCCAGGGACAGTATACTTATTTGGCAAAGTCCTCATTCCAAAAGCAAATGCACATGTCAGTTGCTGCGTTATTATGAAAAATGTGGAACGGACGATTCAGTTGCTGCCGAGAGAAGAAGTAAGGATTGTAGTAATTTTTTCTATGTTATATTTTTATGTAATGCATTTATGCTTGATATGGACAGAGTTTTAATTCCTCAGTTAATAGTTAGAATAAAGATGTATGAATGGTACTCTGAATACAGTAAAGGGCAGTAAGTTTGTTAAGAGGAAATTGCAATAAGCTTATAAAGCAGCTAAAACTATTCACAGAGTTATTCTAGTTTTTTTTATGATTGCTGAAAATAAAGTATAACTTTGATAAGAAGACTCAAGGGGACTCTTTCATTTAACATTTACATTTAATGTAATTACAATTTTAAGGGGACTTGATAAGTTCACTTGTTGTCGAGTTTTTTGTCTTATCAACATTTCTTAGTTTTAAACATGGATGAGGAACGCATATCACATTATATATTCACAAAGGGTGTGGTTAAAATAGTACTTTCTATCATTATAAAATGTATTATTTAAGCAGCCCAAATTACAGTTACCCCAAATACTGGTCATCGATTGTCACTTCTCAAATATCCACTTTCCTAAAACCAAAACCTTGACATAGGTCCCTTTAAAACAGTTCAACGGCGAAGCCAAAAAAAATTTGGAAGCCCGTCCGACCTTGTTTTTTTTCTACAGTCGTTATTAGGGCGGTACAAAAATATCTTTGGCTGGTACAAAAAGGTACAAAAATATGATATGATTTTTATTTTAACCAAGTTTTGTTTTTAGTGTAGACTTTGGATCCGACTTTAGCAGGCGTTATATCTCCGATGTGAAAGGGGTACAAAATTTTCTTTTTGCGGTACAAAAAGGTACAAAAAAGTACAAAATTCTGATAAAAATTATTTTTTATTTTAATGAAGTTGTGTTTTTGTGTAGAACTAGGATCCGACTTTGAAAAACTCCAAACAAAACCTTAAAATGGTGGGTACGAAATGTTTTATTTGTACCGTTGAGCGGTACAAAAATAGTACAATAAAATAGCATAGTTAATTTTAAAATTTTAAGCACATGTGTTTTTGTGTAGACCTTGGATCCGACATTGTTTTCTTCCTACAGATGTTATTCGGGCGGTACAAAAATGTCTTTTGGTGGTACAAAAAGGTACAAAAATATGATATAATTTATTTTTAATTTTAACCCAGTTGTGTTTTTGGTGTAGACTTGGGATCCGACTTTTGTATGCACTATATCTCCGATGTGATAAAGGTACAAAATTTTCTTTTTGCGGTACAAAAAGGTACAAAAAAAGTATGAAATTGTCATATAGGTTTTGTACTATTTATCAGAAGTCGGCTCACAGCTCTATAGAGCTGAATTACATGGCTGGATCAATGAAAAACTTATAAGTTTGCTCTCACTTGGTAGCGCTAACATCGTTGCTCGCAAAAATCACCATTGTGTTTTACATCTAGTGATTAGATAATCAATTAATATGGGTCGTAAACTGTTGAGAAATGCAACTTTTTTTTTTACTTTTCAGGTTGTTGATCTAAAAACAGGAAAATCAACTGGAAAACTTGTTACTATGGAGGATGTTTATAATGAATGGAATGAGAAAATATCTGTCAAATACAAAATTGACCCTTTCAAACATAGAGTGGTTGAAAAACATTACGCTTTTGAGATTGATGATATACCGAAAACCAGTCAGTATCTTGAAGTGAAATATTCAGTAAGTAAATGTAATGTCATATGTATATTGATAGCCAAGCATGATTTTTGTGATATTTTTTCTTACCGTGTGTGCAACGTATCAAAAATGTAAGCACGCCATTAGAAAAGTACTTTTCTTTAGATAACCCCCCCCCCTCCTCATCTAAGTAGAAGCATCTACTCGAGTAATTACTCGCAAGTCGAGTACTCGCCCACCCCTTGTGAGGTTACAAGTGTCACATTTAAACTGGGTCTCCTTTTTTTAAATGTGGGATTAAAAAAAAATTATTATTATGGGAAGTTTATTATTATTACTTTTATTATTATAGGATGTTTGTAAATTATTGACCTTCAGCATAAGTTTTCTTTAGATTTGGAGATATTTTGTCATGTCCTGAAGTAAATTTATTAGGAGCGGATTAATAATTCGTTTTGGTTTGTGTACAAAAATAATTAAAAGAGAGAGAGGTTATGACAATACTACTCTTCCTACAAATCCTTTAGTTCAAGAAATATGTTCAGGGTTTTAAATGTCCCCAACCTCCAACTATTTCCATAATTTTTCAAAATATCAATTCCTGACCACCCCCCAAACATTGTTGGATGGAGGTATAACTGGGGAAAAAATCCAAATTGAAATAATGGGTCACAACGCCACCTTTATATTTGAACAAAAAATTGTGTCTAGTATGGAGGAACCAAGATGGCTGAAAATTACCACCCATTGAAAATTAAGTATCCACTTCAGACCAATCTGGACATAACTCTTTGGAACGGCAAAGAAAAGCAACGTGAACAAACTACAAGCATTCCAATCAAAATTATTAAGATTAATCACTGGCGCTCCGGCATAAAACAACAGGACTCTACACCACGACTTGAAAATTCCATTTATTGATGAAGTTACCAAACAGTTATACAGGACTTTCCACGATAGAACATCCCACCACTCGAACACACTCATTGAACAACTTTCCAGACAACACGACGGCGTAAGAAGACTCTGACGGAGGCGGAGCAGAGAACTGACTTTCCATATTAACTTCTTTTTTTGACAAACCTGAGTTTCAACCAGTGGGTTTATAACTACATTTTTCATTGATCAAGTTATTTATTTTCACATTTGTCATTTTTGCATTTGGAAATAGTGCAAAATTGTATTGTACCAAATATAAAATCAAAGTTAAACAAACAAAGTATCCACTATCATTTTATGTTTTTGGATGGTCAGGGGGTTGAAATTAAAAAAAAAAAATTATAAATGGTGGGGAGGGCATTTAAAACTCACCATGTTGATTTGGCATTTTGAAAACTTTGGTTTGTAATTTTAATTTATCTTCAATTTTAATAGTTGTTAATTTTTGCATTATATCGGAAATATTTAAAAATTGATTGTTGAACATTTTGTTTGGATTTAAAATCCATCAGACATTTAATATTTAAACAATGTAATATTTACTTAAAACATTTTATTTAAGGAGTAAATTTTTGATTGATGTTAGCTAATGCAAATTAGAAATTGTTACATGAGCTTTCTTTTTCATTTAGTAACAAATTATGATTATTGTTCTAGCCCAGTATGGCTCAGTTGCCAAAAAATCTGGTGGGAGAGACAATTGCTCATGTTTTTGGAACCAATTCCTCTTTTCTGGAACTACTTCTTTTACAACGAAAGATAAAAGGCCCTTGTTGGCTAGACTTAGCAGAACCTGCTTTGGCTACAAATCCTGTCAGCTTTTGTAGAATTGAGGTAAGAATTTAAATAATAGAAGAAGAAGAAAATAAAAGAGTCAAAGGTTAATTTAAACCAGGGGTCTGTGTGTCCCCGAATTTTTCAGGTTGGGCCGGGTCAAGAGCTGGTCTGAGACATCGGGTCCGGGCAAACAATATTTCGGGCCAAGATCGGGTCGGGTCGCGCCTGATAAGTTACTACCGCCGTTTACCCGGGGATCAAATTTACGTGCGATTTACATGTGTGCGATGAATTTTACAGCTGCTCGCGAGTTACGCTAAGCTACATCTGCCGTTTATCCGAAATTGACAGATTCTTTATTGCGGCCGCTCGCTAGCTTCACAAATAAACAGCATTATCTGTTCATTTGTGGTCGGCAAATACGCGCGACTGTTTTTACTTTCTCCCTCCTATACATAGTATATGGAGAAAGTATTGTTTTCGTCAAAATTTTCGAATTTGAGTTGTTAGTGGATATATTCGTTTTAGTGCTCCCTGAATCCAAAAAAGTGGTTTTTGGCGTGGTGTCTGTCTGTCTGTCTGTGTGTGTGTGTGTGGATGTATGTGTGTCTGTGTGGATGTAAACAAAGCTAGAGACGACACCAGTGGTCCGATTTTCATGAAACTTGGCATGTAGGTATAAAGCCGTGGTATCTCCAGGCGTATTTTTCATTTTTTTGAATTTTTGATTTTTAAGGGTATTTACCCCATAAAAACCCATAAAAAATGCCAAAAATCCAAATTTCTCAAAAACGGCTCTAACGATTTTGATAAAAATTTCATGGTTTTTAGTGCTTAGGATGACAAATAAAATGACACCAACCGCATGTATGTAAAAATTCAGGTTCAGAAGTTATGGGGGTTTAAGAGTTAAAAAATTCACATTTTTCAAATTTCACAAAATTTGTAACTTTTAAAGAAAATATACTTGCAACCATTACATTTGGCTTGAAAAACTAAATAATCTAGTATCTTGAATCATTAGTCTATGTCAACTTGTTACAAAGATAATTGATATTTTAGTTTGGCGGTAAATGCAGTACGTTGTCCAGTGTTATTCATATGGCAAATATTCAAAAACCGATATCTCCATTATTTACTAACCGATTTTGATAAAATTTGGTATATATTTGTGTGATGATTAATTGTTAATTTGTTTTATTTTACTTTAAATGTTTTCTGGTTTTAAATGACTTGAAGGGAGAAAGTATGTGTCAGTTTCCTGATACCGTTTATTTTTATGGCTGATCACTAGTTTTGCAAAGTTGCATTTAGTTTTTTCGATCAGCATACACGCGATCGTTTTTTGTGGCCGACCACGACTTTTGCAAGGCTACATTTGCCGATAATCAGCAATCGGCAAATACGCGTGATTGTATTTTGCGGCAGATCGTGAGTTTGCAAAGTTGCATTTCGTTTATTTACAATCGGCAAATAGTGGTGATTGTTTTTGGCGGCCGACCGCGACTTTTGTAAGGCTACATTTTCAGATTATCGGCGATCGGCACATACGTCAAAGTCAAACAATCTTTATTCACATATATACACAAGCGTGTACAATTGAATAGTGTCACAGTGCCCTTAATTCAGAACATAGTTCTTAAAATTTAAACCTCCACACTACATTATACAACCTCCAAACCAAAATATTCATCTATAGAATAAATTGTTTTATCAATTAGGTACTGTTTTAAATTTTTTCTAAATTTAGATAATGGCTTTATGTTTTTTATATTTTGTGGCAATGCTCGAAAAAATTTACGCGCGATCATATTTTGCGGCAGATCGTGAGTTCCAAAAAGCTTTATCTGCTGTTTAACCGCGACCGACAGATACGTGTTATCGTTTTTCACAGCCGGCCACGAGTTTTACACAACAATAACCTCAACAGTAGTTCATTAACTCACAGAAGAATGGATTTCAACAGTTATCTAGAAATACCATCTCTTAAGAATTCGGAAATTGAAATTATCCCTAAATTTTGCTCTAACCTTGCATTTTACAACTTTGAATTTGTATTCACAGTTTATGTTGTTTATTGGCGCTATGGTCGTTGTGATAAAGTGTGGCTTTGTAATGATAATAATCATTGTTATGACTCTCATCATTTTTTGGATGAATTTTGTTCACAATAATAGATAGTTGTTTATCTTAATTTTTTGTAGTTGGTTAAAATTGTATTATAATTTAATTTTAACCTACAAAAAATTATTAGGTCGTGATAGATAGTTATAATTTTCGTCTATTAATTTTTTATTTAATTTCTTGATTTAGCTATGGTTGTAGTTAATTCATGCGAAAGAAATTATTTTAATATTTTTAGCCCAACCCCATTTTGGCCCGAGACCCCAAAGCAAAAAATTAAAGGCCGACCCGACCCGACCCGTCTGGCCTGCAGACCCCTAGTTTATACTCAGCATTTTCAATAGGCTTGTCAGTATGACAATGGACTCTCATTTGCATACTATAAAAAATTCAACTGAATAATGAGGATGGAACATTCTTTATCATCTCTCAGCTGCCCCCACAGCTTGTATTGTTCCCCTGTGCAGGTGATAGTGGACGACACCTACAACCTGAGCGTGTGTGCCACCCTCTCGCCCCCGCCGCCCCTCGCCCTGGCCTCCATAGCTTGTATGTTCCCCTGTGCAGGTGATGGTGGACGACACCAACAACCTGAGCGTGTGTGCCACCCTCTCGCCCCCGCCGCCCCTCGCCCTGGCCTCCATAGCTTGTATGTTTCCCTGTGCAGGTGATAGCGGACGACACCAACAACCTGAGCATGTGTGCCACCCTCTCGCCCCCGCCGCCCCTCGCCCTGGCCTCCATAGCTTGTATGTTCCCCTGTGCAGGTGATAGTGGACGACACCAACAACCTGAGCGTGTGTGCCACCCTCTCACCCCCGCCGCCCCTCGCCCTGGCCTCCATAGCTTGTATGTTCCCCTGTGCAGGTGATAGTGGACGACATCAACAACCTGAGCATGTGTGCCACCCTCTCGCCCCCGCCGCCCCTCGCCCTGGCCTCCATAGCTTGTATGTTCCCCTGTGCAGGTGATAGCGGACGACACCAACAACCTGAGCGTGTGTGCCACCCTCTCGCCCCCGCCGCCCCTCGCCCTGGCCTCCATAGCTTGTATGTTCCCCTGTGCAGGTGATAGTGGACGACACCAACAACCTGAGCATGTGTGCCACTCTCTCCCCCACCGCCCCTCGCCCTGGCCTCCATAGCTTGTATGTTCCCCTGTGCAGGTGATAGTGGACGACACCAACAACCTGAGTGTGTGTGCCGCCCTCTCGCCCCCGCCGCCCCTCGCCTTGGTCTCCATAGCTTGTATTGTTCCCCTGTGCAGGTGATAGTGAACGACACCAACAATCTGAGTGTGTGTGCCACCCTCTCGCCCCCGCCGCCCCTCGCCCTGACCTCCGTAGCTTGTATGTTCCCCTGTGCAGGTGATAGTGGACGACACCAACAACCTGAGCGTGTGTGCCACCCTCTCGCCCCCGCCTCCCCTCGCCCTGACCTCCGTAGCTTGTATGTTCCCCTGTGCAGGTGATAGCAGACGATACCAACAACCTGAGCGTGTGTGCCACCCTCTCGCCCCCACCGCCCCTCGCCCTGACCTTCGTAGCTTGTATGTTCCCCTGTGCAGGTGATAGCAGATGACACCAACAACCTGAGTGTGTGTGCCACCCTCTCGCCCCCGCCGCTCCTCGCCCTGACCACCGTAGCTGTTATGTTCCCCTGTGCAGGTGATAGCAGAAGACACCAACAACCTGAGCGTGTGTGCCACCCTCTCGCCCCCGCCGCCCCTCGCCCTGACCTCCGTAGCTTGTATGTTCCCCTGTGCAGGTGATAGCAGACGACACCAACAACCAGAGCGTGTGTGCCACCCTCTCGCCCCCGCCGCCCCTCGCCCTGACCTCCGTAGCTTGTATGTTCCCCTGTGCAGGTGATAGCAGACGACACCAACAACCTGAGCGTGTGTGCCACCCTCTCGCCCCTGCCGCCCCTCGTCCTGACCTCCGTAGCTTGTATGTTCCCCTGTGCAGGTATTAGCAGGCGACACCAACAACCTGAGCATGTGTGCCACCCTCTCGCCCCCGCCGCCCCTCGCCCCCTGCCCCTCGCCCTGAACTCCGTAGCTTGTATGTTCCCCTGTGCCGGTGATAGCAGACGACACCAACAACCTGTGCGTGTGTGCCACCCTTTCGCCCCTGCCACCCTTTCGCCCCTGCCGCCCCTCGCCTTGGTCTCCATAGCTTGTATGTTCCCCTGTGCAGGTGATAGTGGACGACACCAACAACCAGAGCATGTGTGCCACCCTCTCACCCCCGCCGCCCCTCGCCCTGGCCCCCACAGCTTGTATGTTTCCCTGTGCAGGTGATAGCAGACGACACCAACAACCTGAGCGTGTGTGCCACCCTCTCGCCCCCGCCGCCCCTCGCCCTGACCTCCGTAGCTTGTATGTTCCCCTGTGCAGGTGATAGCAGACGACACCAACAACCTGAGCGTGTGTGCCACCCTCTCGCCCCCGCCGCCCCTCGCCTTGACCTCCGTAGCTTGTATGTTCCCCTGTGCAGGTGATAGCAGACGACACCAACAACCTGAGCGTGTGTGCCACCCTCTCGCCCCCGCCGCCCCTCGCCTTGACCTCCGTAGCTTGTATGTTCCCCTGTGCCGGTGATAGCAGACGACACCAACAACCTGAGCGTGTGTGCCACCCTCTCGCCCTGCCGCCCCTCGCCCTGACCTCCGTAGCTTGTATGTTCCCCTGTGCAGGTGATAGCAGACGACACCAACAACCTGAGCGTGTGTGCTACCCTCTCGCCCCCGCCGCCCCTCGCCCTGGCCTCCATAGCTTGTATGTTCCCCTGTGCAGGTGATAGCGGACGACACCAACAACCTGAGCGTGTGTGCCACCCTCTCGCCCCCGCCGCCCCTCGCCCTGGCCACCATAGCTTGTATGTTCCCCTGTGCAGGTGATAGCGGACGACACCAACAACCTGAGCGTGTGTGCCACCCTCTCTCCCCCGCCGCCCCTCGCCCTGGCCTCCGTCTGCCTCCGCACGGCCCTCCATGCCCGCAGCCACCAGCCGGAGATCGTCATGGCTTCTGTCACCGTGCATCACAACTTCTGCGTGGACAAGCCTGTCAACTCCAAGGAGCCATTCCAGGAACTATTCTGTGGTACAGAATGATTTAGATGTTTGGGTTTATATTATAAAAGTTTGGATAGAACAAGAGTCATCACCCCCAAAACCATGGACCCCCAAACATGGGATCACCTTCAAAACCAAACTTTCACCATTCCTCATTTACATTATTTCAAATGTAGCAACAGAGTCAACGTAGAGTGTTAAATATACTGAACAAACTTATTTTAGTTTACACATCTGTTGAAGTTAAGCAATGGATCTTAAACTATTTAATATAGTACCTGTCCTAAAGTAGAACACAAACAGCTAGATAAGTTTGCACTTGAAACATTCACAAAATTAATATACGAGGGCTGCCCAGAAAGTAACAGACGTTTTGTCTCTACATCTAGCCCAGTTGTCTCATCTCCGTGACTGATAGTGCGGCCTAAACCTCCACTCCTGGTCCAAATCTGAGCCAAGTCTCGTTGCCGACCAACCACGCATTTCCTTTTACAGCTTTTCAAAATGGCGGTGTCAATTGAAAATCCCGCCGATGTGAGTAATGTGATTTTGATAGTGTTTTGCGGTGTTTTGCGGCCTAAAAAGTTTATTCCGTGTTGAATTTAAGCCTAGAAGAGAAAAAAGTAATCCTGAGTCTATTGCGAGGCCTTACATTGGCTTGATATGCCATTCGAAACATACAACATGGATAAATCCAATCGCATGCGAGAGTGTTGCTGATCCAACAACACTCCAACAACATGCGACGCGGCGCCCGCAGCGCCCACCCCACAAAGCAGCAACACTTCACATAACTTTACCGCCCCAAGTGAGACATTTTCAGACGAACCTCTACAACCCATGGGTCTTAGTGATTAACTTCTTTCAAGGTTAAGGGAATTTTTAGGCAGGAAAGTGTTTGCATATGGTAAGGAACTGAAAGAAGCAACATTATCAGGTTAAATAAATTTGGCGGGACTTTCAAAGGACACCCACCATTTTGAAACGCTGTAAGAATGAAATGTGTGATCGGTCGGCAACAAGACTTGGCTCAGATTTGGGTCAGGAGTGGAGGTTTAGGCCGCACTATCAGTCACGGAGATGTCACCACTTGGTTAGATGTAAAGACAAAAACGTCTACATCTCATTACTTTCTTGACAGCCCTTGTATTTCAACAACTGTTGGTTTACTTTGAATTGCATAAGTTACAACAGAACAAACAACAACAACAGTAACAAACCAATCAGAACCAACAATAAAACAAAAAATCATAACAAATCCATTATGAACAACAAAATCATAACATTATCCATTTGAATAAAACATAAACTTTGATTCTTTGTATCTCGGAAACTTTTAGGAATTTTGAAAAATCACTCCTTAGGGGGTGCCTATGCTGTAAGAGGATTATACAAGCAAAGTTTCAAGCTTTTAGGTGCAATGGTTCGGCCTGGGCATTGATCGGAATTTCACTATCATACCTATAAATAAAGCCTTAATCTTTTAACGTGGCTTGACTTAAGTGGTATGTCACGATATTAGTGTGATTTCTATTTGTTCCGGGTACAGTATGTAAAGCCTTGGCCTAGTAGTTCACTGAATTGCCAGTAGGAACGACTCTAGGCTGTGCATGAGAAACGTCTCAGCCGACAACAGTGGCATTGTGGCTGTGCAGTCTGAGGCAATACTGATTAGTGTAAAGTTGAAGCTGTTCGGAACTTGCACAAGTTCGATTCCTGGTACATGCAGTCCCTATGAGGCTTGCAAACATGTGGCTCAGATTAAGGGATGTCGCGCCTAAAGTAAGCGTTGTTCTGCTTGGGTGGAAGTTGACAGCATGAGCATGTTTAGTAGGGACTGCATAAATACCTGTTTAGCTTATTTTACATTTGTATAGAGAAGGAGGAGACAATTTTTTTATTTTTTTTATTTATTTTGCATACGGTATATTTGATAAATTTTAACATCTAAAATGGACATCACCAAAAATGAACAAAATAAAACTTTAATAAATAAAACTTAGGACAATAGACAATATCTTTAATTACATATTCGTTGAGAACAGTAATACGACATACATAACAATTTTTAAATAGGAGAGTCCATGAGGAATTCCTTTTCCTTTTAGTAAGGTCTTTCCAGCAGCCATTTGGTGAGTGCCGACTTGAATGTCCTTGTTGGCTCCTTCTTCAGGTGGTCTGGCAGGTGATTGTAGTAGAGGGCTCCTTTGTAGGATGGTTTTTTTTTGCAAAAAAGCTGAGGTGATGTGGTGGAAGGGCAAAGTTTGTGGCATGTCTTGTGT
This sequence comes from Flexamia atlantica, assembly GCA_035578135.1. Classification (NCBI taxonomy): domain Eukaryota; kingdom Metazoa; phylum Arthropoda; class Insecta; order Hemiptera; family Cicadellidae; genus Flexamia; species Flexamia atlantica. Next base: position 200,671,847 of record JAQJVK010000001.1, on the reverse strand, counting down.
TGTGCTAATGAAGGTCCTGGTGTCTGGTTTGTTGTGTAGAAACTGCATGTAAAATTACTTCTCGGATGTAGAGTGACATTACTGTGAGGATTTTTAGTTCCTTGTATGCTTGTATGCTTTTTGGGAGAGGGTAGAACAAAAAAAAACAAACACACCTTTTTGGTTAAGGGTAGAACTAAATACGTGACTCATCCCTTGAAGAAAATAAATAAATAAAATTTAAAAAATAAAATTCTTTCTGGATATTAAAATATAAAATCTATCGCAAACAGCGGACAAGAGGAAGAGACAGAATTTAAGAAGAACCTGACCATTATATTGACGTATGTGGTCCAATGCTGGCCATAAAATAATAATAATAATAATCTATCTATTATACTAATTTGCTAAGGAATTTCTTGTGTACAGCAAAACTCCTTTATTTATTAACCGATTTTGATGATTGAGGTGTCAAATTAAAGGAAATTTTCTGTAGAGGTTATGGAATAATTTTTGTAATCCTATGTTCAATGTGCTTTGCCCCACTGGACTTTAAAGTTCCCATGTATTTTAAATGGAAGTTTATTTTACCAAACATATGGTTTATATAAATTATTTTTTAATTAACAGCTGTCTTGAGAAAACCCTTATGTCTATTCTTGGATTTTCTTAACGAGTCCATGTGCAGAAAATTTCCGCGCATGTAGGGGAGGTAAAACCCCTCCCGTCATTCATCTTTCCCCTTCAAAATACGGAACGGATTAGAAGAACTATTTCTTTTTCGTATGCAACTGCTATTTAGAAACATGTTTTTATGGTAACTGTTCTTTTACCGGTTGCAGTTGCAACAGTTTCCTTTCACTATTATTCAAAAGCTGTGAAGAATTTTTTGGGTTTCTTTCTTAGATCAGAGGGTGGAAAGAAAATTACGAGTACCGAAAGGTTTTTTTGTCGTGCATACTATATGAAATAGTGCATTTTAAAGGCATATTTTTCATGTTAACCACTTTTTTAACGTTTAGCTTAGAGCGTTAGAGTGTGCATGGTACATTTTTCCATCTCCGTAGTGGTGAAGAACAAAGATGTAAAGATTACTCACAACTGAACTTGACACTGCGTGTTTACCAGGCCTAGAAAACATTCACAACGAACATGTTAAAATTGAACTTTAGGTGTCTGCCTGGTGTAGGCTTATTAGTGAACAAAAAAGGTAAAGCGAATATGAACAAATTATAAGTTTCTTGTACGTAAAATATCAGAAATTAGGATGTACTAAAAACACACATAGTTATGATTACAGATGTAGAGCTTATTTGGTTTTTAAACACCGATTAATAGCTTCTTTTTAAACAAATTTTCAGCATGGATCGTTCCTAAGCGCTCTTTCAAGGCCTCAAACAGCATAATACACCGAATGTTTGCAGCAGGGGTGCCGATCCCCCCCAAGAGCTATGACGCCAATCCCCCCCAAACATTTCCAGACTCTATCAAATATCCCCCCTCCGCACAACGGCACAACATATATTTATGACATCCTATTCAAGCAGAGGACATTAAAAATAATCTGGGTTAATTTAAGTTACATCACTTTCAAATTTTAAACATATTTCCGACTAAAAGTTAACAATATTAATTATACTTAAAAATTATTATTTTTATTAAACTTTGATTTTATTAGTTGTCAGTTATTTCCGGAACATCGTCTGGGGGAGAAGACAAGTGTAGCCTTTTACCATTCTTGAGCCTTGGCCTGAAAACTCAAGGCATTTAGTTTTATCACAAATACTAAAATGTACACGTAAACGAGGACATTAGGTAGCTACCTCCAAAAAAGTCAATATCCTTCTATCATCATAAGCTTCACTCCAACCGTTCACTAAACCACTGTCCCAATACACGACTGACGCTCTCATTTGTACTACAAGGTCATGATCTATCCCTTAATCATAAACACCCATCACATGTAGGCCTATACAGCAGGCCACTTGACAACATGTCAACATAACAACACCCACAACAACTGACCCTGCCACTATCCACTATCCCAAGTTTTTCGCACTTACGAAAAACACTAAAATTCTGAATTTATGTGAGTTCATTCCACATTACGTAGCTGGTCGATGATATTTAATGGAATGAATTAAGAATTATTTCATCCTTTTTTGGCGGAAATATGTCATTCTGTCATGAAGCTGTTATTACTGCATTTTTAAATTGAAGTTTTACAATTTTTACAATCCCCTGCTCCTAAATATTTAAAAACTTTTTAACGCCCCCTTCGCTCCTAGAAATAATCCTTAAAACGTCAATGCGATATTGGGGAGAATAATTAATTTTGCTAATGGATGACCGATTAAAATTTTGCTTTATCACCATTTTTACTTCCCCCCCCCCCCTAAAATGTGGTGATCCTTTTCTAAGTCCCCCTCTAGAAAAAAACCTGTGAAACGTCAGGGCTATATGGTAGGGAGAATAGTTCGTTTTGCTATTAGTTGACTGATTGAAGTTTTAGTTGTATTTCCATTTTTCATTTCCTTCCTAAAAAGGACCTGTTCATTTAATCACACCCATCCTCCCCAAAAATAATCTTTATAACGTCAAAGCTATATTGAGGGGAGATCATTAATGTTGCTATTAGGTGACCTATTGAAGACTTTGTTGTGTTACCAGTTTTAAATTTCCCTGCCAAAAAGTAAATGTCCATTTCAACCCAACCTTCCCCCCTAAAATTAATCCTTAAAACGTCAATGCTGTATTGGGGGGAATCGTTAATTTTGCTATTAGATGACTGAATGAAGATTTTATTGTGTTGACACTTTTAAATTTCCCCGGAAAACAGTAATTACTGTATACATTTCAATGCACCTTCCCTCTCCTCAAAATAAGTTTTAAATCGTCAAAGCTATATTGGGGGGGAATTATTAATTTTACTTTTTCAAGTGTACCAAAGCAAATTGCATTTCCCCCCTAGAAGTAGTTGAGTAATTTATCGATAGGAAACAGGACAGGTTGAAAGAATTAATTTGTTTGTGTCCGGTTGGAGTGAGTCTCGTGGACTGAGCCAGTTTGGCTGCTTGCGTGCCGCGGCCGCCACGGAAGAAACAAGTGAGAAGGAACGCTGATGGTATACACTGGACAGTCGTGCCGTGCGGGCATGTCCACGTTATATATCCCTATTTCGTACATTGAAAATAAAAATTTTAATTTATATGCAAATTTAAATAGTGTAGCAATTAATTTATTTTTGACGATTTATTGGTAAAATTAGTAGTAGTACATTTTACCTGTACAGTAAACAAATCAAACAAAAAATCCCCCCCAAAAAATTCTATGACGCCATTGGCGTCATAATCCCCCCCTGTAGGCACCTCTGGTTTGCAGGGAAAGTCAGGTTCACCCTGGTTCGACGATAGTGAATTCCCACCATTTTTGACGTTCACTCCTGCTCGTTATAGATCGCATTCGCATTCGTCAGCACTCGATCTAGTAGGCCTAAAGCATCACGTATCAGAAAATCCCGCACCGTCTTGGATATCAACGTTAATTTATCCGCTTAACACTGAACACTGATGCCTTCTTTTATGTTTATTGATTTGCGAATTTGAATCGCTAAAATAGTGGTACTTTACGTTGGTCTGGTGTGACTGCACCCTTCCTCATGCGTGAACGCTAAATTTTAGCAAACTACATCGAGCATCTGAGAACATAAGGGTAGGCTACTGTTACTCTTGCCGAGTTCTAAGATCAAATGCCATTAGTTTTAACCCTCTCCCCTCTAAACGCCTAGTTAACTTCGTAATTAAAAATATAAACTAAACTAATAATAAATTAATTAAATAAAAAACCTAATATAACTTAATACTTGAATTATGCTATGATTATTTTTGAGATAAGTATTGTAACAGCCATTTTGTACAAAACATTATCCCTTAAAAATAAGCATTCACAATACAATGTGTAGCTAATCCATTTGTTTAACATTATTTATATTCGGCCATAGATATTTCTTTTCTTGCCGATAGCCTTAATTTAAAAAGCTATCAGCAGCTGTTTTATTTTGAAAACCATTTTATTCTTCTCTTGACAAGATGAAAACAAACATTCGTTATTAATTCAAGTTACAAAGTATTAGATTCAGGGATTACCGTACAGTATCAAAGTGACGTAGGTAACAGTTGTCACAAAACTGTTAAGTTAAAAAAAAAACAACAAAAAAACATATTTGCTTCAGCCAATCGTGATCGAGCATGTCACGTTGAAGGACTGTGATTGGTTAATACTTCCCCTCACAAGATTCTCCATCTCTCTCGCACAGTATCTCAAAAAGTGGTCCCGTTAAGAAAATCGGTCAATACCTTCTGTATTTATTTGATATTTATTTACATTTTTTGGTTATTTTTTTTTAGTTTACAACAACTACTTTATGAAAGCATTCATATCTTGGTGGATTATTAATATTGAAATATAATATTCAAATAAAATTTAAATCTGTTGTAGAGAATCAATCACATAAAATAATTTTTAAAGTGGGTGTAAAAAACATAATAAAGTAAACCAATAAATTTCATTTCACCAATACCAAACAAATATATTCACTTCACTGCCTGTCTAAAAGAAATTCCTGATCAGTTCTTTGAAGAGGGAGACAAACGAATAAGAAGTTCTAATTAAAAAAAGTGTTTCAACTTCCAAGTGGTACTTCAAGAAGGGTTTTACACTCCAACAAAAAATAAGAAGGATTAGGAATAAGGAGGATAGCTTGGGAGATATGATTAATGGTTCGCTTAAAAAGGGAAATATACCTTATGATAAAAGTAATTAGTTATCCTTAACCAATTACTCAAGTTTTTAAGGAGACAGAGTTTTAACTATAGGCCTCCCAGCCACGAGAACAGAAAACAATATTTTTATGTACAAGCAAGTCCTAAATGCCAAGTGTTGAAGATGTATAGATTAAATGCAGGGAATGGCGGGAAAGAAAGAAAACTGTAAATCATTTTATGAAGAGGAGAAGTGTGCATTTTGTATTCAAGGAAAAGTTGATGATAAAGCAAAAATCAAAAGGAACAAATAAAGGCTTAATACGTGTAGTTAATCTCAAATTCAGGTTCGAGACCACTTCTACACAGCCCGAAGAAATTCACACATGAAAAATCTGTAAACATAACATCTATGCTGTACCTCAATGGAGAGCAAATATTGATTATTATACTTCATTTTAGCCCAAAACAAATCTTAAACAATAATAATATTCCATTTAGAAAAAATAAAAAATTCGTAAGGCAGCAGGCAAAACTTCAAAATATTAGAAATCATCAGAAAAAATATGAAAATTAAAGAGAAACCCAAACTAAAATCATAATAACGCTAAGATAACATAAATTTATAAGAATTAAACTAATAATCAAACATGCTAACAAATCCCTGAGGTAGAATCAAAGTTTATTTTTTTTAACCTTGTCTTAAACATTGACAAATTCAACAAAAAAAGAATTAGCCAATTGGTTGCATATGTTGCTGTGCAATTTCCAAACATTTTTTAAGGTGAGGTAAAAACATGTATGGTGATGACACTGTATTTCATTTCAACTTTTAAATCTTTCTGAAAAAAAATTTGGGTTGCAAATTATTGAATAATGTATATGTATCACGTTTTATTGCCTTAAAAGTGGCTTATTTATTGCCAGAGAGTGAGTTTTGTGTGTAATGTCTTTGTCTTGGTCTTGCGAACTGTCATTTATTAATTAAGTCAAACACCTGTTTTGTATATATAAAGAAAATTTACTTACAATAAATTTACACCTTCTTCACATTTGAAGCTGCTGTTAACAAAGGACTTTTACATGCAAATTTGGTTATTTTTGTTAGGGTTGGTGGTTAATATATTGATGATGACTATGTCAATTATTGTTTAGTTGATATAAGTGATTTCTTAAAATAGCTACACTGAATTTTGTTGTAGTGTTTGCCAATTCTTGAAGTGTTTCATTATTTAATTTTTTCCAAATGTCCATCAAAAATTTTGGGATTGTGCCTCTGGACCCTATTAATAAGCCATAAATATCATTATTTTCTAAATTATACTTTTCTTTGTAATAATTTATTGTATCTTTGTAGATCATTACTTTCTCCTCATGTACTTCTAGAGGTTGTTCTTTATTTTTTTCAAATCGGATTGTTGGATCAAACATATAACCTCTTTTTAATTTTTTATTAATTACCAAAATGTCCGCTCTTCTTATTGATCCCATGTCAGCAACTGATGTTATTTTCTCATAGACATCATATTCTTTGTCTCTAAAACTGTCTGCTATGATTTTTCTTACTTTGTTGTGGCGTTCATTTCTTAAAAGAGCTCCAAATGGACAACTGCCAAGAATATGGGATAAAGATTCAAATACAAAATTCTCAGTGGTCGTACAATGGCGACACTGGTTCCCGGTCTTGGAGCGTCCATGGTTAGATCTTGTTGGTGCCACATCTCCAATCATTTTTAGCATTGTTCTGTAATCAGAAGAAGTTAGTTCTTTAAGTTGTGAAAGTTTTTGGTTTATCTTTGGACATTCTTGAAACAAACTTATGCCTCTACCTTTAATTGGTAAATTACACCATTTAATGTATTCCATTTCCTGGATATGATTTCTTAGAGCTTTTGAAGAAACTGATGGTTCATCTATGTTTAATTTCTTGAAGCATACTTCTTTCTCTTGCTTGAAATCTCTAAAAAGAGTAATATATGGATCATTAATTCTTTCAAGAATATTACATATATTTATATGTTGTATTAATGCTTCCACTCAGCTTTAAACAGTCCTAATCCTTTGTATTTCTTTGGCGAATATATCATCGGGTTAGGAATATCAGAGGGCAAGTCTAGTATTTCTTTTACAGCTGATTTTATGAGAAGATCGATATCATTGAGAAAGTTTTGTGTCAATTTGTTCAGAGGAGCGGTCTGGAACGGATATATTAAACTGGGCCAGATACATTTGTTTAAAACATACAGTTTTTGCTCATGTTTTAGGAACGGAGATGCAGTAAGTCTTTCAATTTTTTTAATAAATGATCTAAGAATGTTTGAGCTATCTAGGACTATTTTATTTTCAAAATTTACTCCAAGGTATTTAATTGTATCTCCTTTTTTCAACGATTCTAATATGTGTCCTTCAATACAAAACTTATCTGAACACAAATCACCATTTGTTACGTTTATTATTTTAGTTTTCTTAATATTTAACCTTAGACCAATTTCATCAAATTTAAATTTTATATAACTGTATAACTCCATAATAGATTCTTTATTTTTTGCAATCAGTACTGTGTCATCGGCAAAGCCTAGGACACTTAAGGCAGGCAGAGAATCATCTATTTTGTAACCGTGTGTTTCATGCCATGATGTTGCCGTTAAGTCATCCAGGATATGGTTAATGCTCAGGTTATAAAGTGTTGGGGACAAAGGAGCACCTTGTAATACACCTCTTTTTATTACAATAGGTTTTGTTTTTCCTTCACTTGTTTCAATTTGGGTATGATTGTTGATCATTAGTTTTTTATATCATTAATTAAACTAGTTGGTGCCTCCAAACTATCTAAAACACTGAAAAGATGTCGATGACCTACATTGTCATAGGCTTTTTCTATGTCAAGGAACATGATGCAACAATCTTTTCTCTGTTCTTTAGCATTGTTTAAAATAGAGTTTAAAATATTTGAATTCATATGGGTTCCTGGTACCATTGTAAATCCTCTTTGAACTTCATTAAATTGAATGTATTGCTTTAATCTAGCATCAAGAACTCGCTCGTATAATCTTCTAATAATTGAACAAATTGATATTGGTCTCCAATTTCCGATTTCTTCTTGCATTCCTCCTTTATCTAATAGAATAGTTCTTGCTCTTTTCAAATTATGTGGAACATTTTCCATATCTTGCAATTTATTGAATACTACTGTTAAAATTCTCGGAACTTTAGCATTTTTTATGCTGCGCATAATGATTCTATCAGGACCTGGTGCAGTGTCTACTTGTATTCCTTTTATAGCTTGGAAAATTTCTTTTTCTGAAAATTTATATACGTATTCTTCATCAATTTGTTTTCTTACTATGTCTTCTGGTATTTTATAGTTTTAAAGGCATTGTTCTGTTATTTTCGTGTGAGAATCTTTTGCTAAAAGCTGAAAAAAGTTCATTTATATTGATTTTGCAGCCTTTACTATTTCCTTCTAGTACTTTTCTTATAGCCCGTTTCCTCTGATTATAATACTCATACTGAATTAGGTCATACATATACTTCTCTTTCCTTTTCTGTCTATTAATTCTGGTTTTTCTTTCAGGGTTACTACTTTCTTTAAATGTACTGCCTAATTTGATAGTTTTCTTGGCTTTCCTCATCTCATAATATTTTCTAGCGGGGTGTTTTGGGCCTGGTAGTTCATTGATGGACTCAGCAAGGAACTGTAAAAACTCAGTAAGTTGGTTACTGAATTCAGTCTCATCCAACTCCATACTAAATTTTTGTATCCAATCATTATACTTTTCTTCTAATACACTTGCCTTTTTCACATGGTTGCTTGTTTTGGCATGACCTTTATTGTAATTTGCTTCAATGGTAGGTTCATTACAATTTCCATCTCTACTTACTTTTTTAGAGTATTTATTTTCAATATTTTTCCGCAGTATTTCAGGATGGGCTTTAGATATATGTATTTTTAAACCACCATTGTTAGCAAAATGCTTGCCACAGCTTGTACATTCAATATTTTGGGAATCTCCTTCATTGTTTGGTAATAGTCGTTCAGTATTACTTTTTATTTTTCTTTCCTTAGATTTACCTATAAAATCCTCATTAATTTCTTTGTAAATCTGATTTACAGAAAAATCTTTCATGTATATGTTATCATGGTTAATATCTAGTTGTTTATGTATACGCTCACAAACCAGTTTCAAATTGTGAAGAACATGTATTCCACATTCCAAATTCTTTTTTTGACGTATACATGGTACATCTACTAATTTAAATTTATCATAGTTCAGTAGGTGATTGGTTATTTTTAGTGCCAATTTATTTGCATATGAATTATTTAATGAAGAGAGAGAGTCAAAATGATAATACATCATATTTGTTTGGTCGAAAACCAAAAGTGACCAATGAAAGCAGCCATTATTTTTATCTATTAATGAGTTTTGACAATCGGTGCTATTAATCGGTGTGATCATAATATCATAGTCTTTGAAGTTTAAATAAGCATTTTTAATTATATTAAGATCATTAACATTTATTATTAAGTTACTCACAGATTAGTCCATAAAATAACAATTTTTAGGTAACTGCACATATTTTCTAACCCATGTTTTTATCTCATTGTCATCAAGTCTATGCCAATGCTCATTCGATGGTTTACCAGGTTTAAGATTTACGTCCTTGTGGCTTCCTCTAATATGGGAACTTAGTCTTTTTATATTTTTTATACAATATGGACATTCAGGCCCTGGGTTTATCTCTACATCTCCACATAATAATAACAATAATTGGATAAATAGATATAAGTAATTAAAATAATTTTTATTAAAAGTCTTTTTAGAATGTTTTTTCTTGGTCTTTTTCAAATATATAGTTCCTAGGTTTACTTGGACATGTATTGATTTATCTGCAATATGAATTAAAGCATATTTCAATTTTAAGCTTTGTATCGGTGAACTACTGAATCCTAAATTATCAATTTTTGTTGAAACAGTATTTGATGCACAAACAATATGAAAGTAAATTTGAAATACTATTATGTATCTAGTCAGTCTTAATTTTAGAGAATTCTTCATGTTTTCATAACCTAAAAATGCACCTTCTTAAAACTTGCTTAAAAAATTATAGACAACTTGGAACACTATTTTTAAACTTACATATTCTTCCACCAACATTTACAACATGTTTTCACTACCGAAAATTTATCAAAAAATATTAAATTTATACAATTTCATAAAATAATGGAACATCATAAAAATAAACTTTTTAACCCACATTATATCAGCTGATTCTATTATTAATTTTACATTTTTATATTATATTAGTTAGTGATTTTATAATTTGGCGCTGCGGACAGGATATTTATTTAATAGGTTTTTAACTTCCATTGAGTCTTTTTGTTCCTTTGACTCTGTAGTTACAGTACACACTCGAGCTCCTGGTGGTAAATCAAATGACAGAACCCAACTTAGACCAAAAAGTGGAATATCTTTGTAATCTACAACTATGGCTGGCAGTGACAAACGGCGGCCAAAAGCTCGAACGTCCACAATAGACTTACCCAACGTTTCTATTTTTACTCCGGTGTATGCCACTAAGTTTGACATACTCTCAAGGGCCGGAGATCCGATCTGTTGCCACACTTCCTTACTGATGACCGATTCAGCTGCACCTGGATCATACAACATATCTACTGCAACGTCATTGATTACAATATTCAACATTACCTTGTTTCCATTTTTAATTGCTCGAACAGATATCGGCTCACTGAAGTTGCTCCCTGATGATGTAGACCTTGTATCTATATTATTACCTGTTCTGATAATGCAGGCGACACGCAGACCAACTAAGAAGAAGGCATACAGATAATCACACTTCTTTAATGGGGGAAGGTGTGTAATGTCTTTGTCTTGGTCTTGCGTACTGTCATTTATTAATTAAGTCAAACACCTGTTTTGATAAATATGTTTTTTTTACATGATGTTTACAGATTTTGTTAGAACACTGACACAAATAATAATTTTACATTTTTATATTATATTAGTTAGTGATTTTATATTGTGTATTTACCTAAAACTTGAATTTTGTACAGTGAATTAAGCTTCAATATAGAATAGTCAAAGGGTTCACTCTAGGCTGTCTTTCTCAGTTAAATTGCTTGTGTCAGTAATATAACAGTAACAAAACCAAAACTGACAAAATGTAATTAAAAAGCAAAACAATAACAAAAAAAATTTTGTTTCAGTCTTGACTCGCCCATCAGATGCTGTGTTTCCATTGGATTTAAGGGATAACTTAAAAAAAGAGCCACGTTTGAAAGTGGAACGATGTGACAGTGAGAGAGCGCTTCTTTGTTTTTTGTTGGCAAAACTAGCCAAGTTGGACCCCGACCTGGTGGTGGGACATGGACTCCTGTCAGGAGATTTGGACGTTTTAATTCATCGTCTCGCAAACCTTAAAATTCCCAACTGGTCTCGAATTGGACGCCTGAGAAGAGCAAACATCCCTCCTCCTGGGAAGGTATGACAAAAACAGGTCTTGAGTGTGAAAAAAAATTATAAGCTAGTCAAGTTAGTCTGTTCCAGTGCTCTGCCGTAAGCAGCTGTTCATAGTTTTGCTTAAAACAAAAAAAAACTAACAATTACATGCTTAAAAGTTTTGAATCATTTTGATCATAGGAAATTTTTGTTATAGAGGAAAAGACAGCTAGCTTATTTTTGAAAGAGTTTATGTAGGCCTTAGAGCACATAAAAGAGTCTCACAAAAATATGTATATTTCGTCTCATCAGGGACTTTGCCAGGTGAAGGAAAGAAAGTTGAGCCTCCACAGTTGAAGGTTCAACTTTCTTTCCCTCTCCTGAAGATGTCTTTTATGGGATGAAATATTGTGATTTTATTGTGACTTTCTCATGGGTTTTATGGCCTACCTAAACTTTTTTAAAGGTATGCTCATAGTGGAAGGAAAAACATAGGTGTGCTACTCCGACAATTCAAAATGGACACCTACTGCGCATCTACGTCATCCAGGAAGCAAAACAACTCATCATGTGATGCTCTCTGGTGGCAAATTTATGAATCATTAAAGATAAGATCACGAGAGAACGTTGCCTCTTATTACGTTACAGTTTTGTTTTTTTCCATTTATTATAGAACAATTTTTCAAATTGAATGAACAATTGTTAACCAGATACAATGGTATTTATTTTTTCAAACAATATACCTGTTGCATATTTTATGAGTACGGTTTATTCTAAGTTTGATGCAAGTAGTTTACTAAACGCATCTTCCTCCAATGTTAATTTTGGACATTTTTCAATTTTTAACTTTTTTATTGTTGGACATTGTAACTGCCAAAAAAACTGTTCAGGGGATTCGCTTCATAGTTTACCAACTATTGTTCATGAAATATTAAACATTTGCGAACAATTTTAAAACGATCAGTGCAACCGCTTCTGAACCATCGCAATAAGAGCATTAACACTCTCTGACAGAAAACGTTGATTATGACAATACAGATTTGCTTCATTTCACTGCGTTCGTTTAACATTTAACCACAAAATTAAATGCTGTCCAGTGTTTATTCAGGTTAGAAATCAGTGCATTTCCTTCCACTTAACTACTCTAATAAAATCCTCTAAATTAAAATGAACTCTTTGACAATTTATTCGACCAAACCCCGATCCTAACCAGATCATAACAGTACCCGTACTTTCAAAAATTCAAATTTCTTTTTAAATGTTAAAGGCATATTACCTGTTTTAATACGATACATTTGAATAAACCTAAATCACAATGAAATGCAATGATTGTTAAATCATTTTTTAATTGAATAAAAAAAAGTTATTTATTTAATAGCATCAAATGACAATATAGTAGGTAGTATTTTTTAGTCTTTCAGTTAACCGTGAACTATTACAACAGCATCGGGGTGTCATATCAGCAGTGGTGTAGTGGGTCCGGAGCGGCGGCGCCAGTTTTCCGCCGCAGCTACGTCCGGCGCAGCCTAAAACGAGGATTGAAAAGCGTCATCGTATGAACTTGGCTCTTTTCTCTATGGTGTAATTTCGTCACATTATGGTGAATCAAATCGATGTCGTATCGCGGTAACGAACTCGTCCTCGCGCCCGCGGTAATCACGTACTCTTCGTTGCATTGCGATAAAGGGTGGTTTGCCTAGACAGCGTCAAACGACAAATGCTTTTTATCGGATTGGTAACACGCTGACCGTGCCTGTGACGTTTGCCTCTCGTCCACTTTGGACGCTGGAGACCGATTTTGTTGAAGTTATTGTGCTACGGTCCGGCGCAATTCGTTTGACGCGGTTTAAGAAAACTATCCTTGTCTTAATCGAACTCAACGTCGCGTCGTGGTATTTTAACTTGTAACTACGTTACAGTTAACGTAACATCTCGCCACTTCGTAACGTTTTACTGCAAACAAAACGACATTGAGATTCGGTTAACTACCGGTAAACGTCTTGTCATCCGGCCGTCACTCGACGCCGACTTGACAAGGGCAAACTAATCTTCACTTCTTCACTGAAATGTTGACTGTAGATTCGTTTCTTGCCGATTACAAGCTCGTAGCCACTGTGATTTTAAGTCTTCGTTCGAAGGCAATTTGTAATATTTTATTCAAGTACCTTTAGTTTTTTGATAGTAGTTTTTGCAGCCAAAAACTGCACAACCCGGCATTTTTTCAAAAACAGTTTCGGCAAAACAAAACAAAATCGAATAGAATAAACATGAAAAAAATAATAGAAATGACAGGTACGATCAGCTGGCTGTCAGAATCGCCCCTTTGCTTCCTGAGTGATGTCACATGACCTGCGCAATATCACACCTATGTTTTTCCTTCCACCATGAGGTATACTAGTACTCTAGCTAAGTTCTAGCAAAAGTAAGGCGCCTACTTTCCTTTCTATTCCAAAAATTACAATCTTGATCTAAAGTTTTTCCTGTAAAAGTAACCTTTATTTATGCCCTCATAATTTCAGCTTAGAATGGTGACTAAATTTGTTCTGCATTAGTCAAAAGAACTAAATCAAAATTTTTTATTTTAAATATTTTAAACTGAATTATTTACTGCTAGATCTCAATTTAAATTTTTTCAAAGTGTGGCCTGGAATCTATTATGAAATAATTTGTTTCACCTTATTTACTATCCAAATTGAAATTTTTTTTCAGGGTAGATTTCAGGTGGAAAGATATCCAATGTGTGGGCGCCTAGTATGTGATGTCAAAGTCTCAGCCAAAGAACTGATTCGAGCCCGGAGTTATGATTTGGGTACTCTTTGTCAATCTGTGAGTAACAATCAAAAAACATTTAGACTAGGCTTAATCAAATTTTGTTTTCTTAAACATGCTAGTTTTATGCTATGTCTATTCCTATTTAAATTCCTTTGAATATATTTTTGTCACCAAGTTACGTTGCCATAATCTGGGCAATAATTGCATTAATCTGGAATGGGCCTTTTCCTTCTTTAGAGATTAAGTATTTGTTCATACTAAGCATGGTAAGGAAAACAAAAATAGTAAATCTTTTCATTTACGTTCATACATATGTTACTAGTATTTTTAGTTTTTTAACTCCCTTTTATTTTGAACTCAATAAAAATATATATTAATCACTCATGGCTTTATTTGAGCTATAAAGAAGGTACTTTAATCTCCACGGGAACCTATCACTGGTCTTCCTCAGACCTCGAGCACTCAGTTTTTCCAAAATCTAGTCAAAATTTAATTCCTGTCAGAATGAGTGCTATTTTAATTTATAAATCCTTTGCTGAATTACTGTAATAAAAAACTCACTTTAGTAGTATTGTTGCTCTCCATTTTCATCTCAGTTACATCGGTGTCACGTAACGTTGAAGGTACTTAAAGTCAAGGAGGAGAGGTTGGACGTGGCCCCGGACGAGGTGAAGGACTGCTACGGCTCGGGCGCGGGGCTGGTGGAAGTGGTCAAGGCCACGCTGGCCGACTCGGTCTACGTCCTCAAGCTCATGTACGAGATGAACGTCATCCCCCTGGCCCTCCAGATCACCAACATCGCAGGTCTGTTCACTTGTTCTATAAACGTTTAATACAGAATTTGTTCAGTTAAATTCAATTCTGTCTCAAAAAGAATGATTAAAATGATTAAGAATTTATTTAATGATTTTTCCCATAAAACACATAAAACAAACATGTTGTGTACATGTTGTGTTGTATTGTACATAAAACAATACATGCAAGTAAATATATAAATAAAATCTTATATATTCTCCTATTTTGTAGCCTTTTTTCAATAAATATTCAATTGCAATCACTGTTTTTTTTAACTAACTGCACTTTTCCTAACTAATTAAATAAGAGAAATAATAACTTAAATATAAAGTTAATATATATTTAACTTAAAGTGTGCACTTAAAGTGTACGGATATCCGAAAACTCGGATCGGATATCCGAATCCGATCCGAGGGTTTTATAACTATCCGGTAACACTGACTAGATATCCGACTCTATCGGATAGACTGCATAGTTTGGGGTAAATTTTAAAAAAGAATCAAATTTTCAAGTTTGGTAAGTCTTCCAAACAAAAGAAGTCACTGCTGACGAAAGTAGTAGTGACAGAAAACTTTGCGGAGCAAAAATGACGCTTTGAAATGCGACGGTTGCGACAGTGGCTTGAACAACGCCTCAACAGGATGCGATTAAGTAGTGGTATGCATCAAGCGATGTATTTCGGTTGCTGATATTGCAACTCGTGATTAGATCGAGATCGTTGTATACGATCAGAGACTGCGCAATACCCGACGCGATAACAAACATTTTTTTAAGATAAATTCTTGTATCGTAGCATTAAAGCAGTCAACAAATAATAGTACATCCTTTATTAGTTCCGTCTCGATCAATATCCGTTACTGACGAAACATCGATTGGTATGAAAGAGAATCGCAATCAAGACAAATCGGAGTTCGCCAATGACTGACAGTGTCCAACAGTCGTCTTCAATTGCCAAACGAAATATCCCGTAAATACCCCATAAATAAATAGTCGTGTTGATGTTTTGTACGACTATTTCAGGCCGTAAATATCTTAAGCGGCCTATTCATACGATAAAATAAAAAGCCTTCAATAATTTTGGGCTGCCAAAGAGTTGGCTAACCTGTTGGATTTCATAGTTTGTCTTGTCGTCTTGTCATCTCACTTCGTTTTTCAATGTCGTCGTCTGTCTTAAAACTGAATTTTCAGTCGCCAGATTACTTTATTTTTCAATTAAGTAATTACCTACCAAGAAATAGAAAGATGAACCATCAAAAATAAGTTTTCATTTTTCTGAAATATTAATCTTTGACGAATGAAGCTGAGTCAAAGCCGGCCGGCCGTATTTTCAATACATGATTAAAATGGACATTCTTAGATAACAGTACAATGCTGACATCCTACGCCTGTGAAAATAATTAGTGAATTTGCTTGTTGTTTGTTATCTAAAACAAATAGACCTTTGTTCTAATTAAATGACCAAGCTTTAATAGTGAAACCTACAACATCTGAAACTTATCTTGAAATTTAGGTTAAGTTTACTGCTCAGACTTATTATTTTGTTTTTATAATATTATTATAGTGAATCAAAATCTTGGTTGTCAGGCTTTAATGCATAAATAAAATTTAAAGCTTTCTTCAAATATGAAGTGATTGGTGAATCAAGTTTTATATCTAATTCTTTTGTCTAATCACTTAGGCCTAGTCAATGATCAAATAAGGAAAAAAAAACCAAAAATACAGAGGCCTAATAGTGAACAAATTTAGGTTGCATTGTGTCATGAATTATACTCTTAAGTTTTTTCCTTGTTTGCTGAAATGTTTTACACTAGTAAATTATTATTTAACTGTAATCATCTGGGTTTGCTTGTATACAAATATGCTGGGATTTACTTTCAGATTATAACAGTCATAGTGGTTTTTTATGTTTAATAAAACCTGTTTCTAGGTGTTATTATTGCATTATTAGTTTTACTACAATTTATTAAACATAATTATCCAGGACGACAGAAATGGATGGTCTTCTTAAGCCAAACAGATTTGATGCTGATCCAAACACAACCACAGGCCAGGCTGAGTGGACGCAGTGGTATTGAACATTTATGAATTTACTTGCTTCATTGGAAAACACTCCGAATGACAAAAAGAAACTCAGTTTACTGGTAAATTTTATTGGTCCAAATGTTTATAGCTACATATCTGAGTGCACAACATTCAAAGAAGCCATTGAAACTTTGACTACTGTTTTTGTAAAACCAAAGAATGAGATTTACGCACGTCATCGACTTGCTACTCGATTGCAGGGAGCAGAAGAGACATTAGATGAGTTTTTCCAAGCATTGAAGATTTTTAGCAAAGATTGTAACTTTAAATCAGTGAATGCAGAACAAAATCGTAACGAATATGTAAGAGATGCTTTTATTACTGGCTTAAGATCAAGTTATATACGTCAAAGATTGTTGGAAAGGTCTACTCTCACGCTTCAAGAAGCTTTCGATCAGGCCAGAAGTCTTGAACTGGCTCAGATTCAAGCGGATTCATATTTGAAAAGTTCACTCAATGCTACTACAAGACAACATTCAAAACTTGTTTATGAAACTGGACATGCATCTGACCACAATATACAAACAAAACATTCTGAGGAATTTACGGACAATAACTCACATTTATCTGCTGTCAATTTGAAGTTTCATTTTTGTGGAGGAAATAGACACAAACGGGAATTCTGTCCTGCTAAAAATTCTAAATGCTACAACTGTGATAAAGTTGGTCATTTAGGCCGTGTTTGCAAGTCAAAAAGGAAAGGTATAGAAAATATATCTTCGAAGGGTAAGTCTGCAGGAATTCATAATTCACAAAATGGTAATGTTGCAAGTATCTGTGCTTCACCCAACAGTAATGTTTCTAGCATTTGTGCATCGTCTCCACCTGTCTTGTCTAAGGCTACGCTATCAGTTAAAATAAATTCACATTCAGCGGACGCCCTGATCGACACAGGGAGCTCAGAGAGTTTTGTGAGTAAACAGTTTGTACAGACACATAAACTATGAAGTCGACCTGGGAGATTAAATGTATCAATGGCATCTACATCTCTTAGTTCCGAAATAAAAGAGGTTTGTAACGTAAAACTAGAATTACTTAACCATGTGTATGAAGATACAAAACTGTATGTTATGAACAACTTATGTGCAGATGTCATAATAGGTAATGACATCTTAAGGAACCATTCAAGTCTTGAGATGTCTTTTGGAGGAGATAATGACCCACTGAAGATTTGTAGCTTAACAGAGGTAAGCATACCGTGAGTAAATTTGTTCTCGAACCTTACTTCAGACTGTTGGCCTCAAGGTCAAGGTATTTCTCTCCAGAGGACAACGAATTTATCAAATCTGAAGTGGATCGAATGTTAAAAGATGGAATTATTGAGGAGAGTCAATCACCGTGGCGAGCGCAGGTTCTTGTTGTCAAGGGTGAGTCTAGAAAGAAAAGGCTAGTCATAGATTATTCACAGACTATTAATCGATTTACAGAGTTAGACGCCTATCCTTTACCAAAAATAGAAGAAATCGTCAATGAAGTTGCCAGGTACAAGTTTTACAGCACTATTGATTTGAATTCAGCGTACCATACCAATCGTTGAGGAAGAGAAACTGTACACTGCGTTTGAAGCTGATGGACGTCTATTTCATTTTCAACGAATCCCGTTTGGAGTGACGAATGGAGTCCCTGCCTTTCAAAGGGTTATAAATGGGATCATAGAACGAGAAAAATTACGTAAAACTAAAGCATACTTAGATGACATAACAGTAGGGGGAGATACAGAAGAGGAACACGACCGGAATCTAGAGGCCTTCTAAGCTGTAGCTAAAAGGTACAACCTGACGATCAATATGAATAAAAGTAAGTTCAAGCAAACTACCATAAAGTTACTTGGCTATCAAATCTCTCATCGATGCATCAAACCAGATCCAGAACGACTTAGACCACTGATGGACCTTCCAGTACCGAAAGACATTGCAGCTCTTCGCAGAGCTATGGGAATGTTTGCTCATTATGCTAACTTAATACCAAAGTTTTCTGAGAAGATTCAAACATTCATTAATAATCAGAAATTACCACTTAATTCAAAATCTATTGAAGCCTTTCGAAACCTGAAGTCTGACATATCTCTAGCAGTAAAGTCACCGATTGAAGATGATCAACAATTTACTGTAGAGATAGACGCTTCAGACCACGCGCTTAGCGCTACTCTCTCAAGGAGGAAGACCTGTTGCTTTTTTTTCTAAAAGTCTGACACCAACTGAACGTAAACATCCAATAGTGGAAAAGGAAGCACAGGCCATAGTCGAGTCACTGAAGCACTGGAGACATAATCTAGTCGGAAGGCCATTTACTCTGATCACTGACCAAAAGTCTGTATCGTACATGTTTGACAATAAGGCTTCAGTTAAAATAAAGAATGAAAAAATCCAAAGATGGCGCATGGAACTATCGTGTTTTAAATATGATATAGCTTACAGACCTGGAACAGAGAACTCTACAGCTGACACTCTTTCTCGTGTTTATTCTGTCACTGGACATCTCAGTTTAAAGGACATCCATGAATCGCTTTGTCACCCAGGAGTCATGAGGCTTTATCACTGGGTAAGAACAAAAAATTTACCTTTCTCGCTAGACGAAATCAAGAAAATGACCGCATCCTGTTCGGTTTGTGCCGAGTTGAAACCAAGATTTTGCAAGTATCAGGGGCATTTGATTAAAGCAACAACTCCGTTTGAACGATTAAACATTGATTTCAAGGGGCCCTTACCATCTGCTGGAAGAAACAAGTATATTCTGACTGTTGTGGATGAATTTTCCCAATTTCCTTGTGCAGATATGACCTCATCGACAGTAATCAAAAACCTGCAAAAACTTTTCCATCTGTTTGGAATGCCTTCATACATCCATTCTGATAGAGGCACATCATTCCTCTCTCGAGACATAAAGGAATATCTCAACTCATGTGGAATTGCTTCTAGTTGTACAACGCCCTATAACCCAAAGGGAAATGGACAGGTGTAGAGACGCAATGGGATAATATGGAAAACAGTGACTCTTGCACTGAAAACCCGGGGCTTACATATTACTCATTGGGAAGATGTGTTAGATGAGGCTCTTCACGCTATTCACAGTCTACTTTGCACTGCAACAAATACAACACCACACGAAAGAATGTTCAACCACTTGAAGAAGTCTTTTCTATGGTCTTTCTATGGCTTTCTTCGCCAGGGCCTGTACTTCTGAAGAAGTTTAATCGTGACAGCAAGTTCTCTCCTGCTGTGGAGGTCGTAGATCTGATAGATGCTGGACCTCAGTATGCTAAAATCCGTCTGAGTGATGGGAGGGAATCGTCGTTATGGAGAAGACGAAGCAGACCACTTGAATGATACTCTTCCAGAACATCAAGGTGAAATTAACAAGGAAGTTGAAATCAGCCCTGAAGTTCACCATGATTCTGAGGACTACAGTTTATCCAAAAACAAATCTACAATGAATGAAGAGAATTTAGGTGGAACCATAGAATCACGTTCTGGGGATATAAACGATACCTCCCCAGAATTTTCACGACAGATTCAAGATCGGCCCCGTCGTATACATCGTCGGCCAGGATATCTGAAGGACTATGTTTCTTTCAATTGAAGGGGGGAAGAATATCATGAATTTTACTCTAAAGTCTTTTCCTTGTTTACTGAAATGTTTTACACTAGTAAATTATTATTTAACTGTAATCATCTGGGTTTGTATACAAATATGCTGGGATTTGCTTTCAAACTATAACATGTCATAGTGGTTTTTTATGTTTAATAAAACCTGTTTCTAGGTGTTATTATTGCATTATTAGTTTTACTACACATTGAAAAAGGAATTTTTAAGTTGCAAATCGTGAAATTGAGTTAGGTCTAATAAGCTTATTCAGTTAAATACTACCTATGCTTCCGGGGAATCAATACATTTATAAATTCATAACAGATGATTAGTTGTACCTTTTGCATACTTTAATAATTGATATTTGGCATATATTGGAAACAATATATCACAACAATCAACAACTCAAGCCTATCAAGGCAAACCATACCTTACACATTAGGATAATATGGTAGTTCCTTGCAATTACCTTAGGCTTATGAGAAAACTTGAATCTGCTCATTATGCCGCGCCGTAAATATCCGAATCCGGTATTATCCGATCCGAAACCGATCCGAACATAAGCTATCTGATCCGATCCAAAAATTCACCATCCACTGTGACGGTAATCACCATTTTTCAAAATTATGTTTCTAAATTGTGGGTGTTATTAAAAAGAAAGAGACCTGGCATTGGGATTTCACAATCCACATTCCAGGTCAATAATCATTGGCACATAGAGTCAAGGGAATTTGTTGACACTGTTACTTCAACACTTTTCTACAGTCAGAACTGCTGAAGCTGGAGTTTTTAGTTGGCCCAGTTAACAGTGTTCTGAGCGACAGTCCCTCCCTGGCCTCCAGAGGGGATACTCTGCCAGGTAAGGCGGAATCTTTTCATGATCTTGTTTCTATAGTTTTTCTGATTGGCCAGACATATTTCTGAGAAATTATATCCTTGATTATTTGTGAATCGTTATTTATTAAATTTGATTTTACTTTCTGTTTTTCTTTGGGTAGAGTTTAATATTTGATTATTTTAAATTGAGGTTGACAAAGTCCCTTTTCTAACATTCTCCTATATTCGAGTTTTCATTCTGATATTTAAATATATTTTCTTGCCCCGCTATTAAAAGGAATTTATTAGTGTCTTGTTATGTTAATTAAGTTCTAGAATAAATGAATGTTTTTAATCTGAATGATTAATTCTAACTGAGTTTTTATTGAGTCTAGTATAGTTCCTGTTAACCTCTCACAAGCCAAGTGAGCCCCAGTCAAAAACTACCGTAACAAATTGGTGGGATCCCGGTACCTCTCACAGAGAGGTACCGGGATCGTTACCCGGCGCCTCCACCAATTTGTTACGGTAGTTTTTGACTGGGGCTCACTTGGCTTGTGAGAGGTTAACAGGAACTATACTAGACTCAATAAAAACTCAGTTAGAATTAATCATTCAGATTAAAAACATTCATTTATTCTAGAACTTAATTAACATAACAAGACACTAATAAATTCCTTTTAATAGCGGGGCAAGAAAATATATTTAAATATCAGAATGAAAACTCGAATATAGGAGAATGTTAGAAAAGGGACTTTGTCAACCTCAATTTAAAATAATCAAATATTAAACTCTACCCAAAGAAAAACAGAAAGTAAAATCAAATTTAATAAATAACGATTCACAAATAATCAAGGATATAATTTCTCAGAAATATGTCTGGCCAATCAGAAAAACTATAGAAACAAGATCATGAAAAGATTCCGCCTTACCTGGCAGAGTATCCCCTCTGGAGGCCAGGGAGGGACTGTCGCTCAGAACACTGTTAACTGGGCCAACTAAAAACTCCAGCTTCAGCAGTTCTGACTGTAGAAAAGTGTTGAAGTAACAGTGTCAACAAATTCCCTTGACTCTATGTGCCAATGATTATTGACCTGGAATGTGGATTGTGAAATCCCAATGCCAGGTCTCTTTCTTTTTAATGTTTTTAATAACACCCACAATTTAGAAACATAATTTTGAAAAATGGTGATTACCGTCACATCACCCCCTCCCAGGTAGACATGGTCCCCATGTCTATTAAAAGGAACGTCTAACAAAACAATGAAAAAAAATATGTAAAACCTATCATTATAAAAATAACAGACTTTAGGTGAACAATATTATGAAAATACAAGATTTGGAGATTATTAGGTGAGTTGTGTTTTGGCTTGGTCGGATTGAGGTAGGTTGGGATGCAGCGTCAGCAGACTGCTCGGTGTCGGGTGCGGTGTGTGTGGCGGTGCGACCTTGATGACTGTGCGCTGAGCCGTGTTGTGGTGATGGAGCGTGCATGCCTCGTACATAAAGTCATGAAACAAACAAAAGCCATCATCAGTAATATACATTAATAGGTTTTTGAATAGTTTATTTTATAGTTCAGGCAAGACGGAATGATTTAAAAAAAATTGTATCGCAACAATTTTGGCAAATAATATTAAAAATAGAAAGGTACTAATCAAAGAATAATTGTTGCGTATTAGGAGTTTTGAAATCTGATTTTTTTTATCATTGATTATTTGATGTACAATTTGAGTGTAGTTATATTTAACCAATAACAGAATTAACTTGCTAGAAGATTAAATACATGATTTGAAATACATCCGAAAGTAAGCTCTTGAACAACAATGACTCCTAAATAAATGACTATAATTTAACTAAAAGAAAAATTATATATTTATTTTTATTTATTTTAACTAAATAAATTTCAGAACATGTTTATGAGCAATGAGTAAAAGGAAACGTTTCTTCGTTTGGCTTTTGTTTTATCTTAAGAAGAAAAACTGAAATAAAACATTTATACAACTTTCATATATATAATTAAATATAACATATATCTTACTTGATTAAAAAATTAGCTACAGTTCCCCTATAACGATAAACATTCCCTATGTACGTTCTTTATTTGAATAAAAAATAAAAAAATTACTATGGAACTTAATATACCTAATATGGAGAAACAAAATCTGAAAACATTATTACAAATTTAACCCTCTATACTAAAACTAATATAAATACAGTATGAAAAAATCAATAACTTGTAAGAAAAACTAACCTTAATGAATAAACTGCATGTTTTGACCTTAGATAACATCAGTTGTGTGACTGTTTTGTATTTTAAAGAAAACCAATATGTATATAAAAAAAAGCAAAAGCAGCGAAATAAATCCTGTTCATATAATACATATTAAGTCGGTAAACATAAAAAAAATCTACCTAACTTCCCCCCTACTCTGAAGCCTGATCTCTGTCATAGTACGGTTTCATCCTGTTAACATGGACCACGTCAGTCGTCCACTTTCCTGCTTTTTGGAGGTATACTTCATAATTAAGGTCTGAAAGCTTTTTAGTGACTTCAAACGGTCCCTTGAAGGTCGGTGCAAGCTTCTTTGTGCCTTCACCACTTGTGTAGGGGGTCGCAAGGAGCACTTTATCTCCTGGTTCGTAGATCCGATTTGTGTGGTCAGCATCATGACGAGTTTTCTGACGGTCTTGAGTCTTCTTCAGGATGGCAGGGATGTTTTCTCGTACGTCTTGGATCCGTTTGATCGCCTCAAGTATGTTGTTGTCTGGCACCTTCGGTAGTATTGCCAGATCGATGGGGTGAAGGGGTTCATACGCATGAAGCAAGTAGAACGGCGAGTAACCCGTCGACTCCTGCACGGCCGAATTATAGACGAAAGTGACGGTCTCGACGTATTTGCTCCAGTCCGTATGATGGCTGTTGGTGTAAAAATGCAGCATATCTAGGAGAGTCCCGTTGAAACGTTCCGTGAGCCCCTGCGACTGTGGTCTGTAGGCCGAACTCTTGCAGTAGTAGATCCCCAGCGCGTCCAATAACTGCTTGAACACATCCGCAGTGAAATGAGTACCGCGGTCAGTCTGGACTTCCTGCACACAGCCAAAACGAGGAAGGATTGTTTCTAAAATAAATTTTACAGTGGTCTTCGCATCTGCTTTCTCTGTGGGTTTGGCTACTGCATAGCGAGTTGTGACGTCAGTCGCCACTAAGATATACTGTTTCTTGTTACTACGTGGGAGTGGACCAAGATAATCCAGCTGAATCTTTGTGAACGGAACAGTTGAAGGGGGAGAAATGGGCTTCATTAAGCCTGCGGGTTTTCGCCTGTCGGCCTTTCGGAGTTGACAATTTAAGCAGGAGCGAACATATGACGAAATGTCTTTTTTCATAGTAGGCCAATGGTAACGCCTAGTGATTTTGTAAACTGTCTTTGTGATACCCGAGTGTGCACCTGCTGTCAGGCTATCGTGATATGCCTTTAAGACGTCATTTACTAAGCCAGCTGGAATAGCAAGTAACCGCTTAGAGGAGCCTTGAACGTCATCCTTATAATACAGAATGTCCTCTTGGAGGACGTACCTCGTCGAAGCTCTACGCATCTTTCTTGTTGCCATTTCTGGATCTAAAAGTGCATTGCGGATGTCTGCTAGGTACTCATCTTCCAACTGTAATTTGTGTAAATTGACTTGAGAAATTAGGTTGATCTGGAGTTCCTCCGCTACAATGTCGTCTTCAGTTCCTTCGTCGACTGGATGTCTGCTTAAGGCATCCGGGACTCGCATAGCTACCCCAGGTCGATGTTTAATGGTGAATGTGTAATTCACTAGTTTAAGAGCCAGACGGTTTAGGCGAGAACTTAAATTCTTTATATTCTTGTAATATTGTAAACAGGCGTGGTCGTTGTAAATGGTGAAATGCCGACCAAGCAGCATTGGTCTGAAGTGATTATCTGTGTAGACTACACTCAAAAGTTCCAGTTCTGAAACTGACCAACGTGATTCCACGTTCTTCAGCGTTCGGCTCACGTAAGCTACCGGACGAAGGCTGTTATCCTCCTGGTACTGACTGATTACACCCCCAATACCTATTTTCGAAGCATCGGACATAACTACGGTTTCCAAATCATCTCTGAAATGTGCAAGGAGGGGTGGGTTTGACAGAGCTTGCTTTAAAGACTGGAATGCTGTTTCTTGGGCTTCCCCCCAGACCAAAGTTTTTGAACTCAGGTGGTCCTTCTTAGTAAGCTCTATGAGAGGATAAGAAATATTGGAATAGCCAGGAACAAATTTCCTATAAAAGGATGTCATTCCCAGGAAGCTACGTACGTTCTTAACCGTTTTGGGTGTGGGGAAATTAATTATAGCTTTAACATTGTCCTTTGAAGGAGAAACACCTTCCGGATGAACTTCAAATCCAAGAAATTTAATCTTTTGGTAAAAGAAATGACATTTTGAAGTTTTAATCTTCAAACCAGCATCACGGAGTCGCTTCAAGGTTTCCTCCAAATTAGACAACTGGGAACCGAAGTCCTCCCCATAACTAACTAAGTCATCAAGATATAAGACAACACCGTGGTAAAGTAATCCTGAAAATACAGTGTTCATAGATCTTTGAAAAGCATTGGGACTCGTCTTCATCCCTTGTGGCAAGCGCGTATAACGATACAACCCCTTGTGGGTTATAAATGCTGTGTAGTCTCGGCATTCTGGCGCTATAGGCTGTTGAAAGAAAGCTTGCGTTATGTCCATCTGACTGTAAAATTTCGCTGACTCTAGCGTGTCTAAGATTGTGTCTATTCTAGGTAAGGGAAATTTGTCATCCACAATATTTTCATTAATTTTCTTATAACAATGAACGACTCGAGATTTACCCCCAGGTTTCTTGACTAGGAAGGTAGGGGCAGCAAATGGTGATTGACATTTTTCTACTACTCCCGCTGCTTCTAACGCGTCAATTTGTCTGTCTAACTCATCACGTTCCCTGGGTCCTAGTTTAAAAGGGGGTAGTGAAATTGGCTCATCTGACTTTAAGGTTATTTTATAAGGAGGCATTTTTGCAACCCCCAGGTCAGTGTCATCCTTAGCAAATACGTCTCTGTATGAAAACAATAAATCTTTTGCTGCTTGCAACTGTTCCGGGGTTAGGCTAGGATTTACGTCTATTTTATTCCCTGCCAAGTCCGTCAACTCTTCCGAGAAGTCATGGGGATGTGGTTCCACGTCCGGCAAAACCGCCATAACATTAGTCTTAGAGTCGCTGGTTGTGTTATTACTATCAGTTGGGGGTAAAGTGCCTACTTTAGTTCCCATATCAACGTTATTTACACTTTTATTGACAGGGACTTGTTTTTCCCAGTCACCTAGCATAGTCAGCACTTTTGTTTTGCCACAAACTGACATCGTCACAGTATTCTGGGCATAGTCCATAACTGAAGAATAACGTGACAAAAAGTCATTACCAAGTAATAAAGACGAGTTTAAGTTATTTATCACAAACACATTATGCACAAAACATTCACCGTCCACCACAAATTCAATGTTTGTCTCCCCCAAGACATCTAAATTTGTCTTCCCCGCAGTAGTAAGGAGTGCATGAGTTGGTTTAATGGTTGCCTGAGTCCCACGCAATAATTCATTATTTACACAAGAAATGTTAGCCCCTGAGTCTAACAAAATGGCCACTTCATGGTTCCCGACTTGCCCTAGGATATGCAGAGGACGTCTCTGAGATAACTTCGTCCCGTCACGTGTACTCAGGACTTTTAAATCGGTCTCTCTGTCACCAAAATCCGTAAGAAACTTTATGTGTTCCTCCTGATACGATTTTTGAATCACCGGGTCACGGATATTAGGAACTGGATTTCCTATGCCGTGTACTACATTGTCAACATAATTCCGAGGCTCTGTATGGCCGTAGGGGTAGTCACGCTGTGACCCCGGCCCAATTAGTTTTTTTGATACCGGGGTGCACGACAGTCGGCAGTGTAGTGACCCATATTATTACAGTTCCTACAGGGCTGACTAGGCGGGTTTGAAAAGCGTACTTGCTTACTCGAGCGGTTCTCGTATTGCTTGTTGTTCCCGCGAGCATCACGGCTACGATTGTCATACGAGTTCCGTGGCCTTCGAGGACTTTGTGACCGGTACGGACTATGAGAACGATAAGGGCTGCGTCCACGATTATCCCCATAACCATAATCTGATCTGGCGGGAGAATGGTAGTATTTTTGTGAATTAGACGGCCTGCCACCTTCATAACGTGGTGACCTAGCGGGAGATCTATAAAACTCTCGTGAACCGGACGACTTATCTTCTCGTGGCGCCCGTGGAGAGTAGCGTTGGTCAAAAGGGGAATAGTCTCTTCGAGACTGCCTCTCTTGATAGTAGTTATCAGTGCCCGAATCAGAATACCCAGGATTTTTCTCACTTCGACTATCCCGAGAATAGACATTCAGATTTTGAACCATCTCGGTGAGTGAATTAACCTTAGAATTAACAGAATCCACTTTAGCCTCCAAATCAGTGGAACGTGACCGGGTTGGTTGACCGGCTACCCCAAATCTGCATCTCAGATAAAAATTTCCCTGTTCGTATTTTGCCACGTTCGCTTTCAATGCTTCGACAGATCCATTATCCAACGTAACAATCTGTTGCATCATCGCGGGATTTAAACCTTTGAGAATATACCCACAAATTTGCGTCTCCTCCATGGCGGAATTCACGAGCCAACAGAGTTTCTCCACGTCAGCGATATACTCGACTACCGTCTCATTCGGCTGCTGAACTCGAGAGTTTAACTTTAACATAAGCAGTTCTTTGTTTTCCGCAGGCGCAAAATTAGACAAAAAGGCTTTTTTGAAGTCTTCGAATTTGGAAGTAGGTTTCTTAACTTCCATATTCTCGAAAAAATTTAATGCCGCACCCTCGAGGTACATAGGGAGATACAAAAGTTTTTTGTCGTTGTCCCAGACATTAATTTTTGATGCCCTTTCAAATCTGTTAAAAAACAGATGTACGTCATCGCCAGCCTTACCCGCAAACATGCCAGGCTGGTAAAATGGAAATTTTTCTTTATCCATTGTTTCTGACTGAGGTACCTGGGGGGGAGTTTGGTGTGAAACTTGGTTTTCCGGATTTGAGGACGATTGACTGTCCGAAGTTTGTGTAACGGTATTTATGTACGTAGGCTGGGTGAAATTTTCAACCGTAACCGATGGTTCTGCGGGTTGGACAGCAGTATTCCGGGAAGTTGGGGCAGCACCGTCCGACAAAAGGCGAGTGTTTCTTGAATCTACACCGTTATCATACTCATTTATTGATTCATACGACAGAGAGTCGAAACTAGAAGAGCGCTGGAGTGACGCCTGTTTCCCGTGCTTAAGTTTAACTAATCGAAGATATCCCCTTAAGTAATCTAAATCAGCATCTCCCGGGAAAGGTAATCCTAACGTCCTATACCAACCTAATATCTGAGACCTATTAAAATTCTTAATATCAGACAGAGTTAATTTGTCCATAATCCGCCATTTGGCATGTCAAAATTATGACACCGAAATAATAAATTTAACACAAATTATCAATTCCACGCATACCTTAGATAAACTTGTTATATAATTCGAAAAAAAAATCGGACATAAAAGAAACCATAACAAAAATATCTTGACTACAACTTAATCATTTGTGCACTAAAAACACAACCTAAAATACTGTAGTTTCTACCTAGTATCTTAAGTATCTAACAAAGATTGGCCAGATGGGATTCCATAACACACAGAATGATATTCAGTTCGGGTTTTCTGCCCATTACAAGAATTACAAGAATTACAAAAGTTACAAAAGTTACTCTCAAGTCAAAACTTGAGTCCGGCTGACTCCACCAATTTGTTACGGTAGTTTTTGACTGGGGCTCACTTGGCTTGTGAGAGGTTAACAGGAACTATACTAGACTCAATAAAAACTCAGTTAGAATTAATCATTCAGATTAAAAACATTCATTTATTCTAGAACTTAATTAACATAACAAGACACTAATAAATTCCTTTTAATAGCGGGGCAAGAAAATATATTTAAATATCAGAATGAAAACTCGAATATAGGAGAATGTTAGAAAAGGGACTTTGTCAACCTCAATTTAAAATAATCAAATATTAAACTCTACCCAAAGAAAAACAGAAAGTAAAATCAAATTTAATAAATAACGATTCACAAATAATCAAGGATATAATTTCTCAGAAATATGTCTGGCCAATCAGAAAAACTATAGAAACAAGATCATGAAAAGATTCCGCCTTACCTGGCAGAGTATCCCCTCTGGAGGCCAGGGAGGGACTGTCGCTCAGAACACTGTTAACTGGGCCAACTAAAACTCCAGCTTCAGCAGTTCTGACTGTAGAAAAGTGTTGAAGTAACAGTGTCAACAAATTCCCTTGACTCTATGTGCCAATGATTATTGACCTGGAATGTGGATTGTGAAATCCCAATGCCAGGTCTCTTTCTTTTTAATAACACCCACAATTTAGAAACATAATTTTGAAAAATGGTGATTACCGTCACACCACACATCTCTAAAAGTTAACGATTATTAGTATTAACAATTATAAATAGGGATGGACGGGATTGGATTTTCAGTTCAGGACGGGACGGGATTTTTGTCTTCCCTAAATCTTCGGGAAATGCTTGTTCACACATTTATTTTCTTTATTACAATAATAGCATTAGGTTAAACACAATGTGATATATCAAAGCTGTAGCCAGGGAATTTTTTCGGGGGGGGGGGGGGGGGTTTTGACAGGGCCGGACTGAATTCCACCTCGTCAAAAGTGACCTTTTTTTTTCTCCCACGCGTGTGCTTTTCACCCCCTTTATTATAATTTTGGTCCCTTTCCAGGCCCCTATGCATTTACCCGCGGGGTTTTCCTCTATTTCGGGGGGGGGGGGGGTTTCGGCTATTTCGGGGGGGGGGGACCCCTTAACCACCCCCATTTACTACAATTTCAAGGCTATTTCTACTATTTTGGGGGGTTCTGACCCCCTAACCCCCCCCCATTGGCTAAGGCCTTGTCATATATAAATGTTTGTACCGTCCCAACTAAAAAAATTTCAAGAAATAAATTTAAGTTGAAAAATACTAACTTATATGCAATTGTCAAAATAGCAAACATTAGAAATACATTTAAAAAATGTAATGTAACTCAATGAAATTGTTAATTATAAATAAAATACAACTTATATAAAAATGGTAGAGGTATGCGGGTAGAGATTTTTCAAGCTGGGTCGGGTTCGGGTCGGGTAGTAGATTACCATCAATTTTCGGTTTGGGTCGGGTTCGGATATTATAAGTGGAATAAAAATTCTGGTCGGGTTCGGGTATGTAAGTTGAAAACAAATTCGGGTCGGGTTTGGGTATCATTTGTCAGCAAAACATTGATTTCATTAAATTTTGATGGGCCTACCAAGCAGTTACGAAGTAAAAATCTAACATAACATTCACATTACTTACATATACAGTGGAACCTGGATAATTCGAACCTCAAGGGACCAGCTAAAAACTTCGAATTATCCATAAATTCGAATTAAAGAAGTTCTAAAGAATGAGGCCAAAACATTAAAACTTCACATTGGGAATTTAACCTCTTTATGAAATTGACACTCTAAAAGAATAAATTCATCAACAAACGCTAATTACAAGGGTTCAAAATCAGTAATCATAAAACAGAAATAACCACCCTAAAGTATAAACTACATACGACGCGACGTACGATAATACAAAGAAACATTTCTGCTAGAAAAAATACAGTACGTTCTGCTATTTCTTAACTTGATACAGGCTACCAACTTAACTTCGTGTAACATTGACAATTGCACGCTCATTGACTTTCCGCCAAAGTGAGTGTTTTATAGGTCCGAGATTTTGTCGACATGGTCTCTTCACTTATTTAATGTTACGTAAAAAACGTTTTAACACTTAAACAAGACACTGCACAAATAAAAAAATCACTTTGTTTGAAGGATGATCAAAAACAACGGAATGCTGCACTGGAATTCGGAAGTTAGTTTGGCTGGTGGGGGGAGGGAAGGGGGTCGCAGTGTTGAGTAGCCTTTGTGTCGACATAGAAAACTGCGCATCAGGTCTGGCGCATGGCTCGTCTGCCGGGAGCCGTTCTACACAGAATCAAGCGCGAAAAGACGTGGCGCTGTTACGGTGAGCGTAACCCTTTTCCGAACCCAGTCAGCGTTCTGTACTGTTTAGTTTACATTATTGGTGTCGAGTTACAAGCGATGTTGGGGCTGGGTGGGAAGCCTGGGAGGTGGAAGGAATGAGTCATTTGACCATAACCTGACACACCATAGGTCTGGCGTTAATTTTTTAATGAACGTCGTAGTAAAACGTGTTTTCCAATGAATTTTAAACTATTTCCAGTCGTGGAATGAAATTGATGTACCTTAATTTGGAACTTAAAATTCGAAATATCCAAAAAAAAATTCGAACTATCCACGATTTTTTAGCATTGTTTAGATACAAAATGCCTGGGACCTAGAAAAATATTCGAATTAAAGAAGATTTCGAATTATACAAGTTCGAATTATCCAGGTTTCACTGTATACATACAAGAAAAAATTACAGTTTGCATGAAGAAAATAACACTACACATGACCATGGGTATATAGATACAGAGAGTCAACCTGTAATTCGACGTGTCGCCACAAGAGGGCAGGGCATGTACTCTCAACAGGAAATGTTGCCCCGCCACTCACTCGCTACGGCTAACGTTGCCAATTCGTGCGTGCAGATGTTATTTTATCACCACGCACCTGCCTCTCCTCGACTCACGGGCCTCCGTCTCAGCCTGTCTGGTGTGGGTGCCTTATTAAGCAATTTAGTAATTATGACGGTAAATGTGGACATTTTTTCCAATTAAAATAAATCAGAGTACTGAAATAAATAAAAAGTTATATATATATATCTTATGTCATTTATTAAAAATAGGCTAATTATCTTCTTATATGGCGTGCTTGAAAAAATCTGGGGCGTACCTGAAAATAGTCGAAAATGTTGAATCACTATTTTTGATTCGCTCCGTGCAGTAGTTATCTTATTCTACTGCACGATTCTATTCTAAACGATTTTAGGTATGTAATTCAAACTTATAGTGCTTATGCTATGTTTGATGGTTCGAATTTTTGCAAAGAGCATCAAATTCCGACATAATGCAAATTTTAAATCATGGCAATATTTTGTCTTCAAATTTAACATGAGTATCTCAAAAACAAAGAAACTTATAAACAATTGTTTTATTTCAGTGGTAACGTAAAAACACTTAAAGCTTCTCTATTATTTCTGTTACAAATCTAAACATTTTTTATTTAACTTGAAATTATGGGTAAATATTTTAGTATATGACAGTATAGGTAAAAATAAGAAAAAAAATTATGTTAGCATGGGTCAGAAAGTGCTTTGTTTCCGTCTGTGTGTCTGTTCTTATTAAATATTCAATTATGTCTCATGAACCTCTTAACGTAGAAAAACTTCAAAACTTGGAATATGGATGACCACTATTAAGACCTTTTGTAAGAAATTTCTAAGAGGTAGACATTTGATTCTACCTCGCACCATTTAAAAATGGCGACTATTTTTAGTTTTCAAAGCTAAATATCTTAAAACCCTTAAAATTTGAGAAAAAAATATTAAAAGGCAGAAAAAGTTGCAAAATTTAACCCACTTAACGCTGTTATTAAGATTATTATGATCGGGCTACTAATAACGGAGAAATTTTAACTTTTCTGAATAAAAATATGGTTCCTTAGAACTCAGTGTCTGAAATTTGCATGTTGTTATTCGGAAAAATTAAACTACAATCGATATTCCTAGATCCAACTCAAGTAATGTATATTCGTTTATTCGTTTCATTGTTTCTTGTAAAGACTGAACATAAAGGCCGTTGTCCCCAGCCCTGGTTGTCCCTCTTCGGCGTTGTGTTTACGTCGAGATACAGACCAAACACATTCACAGACGACCAGAAGCAAACGGAAGGGACGATAGAAACACGCGAACGAAACATTTTTGATGACCGATTAACAGCAGATCAAAGACGTTTGGGAAACCCCTGAATCATTATGATGCTTAAGTGAAGTGTGTGTTCAGTTTTTGGTTTACAAATCGTAGTGTTTTAGAAGCTAGTTTGTTAAGTTTGTCGTGGTGTTTGTTAGTGTTGTTAAGTTTTCGAATTAAACATGACTGGGACTAGATGTTCGTATAAAAACTGCAGATGAATCAGGTTTAATTCCAAAGGTTTAAAAATGTTTACGTTTCCGCGTGGAAATTGCGATATTTGGGTCCAAAGAGCAGGTAAGAGTGTTTTATTTTAATTTAATTTTTGTGTTTATAAATATTGGATGGCCGTAAAAGCGCTCCCTAACTCTCAGTACTCTAAATTGTAGTATAATAATCGAATAACTATTAATAAAACTTCAAAAGATCTGTAAAATCACCACGGTTTTGTTTGAAGTCACACATTTTTCATGTTTGCAAATTTGGCCATATGCAAAACGTGAAAAAAATCCAATTTTTTTTGTCCATCAATGGTAATAAAAAACATGATTTAAGGAGACTTTTAGAACAATTTTAAGAAACCTGTGGGTCTAACCAAGGCCACACTACCAGATTTTGAATCATTTTATTCCTTGGAGGGAAATTTAAAAAGTATACAATGTATGGCATTTAGCATACAGCAATACAACAACATTACAGACAATGCATTGCATTTACCATTTGAATGGTTTTTTTCAAACAGGCATAAATCCAATTTTTCTCGATTTTCTGTTTTTGGTAGTTTTGTACTCTACAGAACCAGATACATCGATTTTTCTTGACATGGAAATCCTATTATAAAGTGTTTTTGGGAGAAATCTGCATTGCATTTTTTGATATATGGCGTTTTGAACTTACGTCCAAAAGAAGTGTAAGGACAAACACCATATATCACACGGCACTTTTTTATTAAAATAGTGCCGAAATTATAATGAATCAAATTTTAATTTTCTTTTTACTTTCGTTGGAAACACATTAATGAGAGATTACTTATTATAATTTAATAGCAAATGTTTGTAATGTTAAAAATAGTTGATGTTTTTATATATCCTTGAGACTCAAATGTTTAAGGCGATATTTTTACATTAATAAATCAAAGATTTATTACTCAATCTTGGATTTAAGTTCAGGTGTAAAATTTTGAATCCGGTTGTTAATTCCAGTCCTTTACAAACACATTTAGCTGTTTGTGATGTTATAATTTATTTTTAGTCAAAATAGCTGTGCCATATTTTATCTTATTTATACAGAGTGTCTGTAAAGTCCGTCACCAAACTCCATAGCTTGGTTTATTGGGTCAAAATAAGCAAAAAAGGACATATGAAGGTATGTCCTAAAATGCGTATTTACCCAGATATCCGCCATTTTCAGTTATAAGGCCTTTTTAGTTATATCCGCCTTTACTCAGTTATTTATTAACTGATTTTCATAATTTTGACGTCATAAGATTGGAAATTAAATTTTCAAATAATTGTTATCCTTCGTATATTTTGATACCAATCACCGTTTTTCGGTATTTCAATTTAAATATTTTAAACGACCGCCATTTTGAAATTTACCAATCGATCATGCTGATTGTTTTTTCATAAGCTAACCTAGACTAGTTATGGGTACATACCGAGGTTCAAGAAATCGATTAGAAAACTTCGGAGATAAAAAATATTTTGTGATAAATTCAAAATGGCGGATATCTGGATAAATATGCATTTTGAGACATACCTTCATATGAACCTTTTTTCTTATTTGGACCCAATAAACCAAGTTATGGAGTTTTGTGACGGACTTTACAGACATCCTGTATATTAGTAGCCTTCAATATAAAAAAATTGTTACTTGAAAGTTTTCACTGAAAAAAACATTATTTAATTTCTTAACTTTTTAATTGTTGTACGGAGCATTTTTAAATGTTTATTAATCAATACGAATGTATGTCTGTATAATATTGTTTAGATGCATTTTTAATGATAAAATACCCCGTGGTATTGTATATAAAAATGACTCCTCAGTTTATGTGATTAAACAAAATGCTACTGTAACAAGTATCTTATACGTCTCATCTTAGTAATTTTTAACCAAACGCCAAATGACGATATCTTAACCACAGTTGATTTTAAACACGCCAAAGTGACAATAAAAATTTTACAATCACTTTGCTAGTCTATAACGCCTGCATAAAGGGTGATTGAAATTAGATTTTTGTTTTGCTTCAGATAATGTGTAACATCAGTTGATGGTATAATTTCCCATGGATGGAATTATTGGACCCTGTACCTTAATGTAACAGATTTCCTTTACGCATGCTTACGAGAAACCCCAATATATAATTGAAAATATTAAAGATACCTCACCAAAAAAAACAAACCGTCATTCAGAAATATAGTGTATGGTTTAAAATGAAACAACAGCACCACATTTTTTTATGTAAGCAATGCAGACGTTGAATCCCAATCCTTTTTGAGTGGTAGACGTTTTACGTCCACCATACAAAGATTATAGTATGTTAAAACAAATTATTCGCGTATGTAACTTATATTACGTAAAGCAAAGAACGGTAACAGGCTCACAAGAATAAACCAAGTCAATCAGCTGAGGCCAGCTGAGGCTGAGGCATGTAGAGCGGCGTCAGCGCGGGGAGATAAGGGGACGGCCAAGGTCGCTCATGCACGACGACGTCACTGCCCCACCAGTCAACTTACATCGTTTGAATTTGGCTCGGTTTGCGTTCAACGTGGCAGCAACGCGCGCGCTTTTTTTTCTCGCAGATAAGCTCTTGACAGTGGCGCTCTGTCGTGATTTACGCGGGAATTAACTCAGCGCGTGACGCGCTTTGGCCCTCTGCGTCTATATAGCTTCTCTGTGATGGGACAAGAGATATTGATGAATTGAAGCTAGACAACAAACAAGATACTCTAAAACATAAAGAACAATTACATACACAAATATAAAACTTTACAATAAGTTACCATCAAATATAAAAATATTTAAAGATTTTTATTAATTAAAAGAAAACAAATTAAAATTAAAGATTAATATTAATTAAAAAACCAATTTAAAAAGTACATGAAGACATTCTTTACAAATCATTATATTTATGATACAAATGAATTTTTTAAGCTAAAATTTTAATAATGTTATAATATATATATAATGAAAATTTTGTAAAACATTGTAATGCATCAAATGGTGCCATATACAATATACAATAACCAATACAGTCAATAGATATTCATATTCATGACTAAACTTATTATTTCAGAATTTATTAATGAAATGGTACTCATATTTTATAACAACAATAATTTATTTTCATCATAAAATTAGTTTTATTATAAAACTTCTATGAAGAAAGTAATAGTTGGTTTAAGAAATATGGAAGAGCAGGCAGAAACCATAAATTACCAGAGTAGAGGAAGGGAGGAAAGAGAAAGGGGGGGGAGAGAGAGAGAGCTAGAAAAAACAGCTTTCTCGCTCTCCTTATCAGTGGGAAGGGGGGGAAGTGGGGGGGTTTGTTTACTCATCAATTAGCCTGTCCGCCAGTCTGGTGTTATCTGCGTGCGTTCGTGCGTTCGTCTTTTCCCTTCTACGAAATGCGAAAATCCAAACATTTGTCCTACAACCACATATGATGGCTCATACTTTTTGTCTAATTTTTTAAAATCTCTTGTGATAATAAAGAAACTTTTATCTCTTGCCATTCAAGAGAAAATCTATGATCAAACAAAAGACTGATGTATACTTTGTGGTTCTCCAAGGTGAACTAAATATAGCAGAAACTTTCCGAATTCCATCCAATTGGAGGTATTATTTCATTTCACCAGTCAACGTCCTTTCCTTATCACTTCAGGGATAATTTTTTGTGTATGTTTTTCGTGGGAAGGACATGCTCTTCCGGTTTAACGTATCCAAAAATAGATTGCAACAATTATCTTCTCGATAAGACCTCTCGTAACATAAGCTCGGCTAGAAATTCCAGGTTATTCAAAGCTATTAATAGTGTTGGTACCTACGACTATTTCATTGCGTCGGTTCCCTGGTCCTTTAATTTTCTAAACGAGGATACGATATTAAGCAGTAAGCGTACGATAATTTTGAGCTGGCAAGGAGACTGCTGGTTGTCTGAGTTGAGACGTATAGTGAAGATTGCTTCTAAGTTTGACATCGCGATCGCGATCATCTTTGTTCATCACATTATAATATTGCGTGGACGCTGTAAGTCAAAAGCTTTGCGCGAATGAATTATTCTTGAACATTTTTTAAGTTTCGGGTTTCTTTCGGGTAGTATGTCGGGTATCTTCAACCCGATTTCTTTCGGGTAATAGGTACCCGCCCGACCCGATGTGTAATAAAAACCCGCCCGAATAAAACCCGAGACGCGTCGAACCCGCCCGACCACTCGGGTTCACGTAATTACCCGAAGCTACCCGAATTTTCGGGTACCCGCAGACCTCTAAAAAATGGTAAATAAATGTATTGTTTATTTATTATTATTTTTCATTAAATCTGAATTTTTATTCTTTCTAATTTGAATGCATTGAAAAATATAAATAATATAAAATAAGGAATAAATAAACATAATTTGCCTTTTATAACGTTTGACACCATAGTTTTTAAGTTTCTGCTTTTTGTTTTATTGTTGGGTTTCCAAAAAGATAAAAGTAAAATACTAGGGTGGTTATTGCGTGTTGACAATATACTGTCATGTTTAATCTGTAAACATGTTATTGTATTTTTATAAACTTTGGGCTTTAGAGTTCTTGTTTTAGAAAATGACTCTATGACTCATAATTTTTCCAGCACTTTAAACTACAGTAAAAAATTAAAAATAAATTTAGTTTCAAGATAATAACCAAGAGACTATTTTTTCCATGCTTAAAATTATATATTTGAAGTCCACAACTCCCAAACTTAATAGTTCTTAAGTTACATAAAATATTAATTACCTATGTATTAGAAATTTCTTTCAAAGTCTTAAAGTCTTTACTTTTGTCAGGTCTTTTTACTTATTTATGAAAAATAATCATACTTTCGGCTGGGATTCAAAGGCATCTGAATTAGTTTAGAAAATTGAATCAATGGGCAAAACCACAATTTGTAGCAGACCAATGTGGCTGACAATATGAACAATCATCACTGTCAACGCCTTATAGCAAGTTATTTTTGTCGATTATCCGCTATCAGTGAATAACTAAGATTGCTTTTCACACCCAATTGCGAGTTAGCAATCCTACATTTGATCGGCAAATACGCGCGATCGTTTTTCACGGCCGATCGCGAGTTTCGCAAAGCAACATCGGCCGTTAATCCGCGATCCGCAAAGACGCGGCCATTCGTAAATTTCGCAAAGCTAGATTCCCTGTTGATTCGTGATTGGTAAATACGCGCGATCGTTTTTCACGGCCGATCGCGAGTTTCAGGAAAGCTACATCGGCCGTTAATCCGCGATCGACAGGTACGCCCGAGCGCATTCCGCGGCCGTTCGCGAACAGCGCTGATCTATTTTTGCCGCTCATCCGCGATCGGCAAATACGCACGATAGTTTTTAACGGACGATCGCGAGTTTCACAAAGCTGGATTTGATGTTTATTCGCGATCGGAAAATACGCGAGATCGTATTCCGTGGCCGATAGCGAGTTTTGCGAAGCTGCGCACCCGCTATTTAGTTGCGATCGCGAAAACGATCCCGTCCCAAAAAATTTCCCGAAGTAAATCAAATCCCGCCCGAAAATCGGGAATTTGATTTTCCCGAAAATTTCCCAAATTTCGGGACCCATCCCTGATTATAAATAATCAACAAATTTTAAACGCATATTTGAAAACTGTAACAATAAATATAATTTCTTTAACAAATAAACAATAATGTTGAAAATTATTATTTACCTTCCAATATCCCGTTCCTTATAAGCATTCTGCTACATGTTTCGTGGCGTCAGCCACATCTTCAGGCAGCATCACAAAGACTTGTCATGAGTTTAAAATTTAAACACTAACTCCATGATACACTTAAAAGTACAAAAATTACATTTAGGCTACACATTACAATAAAACGAATAAGACCGGTCATTAACTCCCGTCGCGGTTAATCATTAAACAACAACAGTGAAACAACAACAAAGAAGCCAGAAACCAGAGAGGATTGAGTCAAAGGGGGCCAGGGGATAACTGCAAACATGCCAGGGGAAGGGGAGGGGTGTTGTAATGCCAGGGAATTACTGAATTTGTTATAAATGTATGATTTTACTTTCAACGGTTGTTGTTTCAAAATACTTGATTGCAGGCAATGTAATGTCTCGCACACTGATGGGAGGCAGAGCTGAGAGAAATGAATTTCTACTGCTCCACGCTTTTACTGAAAAAGATTACATCGTTCCTGACAAGCAGTATGGAAAGAAACCAAAGGTCAGTAGTCTCGTGTTGGGTTCTTACATTCGGTCCTTTTAAATCTAATCAGACACAGGGACCAGGCAAGTATAGGACTGTCAGTATTGGATTACCAAGGGTGATGTTACAACAATACCAAGTATTTAAACCCATCAAAAAAAATACCCTATATGTACTCAGTGGATTTATTAAAAGATCCACTTTTTTTAATATGCTCATATTCAATACATGTATATTGTATTATCATGGGAAATCTATGTGAAGAGAGAGAATTAGTTTGTAAGTGTTGAAAAGAGTTTTATTTTGCACATATTTAAAAGCAAGAAAAGATGTACGCCGGAGTACAGAGGCTGGTTCAGAAAACTTAAAGATATAGTGGTAAACTTAAACTTATTCAGGTCATTTTTGCATCTCATCAACTTATAAAGGTAAAATATAACCATAAAGTTAGTTTAAGGTATGTATAGTTATTATTTTATTTAGACAAGATTTTCCAAAGGAATTGAAAATAGTTCAAGACATGGAGAATTTCAGGTTATTGAGGTTCGACTGTATATCATTACCAATCGTCTAAACTTTGTTATTTTAGGGAGATCCCAATGATGATGAGGTCGTGATGGATGAGGAGCAACCCAAGAAAGGTGGCCGCAAGAAGCCAGCCTACGCCGGGGGTCTGGTGCTGGACCCTAAGGTGGGCTTCTACGACAAACTGATACTGCTGATGGACTTCAATTCTCTCTATCCCAGCATCATCCACGAGTACAACATCTGCTTCACCACTGTCACTAAAGTCATCACTCAGAGCGTGAGTATGCGGATGATTTCATTACAGTAGAGTCCCACAAACCCGGACTAATATGGACCAAACGGTGTCCGGGTTTGTGAAAATTCCAAGTTATCGGGAAATGAGTAAAAATAAGAATAGTTTCTGTTATTTCTATAAAAAAATTTATTTATTGCATACTAAAAATACAAGAACTACATTATCCGTTATAAAAAACTTTAAAAAATCCAAAACTGTTTAATGTGTCACACCGTGCTCTGGCCTTGAATCTCAATGCACTTTATTGCTCTGGCAGGCTTTCCGAGTTATTCAGAATTCCGGGTTATCGAAGTCCGGGTTTGCGGGACTCTACTGTACTAGAAATTTAATTGTTTACTTGCCTCAAAATGGTCTTACAACTTACAGGTAAATTATGGCATAGTCTTTTCTTTTGTATCAAAACTTGATATCCTTTAAAACTTAAAATATTCTAGCGAAATTAAAAACTGAAAATACCCCTGTTGCAGCAGATTTGTGTACTCAGCGAATTTCAAATGAAAAGGAACATATTTCAATCCAATATAGCGAGGTTTTATAAGTGTTTTTGTAAATTCCATGAGAATAACACGGGAATGAGTATGTAGATTTGCTGCAATAGGTATATTAAAACTTATTGGTTTCAATTCTATATTAATTAGTTGTGAGCTAGAGGAAGCCATATACCAAGTTTAATCAAGGTATGTTAAGAAATAAGGAAGGTATAGAATTTTGTTATTTCCCATATGAATAACATGGGGAACGAGTATGCAGGTTTTCGGCCACAAAAATTGAAATATTGGAGATTTTAGACTAATATACATTAGATCTCGTATAGATGAAGCCACAAACCAAGTTTTATAAAGACATGTTGAGAAATAAGCAAGACAGAGAATTTTACTTATCTCCTATAAGGTTAATATTGAGACAACGTACTGTGTTAACCACTTTCAATATCTCGGTAACCAATGGTGATAGAGCAGTGATTCAAAAATACTAAATTGTTTGTTTTTTCGAGCTGAATTCGATGGTTATAAACAAATTTGATTCCTTTTATTTTTTTATCTAAAAAAAACCACTTTTGGCGGGGTTTATTCCTCTTTACCACTCTTCCGGCGGCCTGATTGGGCTAGTTTACGAACTCGTCCGAATAATTATTACTTTACACTTCCATGTCAAATTTCATTAAAATCTGACCATTTTCATGCAAGTTATAGTGCTTAAAGACACACACACAAGGCTTGTGTTTTTTATTTTTTTGTTTTTTTTTTTGCTCTTGGTTATTTTATTTTTTTCAACCTCAAGAACTGCTAAAGCCCTGTTCACACTTTTCGTCTGTCAGAAGATCTCGTAGCAGCATCGCGACAGACGAATCTCGACAGCCTACATTATGTGAAAACCAAGTCTCGTTGCGTGAAAACCAAGTCTTGCCATCAAATCTAGGCAGATTAGTGATTAGTCTGTCGAGATTTTCTTTTTTACCAAGGTTAAGAATGTATTATCCTCAATGTAACGCCAATTTTCTAATTTTTAGAAACATTTTTTGTTTACAAAAGGTTATTTTTTTAGTATTTTAGTTATTTTAGATATTTTTTTTTTCAACCTCAAGAACTTTTACAGGCCCTGCCCCACGCGCGCGTGCGCGCACACACACACACACACACACACACACACACACAGTGTGTAAAAAAAGTCCGTTCCCACCTCCTTAATTTTTTGTTTGTTAAGACAAACAATTAACCTTTGGGGAATGATACTAACTCAACCCAAATTATTTTTTGACGTTACCAACAATTTTGAATGTCCCCCAAAAATGGGGGATTTCGGGGGCAACTCAAAATTTTCAAATGCAAACCCCTTTTGAGTGACCTCTCATTTTAAAGACCTTTCAAAAAGTAGATGAATGGTGAAAATTGGGGGTCTCTAACGTGTTTCTATCCAAATTAACAGCTTGTCAAAGTTTTGAATACAACACATCCTTGAAACCTGGCATCTAAGACATTTCCTGGCATCTTAAGTTATTCATATTAATAAAAATTTTATTAATGGTACAGTAAACTCCCGATTATCCGCGCGTGCTACAAAAAGCGAGAAAATACGTATTTATAAAAAAAATTTGACTGAACTGACAAGTTTTTTAGTACAAAACACGCGCAGGCTATCTCAGTCTACCGTAACACGAAGACGATTTTCGTTTACCGCTACGCGAAGACGATGTTTGTCAACTGCGATGTGACAACAATTATTTATCTATTGTGACAATGATATTCGTCTACCACGACGACCATATTTGTCTACCGTGGCGTCTACCACAACGACGATACTCGTCTAGCGCATCGACGAACTTTGCCTACCGCGACGTCCATATTTGTATAACCTGAGGACGATATTTTTTCTACCACGGCGACGATTATCGTCTACCGTGACAACGATATCCTTCTACCATGGCGACGATTTTCGTCTACTACGACGTGACAACAATATGTGTCTACCGCAACAATGATATTTGTCTACCACAACGACGATATTCGTTTACAGCGACGTCCATATTCGTCTATTGTGACGCGATACTCGCCTACCGCGACGTTTTAGGATATCCCCCCGAAATTAAATCTGGGTTCGCCCCTGACTGTATTAAATAAATTTATTTTTAATGTTGAAATTGTTGTCTCTTTTATTCTCTCCCATTTTCAACACTAGCCGCGATCTGCGATCCGCGATTTTCGTTATCCGCGGTAGTTGCGCCACCCAATTCCACGGATAATCGGGAGTTTACTGGAGTAAGGTAAATAGTTAGCGAGTGATACTGGAATTTTGGAAAAGTTGTACTGGAAATACTGGAAATATAATGGAATTTTAAAATCAGATGTCAGTAGACACCCTGGTACTTATGTTTATTTTAAATAATTATTTAATAGTAGCATTCATCAGTGATATTTATTTATCAATATATATATATATATATATATTCAAAACAAAAAAATATCATGGACGTGGGCGTAGGTCATGAATACTACGGTAACAGTTTCTTCCCTTTTGGGGAAATTTGTTATAATTAGTCAAAAGTTGTAGAAGTTCCGTAACTGTATTTGATTGATTTTTCTATCAAATTTTTTGAGTTTCGTTTCTATAAAATTTGTATGATAAAGATTAAAACAAAATTTAACTATAACTGTTATCCTATTACTTTAAATGAGCAATGAATATATATAAATCCTATCTCGAAAACGGCTCTAACGATTTTGATAAAATTTTGCATGTAGGTGTAGTTTTTATTTTTAAGTTTGCCTACGTAATTGAATTTGCTGTAGAAACGCAAATTTTTTAGAAACTTTAAATTTAAAATTGATAATTTTTAACATGGGGTCATCTGAGTTGCCAATAACAACAAAAAAGTAAACAAAAGAATCATCAGCTGTTCATGACAAAGCCACTTTAAAACTTTTATAGCACATTGCCAGTACAGAAGAATTGAACAGGGATAATACAATTGAGTACAGATTGCTCATGGAGTATTATCCCCATCTAAAAATCCCAGACAGATAAACAGCTGTGTTTTAGGTTAATTATAAATAATTAATATCAAAGCAACAACGAGTATTTGTTTACATAAAGGTGATTTTATGATTTAGATTTACTAAATTTAAATCATCAGTTT
Organism: Flexamia atlantica; assembly: GCA_035578135.1. Taxonomy (NCBI): domain Eukaryota; kingdom Metazoa; phylum Arthropoda; class Insecta; order Hemiptera; family Cicadellidae; genus Flexamia; species Flexamia atlantica. Next base: position 200,627,677 of record JAQJVK010000001.1, on the reverse strand, counting down.
AACTACTTTAAATGAGCAATGTTTCTTAAAGTTCGCAAATACAATTTAGGAAATAGAGATAAGCAAATTCTCAAAGATCTACAAAGAACAAGTTTATTTCATTAGGACAAGGTTCATATAAGAAAAAACGTGATATAATTCAACTCAATCCACCTCAAACTTCAGTTTTTACTCCAAAATTTAGATGCTCAGAAAATTTATCATCATTTATGAAATTTATTATTACTAGAGACTTGAAGAGGCTAATAGCCCCTAAGCATAATCCTTCTTTACTATAGAACAAAATACCTTCTTAGAAAATAGGCTTTTGGATCCACAAAGTTATGATTATTTCTAGCATTTGGTTTTAATTAGGGGTGTGCGAATAGTGATTTTTGAACTCGAGCCAAGCCGAGCCGAGCTTTTTCAAAAGTTTTCGAGCTCGAGCTTTTTCGAGCCGAGCTTTTTAACAATCACCAAATTATTAAAAGAAATTATGAAGCTTGATTTTAATTTTTAAAGATACAATAGACTAATGTTTGCATACCTTAAGTGACCGCCAGCTCAAAAATAGAAAGCTTATCCCCAAAACAAGTGAATTATCTGATAGGTTCATCAGTATTTTGTATTTTGTTACATAAAATTAATCAAATTGGCTCAACAAATAATTTATGAAGAAAAATACCAAATTTAAAATCTACATTTATCTACATTATATTTAAGTAATAACCAATCCCTAAATACTTTACTTTAAAATAATAAAATTAAAATAAATTTATATAAATTTAATAAATTTTAATAAATTTATATTTATATAAATTTAAATATAAATTATTATATAAATTATTATTATATATAAATAATGTATATATAAATTTAATAAATTGAATAAATTTAAAATAAATAGTTAAAATTAAATTTAATTTCAAGAGTAGAAAGAAGTATTTGAAAGGTTTTAAAATAGTTATATCTAGTAAAAAAATCACACATTTACACTTAGTCAGACACAAGATTGATTTTTTTTATGTTCACTAAGTAAAGATGATAAAAAATTAAATAGCAGTCCCAATTGTGGCATAATATTCATGGCTAAACTTATTATTTCAGAATATAATATATGAATGAAATAATATTTAATAACAACAATAATTTATTGAAATCCTAAAATTAGTTGCATTTCTAAACTTTTGTGAAGAAAATAATGTACAATTAAGAAGAAGAAAGATCATAAATAAATAAGGACGGAATAGAGAGAAAGAAAGAAACAGCTACCTCTCTCTCTTTCCTTATCAGTGGCCAGGGAGAGGGGGGGGCGGAGGTTGTTTACTTCAAGCCCCTTCCCTGTTTTTTGCTCTTGTCTGATTCAGTGTGTGAGTTAATTAGGAGATAAGGAATCCTTACTACAAAATGCAAAAATACAAACTACTTGTCATACAACAATAAATGGGCTCATATTTTTTGTCTTATTTTTATAAATCAAATGAGACCAAAATGAAACTTGTACGATATACCGTTTAAGAGATAAGCCTTGATAAAACAATAGACTTAAATGCTGTATTTCACGTTCCCCAAGGTCAACTAAATATAGCTCCGATTTCCGTCTAAATGGAGATAATATTTCTTGTTACCTGTCAATGTCCTTTCCTTATCACTAGGGAATGTTTTTTGCTTGTTTTTCGTGGGAGGGAAACGCTCTTCCGGTTTAACGTGTCCAAAGAGCTTTTTAGATAAAAGTCGAACCAGCAGAATACTGAAAATCTCGACCTAAAAGCTCGACCGGTCGAATACTCGCACAACCCTAGTTTTAATTAAACAAAGCAGACCTTTTTATATCCTAATGGTTTTTAAATAACAGCTATTTTATGTTATTTCTCATTTTATAGTAAGCTTAAAGCAATTTCAGTATTTTCCCCGAGTCCCTGAGATGGAGACCTTCAGTTTCAGCCCCCCCCCCCCATCATCCTGCGACCTTCCAAACGCCCACAATTTCTTCGCAAAAATTTCGCTTACATATATATGTATAGATCATTTGGTATTAAATCTGCATAGTTATAACATAAACTAAACAAACGCACTTAACTTTTTATAAATTTAAATTATGAAAAACTCAAAACCTTAATTATTATAAAATCAGAAAATCTTAAATTTAAAATATTTTTTGTTAATAGTTCAGTGAACGTGCGTAGTTAGCTGCATTTTGAAACAAATTCCACGTGTCAACATCTGCCAAATGGCTTTGAATCAAGCATTAGCACCACATGTTTAATGGAAACAAAGCGATAAGAACACAATGTAAAACATGTCGATTAGAAAACAAAGACCGAATAAGTTCAATGAATAAAACTTAAACCTCAGTAAATCAAATTACAAAACTAATTGTCATTGTGGGGAGCAATAAGATCATGTATATTTGAAAATGTTACTGTTTTCCCCCGAGCGAAGCTCGGTCCTCAGATATTATTAATTTAATTAGCATAAAAACATGAACTAAATAGACTAACACAAATACTAACTGAAATATCTTGCTAAAGCAATTTAAACTGTTGAAAATCAAGGAAATTTATCTAAAGGTTTGTTATCATTAAAGGATGAAGGTACAGTTGTGGTAGCTGAACCTCCAGATGCTGATGAAGAACTTGGAATTCTTCCAACAGAAATTCGCAAACTCGTTGAGAGCAGAAGAGATGTCAAAAATATGATGAAAGCTCCTGGGTTATCTCCTGATTTGAAAATGCAGGTTAGTTAAAAAGGTTAAGTGTTACATTGTTAAGTATGTTTAATTTGATGAGTTAGATTGAGAACACTAGAATTAAGTTGAAAACTCAGCTTAACTAATCCCTGATTAAGTATAATTCTCAATCCTCGATATGAATTTACCCTAAATAGATTAAACCCTAAATTTCAGATAAATTTTCCTGTAAAACTAAACAATAAGACTATTATTCTTATTTTTAGTACAATATCAGACAGATGGCACTGAAGCTCACTGCCAACAGTATGTACGGATGCTTGGGTTTCTCAAACTCAAGATTCTATGCCAAACCGATCGCTGCGCTTATTACTGGTAAGTCCTTTGATTTAATGTCATATTCACAAACTAGTTTCTAATGTATTCGTTGTTGTATTCGTTCTTCCCGCATTTGGGTAGATAACGGGAAAAATAACAGTAGTTCCCATCGTAACCAAATAAAGAATACCAGAATTCAAAAAAATAGTTCTAAATCTATATAAATAAATTAGAGTTTTGTCTGTATATTGCTTAGAATTATAAAATTGTTGGTTATTTTTGCGTTTTGAAGGTCAGGGAATCCGAATTAAGCCTTACCTCAATTTATGTCACTCTGTTGGTAATGCATAACATCACACATTAGACCGCTTTTCACGCAAAAACTAGAGCACTGGTATGGCTGAAACTTATTTTATGTTTTGTATGCAAATATGAGAAGGTTTTAGACAAATTAAAACTAGCATAAGTCTTTTTGAAATTAAACAGCAAGCTTCTAAAGAGTGAATTTTAATTGATTTCGACCCTGTTGGAAAGCTTATGAAGTTGTCATGGCAACCTAAACATTAAATCATGAATCCAAGGAAGTTTTTCTATTTTCCCATGGGTGAAACCATGTTGATCAGCTAGTGTACACATAAAAAGCCTACAGGTTGAAGACCAAGGAGATTTTAAAAACATGAATAGTGAATAGGCCTTTGTGCTGGACAGATGTATTATCTACATTTCTGCAAAATTTCAGCCCAGTCAGTTCAGTAGTTTTTTTTACAGTTATCCTTAACGACAAACAGACAGAAACCAACTCTTCTTTATAATATCGTAGCTAGCTATTTTTTTCACAGAGTTAGATAATTAACTGTAAAATGAACAATATTTCTCATGGAAACTAGAGGTGTGCGGATATTCAAAAATTCGGATCGGATTGGATATCTGGTTCAAACAAAATAATATGTCATCATCAAAATATTGTCAGCAATCGGTATGACAAAGGAACGTCGACGGCCGGTCGTAATACTTTTAAATACAGAACATATCGTGATAATAATCAAAATCAGATTCGTCGGAAGCTTTCGTATTTATTGGTTGAAGACTAACATTATTGTCTGCGCAAACAACAATCATTTAAGAGATTAAAATTAGCTTTGCTTCATGCAGTGTTGCCTGATTAGTTTTTTAATCCTAATAAATGTTCTCCATTATTGTTTGTTGTTTTCACAGGGTGTCTACCAGTTGGGAATTCGGGAAAATGTCAGAGATTTTGTAAGGTCGGGAAAAAGTAATGAATTTAAACTTTTGGTCGGGAAATTCAAATTTAGCTATAAAACAAAACGAAATAGCAGTTTTCTTCGTTATTGTCATCGTCTCGGCCGGCAAATCTCTCGAACGAATCGCGGCAGACAAATTTTGAGCTATATCACAACCAGAAAAGCTGTCGCTTATTCCGCTGTCGCAGGTTGCTCGGTCCTAATACAGCTGTAAAAACGCTCGCTCGTTTCACGGCCGACAAGTCTCACTCTACGCGGCCGACAAGTCTCTCGCTCTTTACGCGGCCGACAAGTCTCTCGCTCTTAACGCGGCTGACAAATCTCGCTCTTTACGCGGCCGACAAGACTCGCTCTTTACGTGACCGTCAAGTCTCTCGCTCTTTACGTGGCCGACGAGTCTCTATGGTCTGTACTCGGAGTCTCTTGCTCTTTACGCGGCTGACACATCTCTCGTTAGTATTGCTACCTTAAAATCGTGCGCTCTTTTCATGGCTATCACATCTATTGGCCACATGAAGGCTAGAATATCTATTATAACCCAACAAATTAATTCAACAGACCAATAAAGTTAAGTTATAACCATATTTAAGACTTTACTACAAATTAACATAGGCCTACAGTGAAATTAAAAAAAAATTTAAGTATCGAGACAAAATAATTCAAAATTACAAGTTGCGAAAAATTGACAAGTAACATTAAAATACCAAATTCAAATCGCTTAATTCTTTCACATATAATTATTAATTAATTAGTCCTAAAGAATATTTTAACTGCATAATAAATTTAATTTTTTAAGACCAAAATATAGAAGGGGCTTCTTCAAAATAAACAGCTATTGGATGCCAGACTAGATTTCACCTGACAGAGCAGCCCCGATATAAAATTTACAAGTCAGGTCTAAAATAATAAATTGATTTAAATCCAACATTTACAACAATTACTGTTAAAACACTTAATATTCTTTAAGTTAGCCCGGGTCGCGGGCCTAGGCCAAGCCCACTCGAGGGGAGTGCTGAAATCAGCAACTAGCCCCCCGAGCGGAAGAGGACCGATCCCCCAACCCGGGACTAACCTCAACCTAACCTAACCAAAAAAATATTTAGCCTACACAATGTAACACCTAATCACAAAATAGTTAGCCTACATAAATTCCACAATCACAACAAATACTACATTAACACTGAAAATAGGTTAGGCCTAAATCATTCTTGCATCGCTGATCCGCTGAACCAAAGTCCATAAGCACTGCGGCCGAATTAATTAATTTCCAAGTTTAAAAATGTTTTTTGATTGGTTGCTGAGTTTGGGTGAATAAAGTCCATTGGTGAAATGCAATTACAGAAATTAGGCTAGCCAGATTTAATAAATTTTTAACTGCAGTTAATTTCAAAAGAAGATTTCAAACTGTCACTGTGAATAGAACTGAGTTTATGGGCCGTTGTTTGAATTGGAATTTCCGGCTGCATGCTGAATAAAGGATGGAAATGACCTGTGTAATCGGAGTGAAGCGCAGAGGTCCCAAGGTTGAATGCCCACTGCCACCAGTCAGTTGAAGTCCAGGTCTACAGGTCAGCCGATCAGCATCGTAGGCCGACGCCAGGAGGAGCGGTGTCACGTCAGCGAACTAGGATGTCGTAGTCACATCTCGGTGTCATGTTGGATTTGGGTCAGTTCCGGGAGCCCTGGTGACAATTTCCAGTGCAAATTAGCCACAAAGCAGCCTGTAGGCCAGCAGAAGTGCTAGGCAGTGCTCGACAATTTCTCTTGAGTCAGTTTGGCCTAACCTTAATTTTCCCTAACCAAACCTAAATAATTCCTACATCTGATTCACAAACAAATAATTATCAATAAATGACAAAATTTACCTAAAATCACAATTATAATTTGATTTTACTCCTTATTACACATTAACATCAGATTTAACAGTAAACCAATTTAATTATTACATTAGGTACTCAATGGGGCCATGTGCTCAGACAATCGGGAAAAATGCGGGAATATTCAGGTTTTGTGCAGGGAATTTTTTCAGGACCAAGTCCTCTGACAAAACTGACTAAAACAACATTTTAATACTCAAAATCGACCTAAAACACTGACTTTGCTTTCTTTTCACAAATTCACAATGAATAAATACATTTCCCTTTAACACTCATTTTTATTTAACATTTGCGCAAACTTGGACTCATGAAATGACAGGCAGCGAGCAACGCTGAGAAGTACGCTGACTTTTACAACTTACGATTCAACTATTATTTACTTTCAATGCTCACAAATATATAAAACAATGAATTACAATCTTTCTCAATAGTTTAACCATGTGAATCCAAAGATCTCACAATTTCATCACCCTTTTATACTCAACCCTAGTCGTGACTAAAAAGCGAATTTTACTTTAATTACAAGCAAAATCGAAACTAGATCATTGAAATTCACTTACCCAGCAGTAATGGTTAATTAGTTCATGACGACGAAAATAAGTTGAGCACTAACTACATAAACTGGGTAGAAACTTCTTGAAGAAAACATTTTCGCTGACGAAATAACCTCGCTGTCTGTCGTTGGTCCAGTGTTCTGTGTTCGACTGGCGACTGGGTCGATGCAGTTCTAGAACCCAGGTCGATTCACTCCAGTTCAAACCTGATGAGAACGCTGGCCGTCCGAAAACTTTGTTCCACCCCCCCTCCTCTTGAATTCCGTTCCTTTGTTGACCTTCGCTCGGTTTGGAGCCCGCGGCGAACTGCTTGACTGAGTGTCGGGTTGAAAATCTTTTAACACGGCACAACATTTAAACATGCAGAACTAGTTAGACCTAAGAAATGTGGTTTCTTATACTTGATTTAAAATCTCATGCTAGATTTTATTATGATTTATTTCAAATCCAGCAAAATAGGTTGAACACACTATATCACGTGACGGGTTTTTTCCTTTTAAATTTTCCGTTTTTATAATTTTGGGACCTTAACCTCAAAAAGCAAGAGGAATTAAATACAACTGTTACTTTTACATTGTATCAAGTAGCAGTAGCTGATGCTGATTTAAAGCCAAGTGATTTGTAAGATTTACACAATCGAATCATTTTTAAGGCCCAGCTCTACCAGTTTTATGTGCGGTCGGAAATGATCATAGATCAAAATATATGGGAATAGCTATCGAGTGCAACATCATATATTTAATTTCGTAAGGCGATTCTTCGCGTCAAAATTGTGGGCGTCTGGCAAGTCGTAGAAAGATGGGAGAGGGCTAAAATTAAAGGTCTCTATTCCGTGATGGCGGGAAAAATACTGAAATTGCTTGAAATTCACCAGCAATCGAGAAATAACGTAAAATATCTGCCATTTAAAAAAGCATTGGGATCTAAAAACGTCTGCTTTGTTTACATTCAAACATGTGGTGCTGATGCTTGATTCAAAAACATATTTGTTGCGTCTGGTTGTCAACAAAAACATATGTTGACATCTGGTTTTTTTCAAAAGGCAGCTAACTATGTTCAATGTACTATGTTACTTCTCTTCTTGTTTACCTTTTGATATTTTATTAAATAAATAAACGATATTTCTCCTCCTATCTATTGAGTATGATTATTTTATTATTATTAGTAGGATTGAATTAAGGTAAGTGGATAATATCTCTTACTTCTTTAACTATCTACACTTAAATCTAGGCTATTCTAAAATAATTAGGCTGAGATACAACAGAAATATGAGTTTATTGACAATTAAATCACAAGCTTTCTCTCTTTTTAAATAAAGAGGGGATTTACAAAGTTTCACAATTTAGGGGTCTTATAGTTGAAGGCTAATTATACAAAATATATTCGAATCATGCTCAGGCTAGTTATCAAGGATGGCAAGAGTCTCTTGGTTCGGGTCTAAGGTAAGTGCTGGTCGAAACATTGAATATCTATTGAATATCTTGAATATCTGAATATCTAAACATTGATACTTTTAATTTTGAAAATGGTTAATTATCAAATGTAATTATAGCTTGAAAGTCTATGGAATGATAATTATGATCTCTATAAAATAGTCACTAATCAGGAGTTTGTTTATAAACCAATATGTCTTCCTCAACAATAGTCTTGATGGGAAAATTTTATTACGAGTCAAAATTTATGAAGTTTCTCCAATCAAAAATTATTATTAAATTTCTTGATGTCAGAATTTATTCTTGATGTATGTAGGTTATATATATTTCTTTAGTCTTTATTTAATTTTAATATCAATTTAAAATCACTGGTAGGCTAGTCCAATGGAGGTAAAGATGAAAAAGGGCAGATCTTACCAAAGTATTAACTCTTCACCCAGGTCTCTATATTTCTTCTAGGCCATTAAAAGGGACAACTGTGACCTGGTATACCGCCGGCTACCAAAAATATAGGCTTATTAAGGCCTAATACTTTCTTTAATGGGAAATAAATTAACACTTGGACAGAGGTCCTTACAGAAAGATGTTAACACTTGGCCATTCTCAATTTGACTCCCCTCATCTCCTTTGTTGTAACAATGTAGCACATGTTTTCACTGCACTGGGGTTCACAAATCATTGAAGTATGATTTCCACTTTTGGTAAACATTTCAAAAGAGATCATTTTTGAAAATTTAGGTATTATATGAAATAATTATTTGAGATAGCTTTATTCCTACTTAATAAATAACTTACATAAAAATTAACTATGGGCAAAGGTATTGTATTATGTAATTAAATTTCTCAAGTGATTTACATTAACTAAGCAATAAATTTCCTTCTGATTTTATTTATAGGGTAAAATAATAATTAATAAATATTTGTCATTAACTAGCATCTGTTTACATATATTATAAATAAATAATTATTAATGTTTATTTACAATTTCAAAGTAAATATTTGTGAACTATTGCAACTACAACAAATAAATATTTTAACTTTAACATTTTCATACCTATAGCTTTGAGTATACATTTATAATTTAGAATATAAAGAGTTAAGTGCGTTTGTTTCGTTTCCGTATAACGACCTGCCGATTTAGTGCCAAATGGTCGATATATCATCATATATTTAATTTTGTAAGGCGATTCTTTGCGTCAAAGTATTGGGCGCCTGGCAGGCGATTCTTTGCGTCAAAGTATTGGGCGCCTGGCAAGTCGTAGAAAGGTGGGAGAGGGCTCAAATTAAAGGTCTCTATTCTGTGATGGCGGGAAAAATACTAAATTTGCTTGAAGCTTACTTGAAAATGAGAAATAATGTAAAATATCTGCCATTTAAAAAGCATTGGGAGCTGCTTTGTTTACATAAAACATGTGATATTGTTAATTTATTTTAAACCATGTTCTAGATATTATCATAAGGTGGATCTAAAAGCCAGTTTATAAAGGTAGATCTTACTATATGAAATAAGAATTGTTTTAATTTAAATTTTCCCTTATTACAATGTATACAGAAATACATTGCTTATTAGGGGCTTATGCCCCTACAAGCCACTAGTCAGCTTGAAATTCATCAGGACTACTGAAAAGGTTCACCTTTAAATTTGGCCAATAAAAAGTAAATTTAATCTTGAATCTACCAAGATAAAGCAGTATTTACTCAAGGACAACCATGGAAAAGTGTTAAACGTAGGGTAAAATCCTCAATATTAACTATTGACCAAGCCCGTGGTCTCAGAATCTAACTTCCTCATGAAGTGGAGCCAGAGGCTCCAACGTGGAGCGTAGAGTCGTCAACGACCATTTCCTGATTTCATTTTCTGATTTCATTCTTATTTATTTGCCTATTGGGTAAAATGTAGCCTCAATCGGAGATTTCCATATAAGTACCCTTAATCTGTCCAATATGTTCTTTTGAACCAGGTGGAGGCTACTCACGACATTTGCTCATTTTTGTGTTAAATGTCACGACTTTCTTTGGGAATAAATTAAGTGCTGCAGACTGTGGTTAACCTTAAGAATTTCTTCAAACCATGCCCATATGTTTAATTGTAAACAAAGTGAACTGAGTTTGCTTTGAGAACGACGGATAGCGCCACTGTTCCAAAAAAAAATCAGCCCTTTACTATACTGAAGTAAAGCCCTTTATTAAAATTCTGGTATGTACTAGCAAATGTCAAAATATCTTAAACATTACACTTTAAACTTTTTATTCCGTCAAACTGTTACCACGTTGTTAGTGTGAAGGAAACATTAATTATCCAGCATTTGTATTTTATTTATAGGGGCTTTTGCCCCTACAAGCCACTAGTAGTATCTATTTATAGAATACCAGGAAGTAAGGTGGCACAATTATTTTTAAAAAAGTTAAAGGCCTTTTTTGAGCTTTTGCAAATTGAAGCAAACACAAAAAAGATTGATATTGCCGCTGATTTTAATATTGACATTTTAAAGAATGATAAAGCAGCCCAACAGTTTGAGAACATAATCTGCAATTTTTGATTCATAATTAATGTTAGGCAACCCACTAGGATTTTCAAATATACAAAAACCTGCATTGACAACATTCTTACTAGTTTTAACTGTGATGAAGCAGTAATTTCTAACGTAGAGGTTGGACTATCTGATCATAATGCACTATTTATAGGACTGCCTCAGAATTTAAATTTGACTAAAAACAATTCCATAAAGGGTAGGTTAATCCCTTTTAAAAAAATGCCATGTTTCCAAGAATCTTTACAGATGTGCATACCAGATCTAATATTTAATAAATCTGTGAATGAAAACTACAAGAATTTCTTATCAATTTTTAAGCTCTCACTCGATGAAGTATTTCCGACCAAAGTAATTAAAGTAAATCAGAAACAAAAATCTCGTAATTGGTTAACTCAGGGTATTAAAATATATTCACAAAATAAAAGGAGGCTGCATTACTTATCAAAAACGTGCAGAGTGGAATCTTTATTGAATTATGTAAGGAAATACAAATTTTTTTTAAAGTTGTCGCTGAAGCTAAGAGGTGCTGTAACAATGGATATATTATGAAATCTAAAAATAAAATTGGATTGAAACGGATTGTATAGGTCTAGCTGGTACCTATACATATATTGAACATAGAGGAATACATGTTCTCCTCTATGTTAGAAACTAGTGTTAAGCTGCACAATTTCTCCTTGACCAACAAAACTGAGGTTAAAAATGCTATTTTAAGTTTAACTAATAGTAATGCTTGTGGCTGGGACGAGGTCCCCACTTAAGTATTGAAAGGGAGTGTTGACATAATATCTGATCCTTTGGTAAAGTTGTTCAATCAATCGTTTCAAGAAGGTGTTTTTCCTGAATTATTCAAAGTTGCACAGATCAAACCCATTCACAAAAAAGATTCAAAAAAAGTAGTCAAAATTATAGACCAATCTCCTTATTAAGTAATATATCTAAAATTTTTGAGAAAATAATCCATTTAAGACTTTCTAGTTATTTTGAATCCAATTCAAAACTCTACCAGGAACAGTTTGGCTTTAGGAAAAATCTAGGTACGTAGAAAGCTCTGTTCAACTTTGTCAATAGTGTTCTTGGGGCCCTGGACAGGTCACAGTTAGCTGTGGGGGTTTTCTGTGTCTTGGCTAGGGCCTTTGAATGTGTTGACCACAAACTTTTATTGCAAAAATTAAAAAATATGGGGATTGAGGGAACTGCTTTAAAGCTTTTACATTCATATCTGTCTAATCGCAAGCAACGAACAATAATAACAAAAAATTCAGAAACATATTATTCAAAATGGGCTAGTATACGATATGGTGTGCCTCAGGGCTCAATTTTGGGACCATTGCTGTTTATAGCATTCATTAACGATTTACCATCTTTTTTTCTTAAAAAAACCTTGCACCTTTACTCTTTACGCTGATGATACAACGGCCCTAGTGAAATCAAACACATTAAATGACCTCATATCCATTATTGATGATACAATTGGGGAGATTAATAACTGGTTCATAAATCATGATTTGAAATTGAATAAAGACAAGACTAGCGTTTTACAGTTTAAATTGAAAAATAGTTCTATTGAGTCAGCGTTAAGTAATGTTGAAAAAGTGAAATTTTTAGGGGTATATTTGGACTCAAAATTAAATTGGTCTGAACACGTTGCAATTTTGACTAAAAAATTGGGTTCAATCAGATTCCCCAAGCATTTAGTATATTAAAGAAAGTTACATCAAACGAAGTTTGCTTAGCAGTTTATTATGCGTATGTTCACTCCCTACTAAGTTATGGAGTCATTTTATGGGGAAATTCTGGAGGGGCCAAGAAGATTTTTATCTCTCAAAAATTTATTCTGAGGACAGTATTTAACTTGAAATCAAAAACGAGTTGCAAGCCATTTTTCAAAAATTATGCTATTCTTACTTTACCTTCCCTTTACATTTTGGAAATAGCAAAATTAGTTCATAAAAATTCATCTTTTTTTGAAAAATATAAATTTAATCATAATTATAACACTAGGAACAACAATATAACTTTTCAATATCCAATCCATGGTCGAAAAAAATTTGAATCTGGCCCTCTTTACATGGGATTAAAAATTTACAACCAAATTCCAGAATCTTTTAAAAACCTTCCAATTACTAAATTTAATTCTAAATTAAAGGAGATTTTGTGTGAAAAGGCTTACTATTGTATTGATGAGTTTTTCAAAGATAGGATTTAAAGTGCATTATTTTGTTTTGTTTTTTCTGTCATACAAAATAGACTAATAATTTGTTTTATACTTATAACTATTACATTGTAATATTAACTAGGACTAGTGAGAAGACTTGACCATGTGCCTGCTTGTAGTTTACTTATGTAAAACTTAAACAGGCGTTTATGTACAATAAAGATTTGTCTATTGTTTGTCTATTGTCTATTTTCACGGCCATCACATCTTTCGCTTTTATTGCGGCCGGAAATGTTTCGCTTGTTTTGCGGCCGGCAAATCTCTTGGTCGCATCTCGGCCGATGACTTCATCCCTCTTTTCGCGAGCGTTAGACCTTTCGGTCGTATTGCGGCCACAAAATCGCTCACTCATTTTGGGACCAAAACATTTTTCGGTCGTCTCGTGGTAGACAAATTTTTTGCTCTTTTCGTGGTCGTCACATCACTCGGTCGTATTGCGATAAGAAAATCGCTCGATCTTTTCGCGGAGGGAATATCTATCATTTATACTGTGGCCAGCAAGATTTTCGGTCTCGTTGCAATCGGAAATCTTTCGCTTGTTTTGGGGCAGGAAAATCTCTTGGTCGCATTGCGGCCGATGACAACCTTACTTATTCCGCAACCATTAGACCTCGGTGGATTCGCGGCAGACGAGTTCCTTGCTCTTTTAGTGGCCGTTATATCTCTCAGTCGTATTGCGAAAAGAAAATCGCTAATTTTTTTCAAAGCCAGAGATATTGTAATATACAACACGGCTGCCATATCTTTTGGACTTATTGCAGCCGGAAATCTTTCGCTTGTTTTTCGGTTGTCGGGTGGCCGATTGTTTCTTGATCATATTGTGTCGCTTACTCTTTTCATAGCCGTTACATGACTTGGTCGTATTGCGGCCGGCAAATCTCTCTTGTCGCATCGTGGCTGTCAAATCTCGGTCGTTTATACCACGGCCGGAGAATCTCTTGGTCACAACGCGGCCGGAAAATCGCTCGTTCTTTCCGCAGCCGGAAATCTCAGTCGCATTACGTCTGGCAAATCTATTAGACTTATCGCGGTAATCTTGCTCATCTTTTGGCGATCTTTCGCTTGCATTGTAGCCGTCTAAATGTATTTATTTACAAATATCGTTCTCAATATTTGTTATAGGAGGCAATGGTCATGTTTCCTATGTTCGGGAATTTTTTTTAAATTGCCGGGAAAAAGTCGGGAATTTCGTATATGAAATTTGGTAGACACCCTGTCAAAATAGCAGTGCCTGTATGTTTGATATGAGCACCTACCAATGTTACTTATTACTTCTGCTCCAACAGGCCATCAAGGTCTGTACAATCAAGACACTTAGTCACGAAGATTACACTGAATTTTGTTGTAAATTCAAGACAAGGCCGTGATTAGACCTTTGTACTACATTGGTCCAAGATCTACCTTTGAGTAAATTTTCAGCTGATTGATTTGGTATTTTTTGCGTCCATCCCTTACTACAACCAAAAAGGCAAAAACCATATCTTCTTCATAACATTAGGTAGAGTCCCAATAATTCAAGCTTCAGTACGAGTACAGGTAACAAAAGTTGGCTTGTTTCACAAAGCTTTCTTTTGGGATGGGAAATTTTTACCAATCGCAGGCAAAAGACAGGTGACACTTTGCAAAAGACCTAAATGGCTTTTAAATTTGACCATTGGCAAACAGCAGGCTGTAACTCTGCAACTACGACTACTAGTATACGAATCTAAAGATCACTGGTAAACAGTAGGAATAACTCGTAAAAAGAAGTAAACAGCTAAGGATTTAACAGATTATATTTACTGACCAGCTGATCAACACAGTTTTACCCATGTAAAACAGAAAAACTTCCTTGGATTCCTGATTTAATGTTAAGGTTGCCATGACAACTACATGAGCTTCCCTATACTTTAACATTGAAACTTTAATGTATCATAGGGCGTAGCCCTGAAGGAATTTTTAAAAATCCCTTCTTAGTGGATGCCTATGCCCTGAGAGGAACGTCTGTGCAAAGTTTCAAGGTTCTAGGTCTAGTAGTTTGGGCTGTGCGATGATGGGTGAGTGGTATTTGACAAATATATAGTAGATTGTGGGAAAAACTTTGTAAAAGAAGCAAAGGGCCATAAAATTTGGTCTTGCGTTTTAGCGTTTGTAGGTATTTTGCACAGCGGCAGCAGAAGCAACGTTGCATAGACGATTGCTCATCTTTATCAATTAATTGTGGTGTAGTATCAAAATGGCTGGCTGGTGTAGTGGTTATAGTGCCCGCCTACAAACTTGTAGGTAGCCGGATCGATCCCGAGAAAAGTTAGTAGCTTTTTGAAGGGTTGTTTCTGGAGCCAGCTGCCATTGGTTGTTGGGCTATTAATTAACAATCCTGTCTGAGGAACATGCCAACCTTAGTCAGTAACAAGGCTACAAGATCGCGCCACTCTCATCACGATCACCACACTCATCCTTCACTCATATTCAGGGCAATGTCCTCGATGAGGTACCTGTCTTATTAAAGTGATAAAGTGGGAAAACAGCAGAAGTTACTCTAGCAATATCTTTCCAAAACATGCAAATGAACATAAATTCACATGCAAGTGTTAATTTATCGCAGGTAAAGTGCGATGAATAAATATATTAATGAATATACATAGGGATTTGTTATAGGATTGTTTCAAAAGGATCCATGTCATTTATTTCAAAAGTTTATAGTTTTGATTTGGTGTTTCCATGTTTCCAAATTCCAAATATATAATTATGGTTTGAAATAGGTCAAAAGGTTATCCAAAGAATGCAGCACTTGCTTATTCAGTAGGAACTGAAGAATCTCCTGAGCAAAGCTGGAACCATCAGCAAGTATTAATTAATAAAAATCTTTTTTTGCAGCCAAAGGTCGAGACATACTGACCAACACTAAAGACCTTGTACAGAAACTAAGCTATGAGGTGATCTATGGAGATACTGACTCGATTATGATCAATACCAACATTCTCGAATATGATCAAGTCTTCAAAATTGGCAACAAGGTAATTTTATTTTACGAGGTACAGTCAAAAAGTTCCCGGAAGGAATTTTTGTAGACATAAGGCGCGATCGCCAGTGAGAAATTCGTCTTGCAGTAGTTGGTAAGACTCCTGGAGAGGGGATATCATTAGTTGGGGGTATACCTAACTTGCTGTAGTGCAGCATTGGAAAGTGCTATTCGTGTACCTGCAAGTCTACTTTGTCGGTTTTTGAAAAATGGCATTTCATGAACAGCGTGTGGACATTAAGTTCTGTGAAATCACCTATTGAGACTCTTGTGTTATTAATTCAAGCTTATGGAGAAGAGGCGATGAAGAAAAGTCAAGTTTATGAATGGAACAAACGGTTCTGTGAAGGCCATGGAAGCATTGAGGATGGCCCTTGTAGTGGACGACCGTCAATATCAGTCAATGACAAAAACATTGAGCGCAAACGAAAAGTTGTGTGTGAAAATTGGAAATTAACGATAGATGAAATTTTTCACATGGACGTGTTCACACCATCCATTGTGATCATTTGAACATACATGGAATTTGTTCGCGAGTGGTTTCGAAAATGCTGTCTCTTGAGCACTAAGAAACTCATATGGTAATGGCTGGTGAATTCATTAAAATGGCTGATTCAGATCCAAATTTTTTTCTCCATAAGCTTGAATTAACAACACAAGAGTGTCACTGGGTGATTTTTTAAGTAAAACACAGAACAATGTTTGGGCGCTGTTCATGAAATGCCATTTTTCAAAAATTGACAACGTAGACTTGCAGGTATATGAATAGCGCTTTCCAATGCTGCACTATGGCAAGTCAGCTATGCCACCACTACCGATATTCCCTCCCCAGGAGTCATGCCAACCTGCAAGACAAATTTCCCGCTGGCGATCGCGCTTTATGTCTAAAAAAATTCATTCCGGGAACTTTTTGACTGTACCTTGTATTACATTTCTCACTTTCATTTATTAACAAATTTGAATACCTTCTTGTACTTTCCTGCATCTGTTATTCGAACGATTGGTCTTAAACCAAGGAAGATAGACTTAATTACTATATTCAAATTTGCATAATGTCCTCATGACTTACCCTTTGCTCTTTGTTACTGTGATTAATGCTTTTGTCGTTTTTTTAATAATAAAAGGTTTGACCGATTTTCCCCATCAGGGAATTAGCTGTTACCATAATCATAGGCAATACTAATGTGCATAGATAATTCCTGGATCTTTATTTTTTATTTTGAGGTTCTGAGTCCCTAAAAATACCATTTGTTTGTTTTAACAGTATCTATCCTAATTCTCTACTAATATAATAAATATGAAAGTTTGTGAGTTTGTTTGTCATATTATATAAGTCAGCTGTAATAACGTATCCATATGTTATGGTAACTACCCGCTGCTTGATTTTAAAATCTAAATTATTTCTTTATGAAATAATCGGTATCAGGAAACTAGGGGTGTGCGAGTAGTGATTTTTGAAGTCGAGTCGAGCCGAGCCGAGTTTTGAAAAATACCCGCGAGTTTCGAGCTTTTTTCGAGTCGAGTTTTATTTTAAGTTTATAATATAATAGTCATCATGTTTCTACATAATGGTAAACAATTATTATTATTACTCAAATACAAAAACAATTTCGAGGTAATAAAACTTAAAAGAGTTATTGAACTAAGAGCAGATATGCAAATAAATTATACCAAAACAAAAGAAAGAAAACCTTTTACTTAAACTTACAATAATTCTTGATTTGATATATTTTTCAAGCGTAACTTGTGTTTAATGCTTACCTGGGGTTTGAAATGAAATGAAAACACTAATTATAAGCCGTGACCAATTACATAACTCAATTCATGATTAAAATATTTCCTTTGAGTTATTCACACAGGTACATTTTTATTGATGTAACTGTCAACAAAAAAACTAAGTTTTTATTTATTTGGAATGGTTTCTAAAATATAACAAAAGTAATTTTTTTTCAAGATGTAATAATAACTAACCTCAAACTAGAAAAGATAGAGTGGTATCAAAATTTATGTTTCTTTAATAACTAAAAAGAACTTTTTACTTCAAGATTATAACAAACGAGGTTTCAGTTATATTCGTTAAAGATGGATTGACATTGTGAAAATGGCTTTAATATTCTTTCGCACGTGCCGATTTCGGGTAAACGGCGGGAGTAACTACTCGACTCGAACTTTCGAGTAATTTGCAATAAGTCGAGTCGAGCCGAGTAGTGTATACTCGGCTCGAAAAAAGCTCGATTATCGAGTACTCGCACACCCCTACAGGAAACTGACACATACTTTCTCCCTGCAAGTAATTTAAAACCAGAAAACATATATAGTGAAATAAAAAAATTAACAATTAATTATCACACAAAAATATACCAGATTTTATCAAAATCAGTTTGCAAATAACGGAGATATCGGTTTTTAAATATTTGCCACAAGAATAACATTGGACAACGTACTGCGTTTACAGCTGAACTAAAATATCAATTATCTCCGCAACCAGTTGACGTAAACTAATGATTCAAAATACTGGATTATTTAATTTTTCAAGGCAAATTTAATGGTTGCAAGTATATTTTCTTTAGAGGTTACAGATTTTGTGAAATTTGAAAAATATGAATTTTTTAACACTTAAACCCCCATAACTTCTGAACCTGAATTTTTACAGACATGCGGGTGGTATCATTTTGTTCGTCATCTTAAGCACTAAAAACCATGAAATTGTTATCAAAATCGTTAGAGCCGTTTCTGAGAAATTTTGATTTTTTTCATTTTTTTGTCGACTTAATAAATGTCGCTCTTCACGTATGTGCCAAATTTCATCGCGATTGGACCTTTTTTACAAAAGTTATCGTGCCTACGGACAGGTATATATACATATATATATAAGCTAAGGCAAATTTCCTTATATATACATATATATATATATGAAAGTGAACGAATGGTGTTTTTGAGGTCTATGGGCATCAAAATGAAAAGTTATGGTGGTCCCGTGCTTAAGTCTTACCATGCCGCCTACAGTAATAGCTATAGGGGGAAATTGGCTAAAAGGAGGGGATTTTTACCTCTCAGCTAGTCGAAGGCATATATCAAGTTTGATTCAAATACGTTGAAAATAAACGGTATCAGGAAACTGACACATACTTTCTCCCTTCAAGTCATTTAAAACCAGAAAACATTTAAAGTAAAATAAAACAAATTAACAATTAATCATCACACAAATATATACCAAATTTGATCAAAATCGGTTAGTAAATAACGGAGATATCGGTTTTTGAATATTTGCCATAAGAATAACATTGGACAACGTACTGCATTTACCGCCAAACTAAAATATCAATTATCTTTGTAACCAGTTGACGTAGACTAATGATTCGCAATACTAGATTATTTAGTTTTTCAAGCCAAATTTAATGGTTGCAAGTATATTTTCTTTAAAAGTTACAAATTTTGTGAAATTTGAAAAATATGAATATTTTAACTCTTAAACCCCCATAACTTCTGAACCTGAATTTTTACAGACATGCGGTTGGTGTCATTTTATTTGTCATTCTAAGCACTAAAACCATGAAATGTTTATCAAAATCGTTAAAGCCGTTTTTGAGAAATTTGGATTTTTGTCATTTTTTATGGGTTTTTATGGGGTAAATACCCTTAAAAATCAAAAAATCAAAAAAATGAAAATTAAGCTTGGAGATACCACGGCTTTATACCTACATGCCAAATTTCATGAAAATCGGACCACTAGTGTCGTCTCTAGCTTTGTTTACATCCACACATACATCCACACACACACACACACACACACACACACACACACACACACACACACACACACACACACACACACACACACACACACACACACGCACACACACACAGACAGACTGACTGACTGACTGACTGACTGACTGACTGACGGACTGACGGACTGACGGACTGACTGACGGACTGACTGACTGACTGACTGACTGACACCAGGCCGAAACCACTTTTTTGAATTTAGGGAGCACTAAAACGAATATGTCCACTAACAACTCAAATTCGAAAATTTTGACAAAAACAGTACTTTCTCCATATACTATGTATAGGGGGGAGAAAGTATAAAAACCATTCTACACACAGACCTTCAGGCCCATGTGAGAACTTTTTTCCATACAAAGATTTTTGTTATATTATGTACAAAAATATTTTGGAAATAAATATGATTCTATTCTATTCGTTGAAAAATAACCAAAGTACAAATTTTTATTTGTTTCTCCAAATTTGAGTAATTTTTGATATTTTACAATATTTTTGGTTTTGTCAAAATGATTCCCATATAAAGTAGACTTAAATTGCTAATTTTTACTTTCTTCCCCCTATACATAGTATATGGAGAAAGTATTGTTTTCGTCAAAATTTTTGAATTTGAGTTGTTAGTGGATATATTTGTTTTATTGCTTCCTGAATCCAAAAAAGTGGTTTTTGGCGTGGTGTCTGTCTGTCTGTCAGTGTGTGTGTGGATGAATATGTGTCCGTGTGGATGTAAACAAAGCTAGAGACGACACCAGTGGTCCGATTTTCATGAAATTTGGCATGTAGGTAAAAAGCCGTGGTATCTCCCGGCGTATTTTCCATTTTTTTGAATTTTTTATTTTTAAGGGTATTTACCCATAAAACCCATAAAAAATGACAAAAATCAAAATTTCTCAAAAACGGCTCTAACGATTTTGATAAAAATTTCATGGTTTTTAGTGCTTAAGATGACAAACAAAATGACACCACCCGTATGTCTGTAAAAATTCAGGTTCAGAAGTTATGGGGGTTTAAGTGTTAAAAAATTCATATTTTTGAAATTTCACAAAATCTGTGACCTCTAAAGAAAATATACTTGCAACCATTAAATTTGACTTGAAAAATTAAATAATCAAGTATTTTGAATCATGAGTTTACGTCAACTGGTTCCGGAGATAATTGATATTTTAGTTCGGCGGTAAACGCAGTACGTTGTCCAATGTTATTCTTATGGCAAATATTTAAAAATCGATATCTCCGTTATTTATTAACCGATTTTGATATCATTTGGTATATATTTGTGTGATAATTAATTGTTCATTTGTTTTATTTCACTAAATATGTTTTCTGGTTTTAATTGACTTGAAGGGAGAAAGTATGTGTCAGTTTCCTGATACCGTTTATTTGTTTCTAAATTCTAACACTTTGGTAAAATTGTAAGCCAAACACTTGAACAGTTACAATATAAAGGGCTTTCAAAAACAAAAACCTTTTTTTGGTTCTTGAATTTTAACTCATTTGCATAGACTGACGTATTGGTTACAGGGTCGGCCGATTGACCTGAGCGCGGGTGCTGCTAGTGAGAGGGCTTGGCCTATTAGTTCACTAGTTTGCTACTAGGGTCGACCGTAGGCTTTATGCGCCAACCAATCATTCTCCAGGCCGACTGTGGTGCCGTAGTTCTGCCGGTTAAGGCGCTAATCTGACGAGTATAGCGTTGAAGCCGTTTAGAGGTGTGTGGGTTCAATTCCCGACCATGCACAATCCCTATTAGGCTTGCAAATGTGTGTGGTAAAGTTGGTGGGAGGGCCCACCTAAAATAAACAGTGACCGGCTTGGGTGGAAGTTGACGGCATTTGTACGTTAATAGGGATTGCAGTGGACACCTGTATACATGTGGACACATGTCAATATTTGATATTGACAAACAAAGTGGTCATAACCAAAATATTAGACCAAATATAGACAGAATAAAAATATTACCATTAAAAATAGAGAAATATAAAAAAAATGCTATGTGAAAGGGAAAAACCTTGATTTTTAGACAACTTTTTCTCAGCCACAGTCAACATTTTTGCATGCAATAGTTATGAAATCTTATTCAAATTTAATATTCTATCTAGCTATGAAGGATTTATTAAAATATTTTGTCAACTTTTCAATCTAGATTTCAAAATGTTCAATAGGTACACTGAAACGCATAAGAACCCTATTTCCACTCAGAAATAGAAAACGAATGAGTTTAGGGCCTATGTTTACCAGACATTTTTTTCTCGTTTAGACCCAAGGAACCATATTCTAAAGTTTTCAGGGTCATCGTGGAACACCCTATATACGATTACGAACAATATTTGGTCCATCTTACTCATAAATTTAATTTTGAACTTAGTTAAATGATTTTTTCCAAACCCTTGCATTTTGGAGAAAGGGGACCTTAACTTTCCCAATGATTTTTTAATGTTTTGAAGATAAGAAAATCAGAGAGTTCTGTGAGGAATAAATGCAAGACTTGTCAAGCCCTGATCCAGGAACAAGAACCTGAAAATTTACAGGATCTTCCAGAAGAAGTAGTTGACGACATAGCTTCTGATTCAAGTGAAGTTTAGCCACCAAGAAAAGTACCAGAAGGCTAAAAAAATAGTAAAAAAGTAAAAGCTCAGACAGCTGATAAATGTCATATACTGACAATATACCGAAATTCAATTTTGAAAAAATGGAAGTTAAAGATCCCTTTCCCCTTTTCCCTTTTCAAATAATCCCTTAAATTTTGATTACTTGACGAATTACAGATAATTTAAACCATTATTGTATACATCAGCAATTGGGAGGCTACAATCATGACGTCGTTCATGTACCTCGTATGTACAACTATGATAAATAAAGGTATTTTGACTATTGACTAACGTCATTTCTGCACGCTGGGAGTAGCCCAAATTATTAAATCCTAACCCTTATCGAGCAATCATTCTTTTTGAAGGGCTTATTAAAAGGAACCAAGTGCCGCACAACCCAAGGCCTGAGGTTCTGATGTTATTTCTCATATCCTTTCAGATTAAGGCGGAAGTTAACAAAATGTACAAACACGTGGAACTAGACATCGACGGAGTGTTCAAGTTCATGTTGCTGCTGAAGAAGAAGAAGTACGCAGCAGTGTCAGTGACTCGGCTGCCAAGCGGAGAGTTAGTGTGCACAGAGGAGATCAAGGGGCTGGACATGGTGCGCCGAGACTGGTCGCAGCTGGCTGCCGAGGCGGGCAAGTGAGTGCCGACATCACAAGTAACAGCCAATCATTTCTGACTTATCTCTTCTATCATTATTGGTTTTATTTTGGAAAATGATGTTCCCTATGTGTCAACTGTTTATGGGCAATGTAAATTATATAACTGATTGTTCTGTATACTTTAAATCTGTTTTATTTTTTTAATTGATTGGATTTAAATTTTTTAAACTATGTATTGACAGGCCAACATTATTTTTGTTACCATTTTTTTCTCAGTGTGTGTGTGCAACATAGGACAAATTAAAGCACAAGCACACCATTAGAAAAGTACTTTCTTTGTAGATGTGTGCAATCTCATTATAATTTACCATTGTTTTTGAGAACAGTAGAAAAATGAATTTGAAATTATAAAAAGTTAATTCATATGGGCTTGATGAATTGCCTTGTTGGTTACAGAATAACAAAAAATGTAAGAAAATGCACTCACATGTTTTATTAGAGCAATAAGTAGACGATATCGAAGAGTAATGGTTAGGCCAAGAAATTTTTAAATCCTGCTCTTAGCAAACACATACAAGCTTTGTGCTTCCCAATACCCATACAACAGCTCCAACTCCATATAAAAACATTAATCGATCAATCAATTTCCTTACTCATTGAGTATACATCAAATATACATTTGAATAGTTTCTTATTCTATCAAAAAGGTTTATTTAGGGTATATTTGCTAAACAAAGGTTTTAAACAAAAAGGATGACAAATTTACTAAGTCATTTGCATTAATTGCAATGCAGATATAACTATGTCTGCTGTACTTATCATTGGAAAATTCAAAGACCTGTCAAGGAAACTAATACTCAATGAATTCTCACTCGCAAAAAAAAGTAACACCTTGTAACATTTGGATTCCAAGAATAATGTCCTTTTGCTCCTTATTCTCTTAATTAATTTCTCTTTACTTCTTCTCTTGATTATTGGAAGTGGCTGATTGGTCAAAATAAACTTCCAGCTTGGAAATACAGCCATTGTAAAACTATTTATGGCAATAATACTCCACAGGTTTGTGCTGTCGCAGATTCTTTCAGATAAAGAACCAGATGAGAGGATACAAAATATACATAGCAAGTTAGTCACCCTCAAGGAAGATTTAGAGAATGGGAAGGTGCCTTTAGAACTGATGACTATCACCAAGCAGTTGACCAAGGCCCCGGATCACTACAGCGACAAGAAAAGTCAGCCTCACGTCCAGGTCGGTGTGACTGAATTCTGTACAGTTTTTTTAGATAATCTGTTACTACTTTTATTAAAGAATAAAGTATGTTATAACTTTGTGATAGGAGCCATTTGTTTGCAAATTCTTCAGAGTTACTAATAGTGTGAAATAATTGTCCTTTACCTAAAAGTGTTTAAATGCTGTTGTTGAAATAAATCTTCTTTTCAGGTCGCCCTCAGGCTGAACAGCAGAGGTGCAAGACTCAAGGCGGGTGACACCGTCAACTATGTTATATGCGAGGTAAATGTTTATAGAACTGATACCACTTTGATTAAAGCTTGGATTACACAGTGACAAGTGTGAGTGACAAGTTGGCAGGGAAAACAAAGCATCCTTGTTTCATCACTAAACGATTTTTTTTTGTTTTCACCAACTATTTTTCTTTCACACTTGTCTCAGAGTTAGTTGTTAACCTGAAGAATTCCGTTGTTAGCGAATTTCCCCTATAGAGAAGAAGCTGTTACCGTAGACCTAAGCCTGAGACCATGAAACTTTTTCGTTTTGGGGCCTCCAGAACCAAAAAAACCCGTTCATTTTCATATATATATATATACATATACATACATATATACATACTACATACTTATATAGTTAGGTATATATATTTATATATATGTGTGTGTGTGTGTGTGTGTGTGTGTCTGTGTGTGTCTGTGTGTGTGTCTTGATGCACGATAACTCGTGTAAAAATGGTCCGATGATAGTGAAATTTGGCATGGACATGTTAAGTATTACTTATTCGGAAGATTAATTAATTAAATGTAACTCTAAATAATTTTAAACTTCGAGCAGGCGCATGCAGAGTTTTTCTCTGCACGTGTTTTTTATGTTAAAATAAACAGTCATAATGGGTGTCGGCAGTCGTGTCCGGCTCCGTACCTCACGCGCCTTATTCCAGGAATCCTCTAAAGCTATTTATAGGGGTGGGCGAGTACTCGACAGTTGAATAATTACTCGAGTAGTTACCTTTACTCGAGGTCGAGTCGAGTAGTTAGTTACTCCCGCCGATTACAGGGCGGCCGAATTTACGTTTGATTTACGTTTGTGCGATCAAATTTTATAGCCGATCGCGAGTTACGCAAAGCTATATATGCCGTTTATCCGCAATTGACAGATTGTTTATCGCGGCCCCTCGCTAGTGTCACAATAAGCAGCATTTTCTGTTCATTTGTGGCCGGAAAATACGTGCGACGGTTTTTTACGGCCGATCGCTAGTTTCGCAAAGTTGCATTTTGCTTATTTACGATCGGCAAATACACGCGATCTGTCCGCGACTTTTGCAAGGCTACATTTGCCGATTTTCGGTGAAGGGCAAATACGCGTGCTCGTATTTCTCGGCCGACTGCGACTTTAGCAACACTACATTTGCCGATTTTCTGCGATCGGCAAATACGCGCGATTGTATTTCACGGCAGATTGCGAGTTTTGAAAAGCTATATCTGCCGATTATCTGCGACCGACAGATATGTGCTATCGTTTTTCGCAGCCGTCCACGGGTTTTTCATATCAGTAACCTCGAAAATACTTCATTAACTCATAGAAGAATGGATTTTGACAGTTATCTAGAAATACCAGATTCTGAGAGATGTCTCAGAATTCGGAAATTGAAAACTTACAACTAACCTACACAGCTAACTTACAGCTCTAACCTACACTTATCAACTTCAAATTTGTAATTATATTTTATTTCTTGAATGATACTCAGCCTTCATTTCTGTCTCATTTGATTTGTAAAAATGAGATAAAAATTGTGGACTTCATTGGTAAAGTGGACTTCATAAAACAATTAGTTAATTAGTTAAATAATTAGAAAATTAGTTAAGTTAAAACTCCACATGCGCCCTCTGCTGTTTCAGCAGTGAAGCGCCCGCTCAAGGGTTAAGGTTATATTTTATCTCTGTAAGTCGAAGAACGTAAAAATTGCCTCTATAACTCAAAGTTCAGTTGATAAATAATTAACTTTACACTTTACATCTATAAGTTGAAGTTTACCTTTGTATCTCAAAGGTATATATCAACAGACCTCAGCAGACCTCGCTCTTAGCTTTATAAGTCGAAACCTCAGCATACAGGTCACAACAAGTCATTGAGTCTTATCTGGTGCAGCATCACTACCTATACTTTCATAATTGGAATTTTAATCTACAGTAGAGTGCCCATTATCTGAACTAATTGGGGACAAGGGGTGTTCGGATAACTGAATATTCAGATAATCGAACATGAAAAGACAACATTTTAAAATTATATATGTAACAACATAATTCTTAGTAGTAAAAAGGCTAAAAAATGATCAAACAAAAATTATTCACGTAATTTTACTATGAAATCAATCAGAATACATGAATATTCCGGCGCGACGGGAGTTTCGGTTTGCGCGCGAGTTTGAATTGCTTGAGAATCGTGTTCAAAATATGAATTATTACGGCGTTCAGTTAATCGACGGCTTGGATGACCTACGTTCGGATAATCGGCGCTCTACTGTAGGCCTAGTTTATTTCTATCTCAAATTTAGCTCAAAAAATTACCCATGTAAGTCAAAATTAAGTAAGAATTTCCTCCATAACTTGAACCATGCCCAAGTCGAACGATATGTAATTAGCAGAAAGATTGTAGTCCCATGGCATTTTGAGTTAGCTAGAGACAACTGTAGTTAATTTTTTTTTGTTACAGCTGCGGGTAATAAACAATTTTAGACTGATCCTATTTAGAATTTGTTGTATTTCAACCAACATGTTTTATTATACCTGATGAATCTTGTTGAGGCCTTTTTATTGTACCTTGTAAAAGTACAACTGAATAATGATCATGCTGTCAACAAAATTTTAAATGAAGATAAGCCTCCATTTCTACATCAGTGTACTTTTAGTCCAAGTGTGATTGATTGCACCACAGGATGGAACCAACAACCCGGCCACCCAGCGGGCCTATCATGTGGACGAGCTGAAGAACTCTGAGACGCTGAAACTGGACATCAAGTACTATCTGTCGCAGCAGATCCACCCAGTGGTCACACGGCTTATAGAGCCGATAGAGGGCACGGACGGCGCGCAGATAGCCGAGTGTCTCGGTGAGTCCTAAACAATATTGATCACTAGTGCTACCTGTCGCAGCAGATCCACCCAGTGGTCACACGGCTGATAGAGCCGATAGAGGGCACAGACAGCGCGCAGATAGCGAGTGCCTCGGTGAGTCCATGACAATATCGATCACTAGTGCTACCTGTGGCAGCAGATCTATTCACCCGGTGGTAATACGGTTGAGAGAGCAAATAGAGGGCACAGACAGCGCGCAGATAGCTAGGTGTCTCGGTGAGTCCATGACAATATCGATCACTAGTGCTACCTGTGGCAGCAGATCTATTCACCCGGTGGTAATACGGTTGAGAGAGCAAATAGAGGGCACGGACAGCGCGCAGATAGCCGAGTGTCTCAGTGAAACCATGACAATATTGATCACTAGTGCTCCCTGTCGCAGCAGATCCACCCAGTGGTCACATGGCTGATAGAGCCAATAGAGGGCACGGACGGCGCGCAGATAGCCGAGTGTCTCGGTGAGTCCATGACAATATCAATCACTAGTGCTCCCTGTCGCAGCAGATCCACCCAGTGGTCACATAGCTGATAGAGCCGATAGAGGGCACGGACGGCGCGCAGATAGCGAGTGCCTCGGTGTTATATCTATTGGTCTGTATTATAAAAAATCATATGTTTTAATGTCATTTCTCAATACTGTTTACATTATGGTAGATTGTACAATAAAAATATATTCAAAACTATTTTTAATATTAATTACTAGGATTTTAAACTCGGTGAGTCCATGACAATATTGAGCACTAGTGTACTACCTGTCGCAGCAGACCCACCCAGTGGTCACATGGCTGATAGAGCCGATAGAGGGCGCGGACGGCGCGCAGATAGCTGAGTGTTTTGGTGAGTCCATGACAATATTGAGCACTAGTGTACTACCTGTCGCAGCAGATCTAACTGGTGGTAATACAGTTGAGAGAGCCGATAGAGAGCACGGACGGCGCGCAGATAGCCGAGTGTCTTGGTGAGTCCATAACAATATTGAGCACTAGTGTACTACCTGTCGCAGCAGATCTACCTGGTGGTAATACAGTTGAGAGAGCCGATAGAGAGCACGGACGGCGCGCAGATAGCCGAGTGTCTTGGTGAGTCCATAACAATATTGAGCACTAGTGTACTACCTGTCGCAGCAGATCTACCCGGTGGTATTACAGTTGAGAGAGCCGATAGAGAGCACGGACGGCATGCAGATAGCCGAGTGTCTCGGTGAGTCAGTAGCTATGTTAATGTAATTTGGAATATTTTTTGTAATACCGGGAAACAATCACTAACGAGAGGGAGCACTACCCCTTGCAATTGTAACTTATATTGAACATATTAGATATTTCCCTAATTTATTATATTAAATTTTCATTAATGGCAACAGAGATTTGAAATAACATTGTAAAAATTTGCCTACACTATTTGTCAAAGCATGATTAGTAAAGACAATTTATTTTATCTGGTTACAGGACTTGATCCATCTCAGTTCAAGGAAAAACCCAAATCTTATGAAGAAGTCAAAACAGGAGAAAGTATTATTCTTAAAGATGAAGAACGCTTCAAGAACTGTGAAAAGTAAGTGTTCATTGGCCAGCTCTTTAATATATTTTTTCTTTCATGGCAACTAGAATTAAAGGGAACCAGCCTTTAAAGTTTAATTTGTTTAGTTTTAATTTAAATACAGTGATGTTCTTATTAGCTTTGGTTGAGGCTAGTAAGTCGTCCCTTTAAAAATATCAATAGTTTTCAAAACTATTACTACGAACAAAAAAGCAGATGGGTTATTAAGTAATAATTAGAGGTGACAACCGACTTGAAGGTTTCTGAACTATTCAATAATTAAGATTCTGCTTAATTTAAATTTTCTGCTTGTCTTTAGGTGATCTTTAAGAAATTAATATAAATTTTCTATTTTTGAACAATCTCAAAGGCAGTCTTATTAACAAGAGACAAGAAAATGTTACAGTATAAATTTTTATTACAGTAGAACCTCGCTAGTCCGACCTCCAATAATCCGACTCCTCGGTTAATCCGACCATGCCGCCGGGGAAATAGGCCTCCGCTAGTTCGCCCTCAGCGGGGTTTTCTCATCGGTTGGTCCGACCACGCAATTGGAAATTGATGTTTGATTACATTACCGGTGCATTACTCCGTTCAGGTTGGCTCCTGTTGATGACGTATTACTCATTGGGAGTGCGTATATCGTTCAGTAGAGCAATAACATTTGGTGCGGTTAGTTTTTTTTTTGTCCTAATGTCGTTTTTTACAGTACAGTAGCTTGTTAAACGCTCTTAATGCAATTTTTTCTGATTGAAATACAGTTTTTGTACGTTTTCATGTCAATAAAATGAGTTCATCCGATAATCCGACCTTTTTGCTGTTCCGACCATGCCCCCGGTCCCGTAGGTGACGGATTAGCGAGGTTCTACTGTACAGTATTTGGTTGTTCAGTCATTTTTTCAGCTATTGTAATAAAATTTAAGACTACATTTTGAGATATTTATCTGTTCTATCAGCTTGATATACACTATCTGAATTTGAAGTCTATATTATAAAATGCTAATCACTAGGGGTGTGCGAATAGTGATTTTTGAACTTGAGCCGAGCCGAGCCGAGCTTTTTCAAAAGTTTTCGAGCTCGAGCTTTTTCGAGCCGAGCTTTTTAACAATCACCAAATTATTATGAATTTTATTTTTAAAAGATGCAATATACTAATGTTTGCATACCTTAACTGAACACCGGCCAGCTCAAAACTAGAAAGCTATCTCCAAAACGAGTTAATGATCTGACAGGTCCATCAATATTTTGTATTATATTACATAAATTAATCAAACTGGCTCTAAAAATAATTCATGAAGAAAAATTACAAATTTAAAATCTACATTTTTATTTGACTCCTAAATTCCCAAATACTTTGCTAGTCCAAATGATAAACGGTTATAAATAATAAATAGTTAAAATTACATAATTAGACTAGTTACATATAGTTACTAATAGTTACTACAACATTAATTTCAAGAGTTGTAGGGAATTGATGGAAAGGTTTTAAAATGGTTATATCTAGTGAAATAATAACATATTTATTTACACTTAGTCAAATATTAGAATCAAATAATATAATAACAACAATAATTAATTGTAATCCTAAAATTAGTTGCATTTCTAAACTTTTGTGAAGAAAATAATGTACAGTTAAAGGAAATTAGGAAGAAGAAAGATCAGAAAATAGGAAGAATTTAGGGATAGAAAGAAACAGCTTTCTCTCTCACTCTCCTTATCAGTGGCCAGGGAAGGGAGGAGGTAGAGGTTGTTTACTCCAAGTAAGCCCGTGTCCCTATTTT
Organism: Flexamia atlantica; assembly: GCA_035578135.1. Lineage (NCBI taxonomy): Eukaryota > Metazoa > Arthropoda > Insecta > Hemiptera > Cicadellidae > Flexamia > Flexamia atlantica. The sequence goes on along the minus strand of JAQJVK010000001.1, from coordinate 200,597,148 downwards.
TTGTCACTGACTGACTCCGTAGTGCATGCGTATGTCAGAGAGCAGTTAAAATAATTAGGTGATAAGGAATCCTTACCACAAAATGCAAAAATACAAACTACTTGTCATACAACTATAAATGACAGCTCATAATTTTTGTCTTATTTTTACTTTCTCCCCCCTATACATAGTATATGGAGAAAGTATTGTTTTCGTCAAAATTTTCGAATTTGAGTTGTTAGTGGATATATTCGTTTTAGTGCTCCCTGAATCCAAAAAAGTGGTTTTTGGCGTGCTGTCTGTCTGTCTGTCTGTCTAAGCGTGCGTGCGTGCGTGCGTGTGTGTGTGTGTGTGTGTGTGTGTGTGTGTGTGTGTGTGTGTGTGTGTGTGTGGATGTAAACAAAGCTAGAGACGACACCAGTGGTCCGATTTTCATGAAATTTGGCATGCAGGTATAAAGCCGTGGTATCTCCAGGCGTATTTTTCATTTTTTTGAATTTTTGATTTTTAAGGGTATTTACCCCATAAAAACCCATAAAAAATGACAAAAATCAAAATTTCTCAGAAACGGCTCTAACGATTGTAATAAAAATTTCATGGTTTTTAGTGCTTACGATGGCAAACAAAATGACACCACCCGCATGTCTGTAAAAATTCAGGTTCAGAAGTTATGAGGGTTTAAGTGTTAAAAAATTCATATTTTTTTAATTTCACAAAATCAGTAACCTCCAAAGTAAATATACTTGCAACCATTAAGTTTGACTTGCAAAACTAAATAATGCAGTATTTTGAATCATTAGTTTACGTCAACTGGTTGCGGAGATAATTGATATTTTAGTTCGGCGGTAAACGCAGTACGTTGCTCAATGTTATTCTTATGGCAAATATTTAAAAACCGATATCTCTGTTATTTACTAACCAATTTTGATAAAATTTGGTATATATTTGTGTGATAATTAATTGTTAATTTGTTTTATTTCACTATATATGTTTTCTGGCTTTAAATGACTTGAAGGGAGAAAGTATGTGTCAGTTTCCTGATACCGTTTATCATAAATCAAATGAGACTAAATGAAACTTGTACTATATACCGTTTAAGAGATAAGCCATGATAAAACAATAGACTTAAATGCTGTATTTCACGGTTCTCCAAGGTCAACTAAATATAGCTCCGATTTCCGTCTAAATGGAGAAATGTTTCTTGTTCCCTGTCAATGTCCTTTCGTTATCACTAGGGAATATTTTTTGTTTGTTTTTCAAGGGAAGGAAACGCTCTTCTGGTTTAATGTGTCCAAGAATAGATCGCAATAATTATCTTTCTGATAAGAACTCTCTTATCAAAAGCTCTTATCAAGAGTGTCGAACTTTTTCGCAAAAAGTCGAGCCGAGCCGAATACTGAAAAGCTCGACCTAAAATGCTCGACCGGTCGAATAATCGCATACCCCTACTAATCACCTTACCAAGGTATACAATCAGCGCTAACAGAGGTGATAGCTCAGAAGTATGGCCCAGTAAGTCGAGCGTCGCTGGTTTGATTCCTGGTCCATCTGAGCGTTCACCTAAGGCTTGCCTGTGTGACTAAGGGTAAGTCCAAGAGGCATGCTGCTTTCCTGTCTCAGACTTGGCAGGCCCAATGTTCCATGTAAATGGAAGTGGCCTTAATGCATTTGCGCGCCAGTTTCCTATGCGCCATGACGTTAATCTGAGTCAAGACATGAATCAACGTTTTAAAATACTAAATTATTTAAATTCAATGGTGCAAACCAAAAATTTATTTTTACTATTTTTCTTTATAAAAAATTAAAAAAAATTCATTCTTGAGGAAAAATTTATCTCTGCCCTCCCACTTTTGAGGATCCCAGTGGGATTATTTTCGAACTAGTCCACTGCCTGATTACAATCTTAAATTTCTGTAACAAATTTTATTAAAATCTGAGTTTTTTTCTACAACGTTTAAAATTTTAATAAAAACCTCTTTTTAGTTGAAGGAGCCCTAACCTCCTCGCCCCCAACTGCAAAATTAGGCTGGTTTTCCATTGTGTACATTTAACATTACATTAGGGATGTCGATACCACTTTTTTCAATGTCAGTATCAGTGTTGTTTCTTGACCGATTATTATTGGTACCGAAGTACCAGTACAAACCTACAGGCAATCAACTTAGGTTATCAAACCCACAGGTTATATATTATTGTAATATAAATGTTTTAATTTTCATGTTTAAGATTCACCAAGTTATAAATTACTATCTCCCTTTTTATTCAAATTTATTCAACCTCTGTTAACAGGTTAGATATATATAAAAATAATATACAATCTGTTTGTAAAAAAAACATAATCCAAATTTATTTCTATTAATAATTTTACAGTTCCCAGATTAAAATAACCCCAATCTGTTTAATTTTGAAAATTAGTGTCAAAAGTAATTTTAGAAACGATATTGGTCTTTGATAATAGTATGGAGCAGGATTTGCAATCAGCACAGCGCCTGCGGCGATGCGCCATGCCATCGATCGTCTTATGTTCAACCGGTAGTTCACGCCAATTATTTATTATTGGTACCGAAATACCAGTAGGCCTACTGACATTATGACATCGGTTCTCGGCACTGACACGTCCCTGCATTACATGTGTTTTGTGTGCATTTTGATAGTAAACTAGATTCTTATGGCTACGAAATTGGAGGTAAAAACCCGGCGCCAAAAATCTGAATCCGATTACCTGCTTTTACCAGCGTGCATCTTGGACGTACCCTGTTGCTGATCCAGTATTTCACTGTCTTCTGATCGCCATACAGATAGGCCTGGTGGCCTATGGCGTTGGGCAGTTGAAATTTTTGTTTTTAAATCTAATAAGCATTTCCAGATACAGTATAATGTTGGTTAGAAATATTAGTTATCTGAAACCAAAATATATTTATTAACTATTTTCATTGAATGTGTCATTATTGACTTTTACCTTTTCATTTTTTTCAGGTTCATTTTTAAGTGTGTCAACCCGGAATGCTCTTGCGAGAATGTCATTGAAGGGCCTGTTAGGAAAACCGTAAGTTTTTAAAAAGTAATGACTACTCTCAGCATTCACACCAATACGGTGTAATATTTTTGGTTTTCAATACGTAATTTTCTGTTTCGCCTGCAGTTTTGGTCAGTTTGTCAAAACAGTATCATTAACAAAGGTTTTGCTAGGATATCTCTATTAGGGTGGTGCGAAAAAACAAAATTTTAGAATTTTTAATCGCTGTATGTCTCAAAAGTTGCGAAATATCATGTAGAATACTGAAATAATAACTTAAACAAAATGATATAAAATCTTCCGACCGCGCAATGACCTTGAAGTTTAACATGTAAAACTCCATAAGAGAACTAGTAAATAATCGTAATTTGGTTTATGCTGGATATTGATAATTGTACAAAAGTTTTGCCGTGAAAATGAAAAGAGCTCATTAAAACTGTTTGAACAATGGTATAATTTATTCAAATACACCTCAAAATTCTAAACTTAATACAAGCCAAAAACGCCTAAATAAGTGATTTTTAGAAGGCCATAGATCGATAATACTGTTGCCTTATTGGACAAATTATACATTTTTCAAAATGTTTTAAAGAGCTCTTCCCACTTTTAATGGCAGTACTTTTGTACGATTATCAATGTCCAGCATAAACCAAATTACGAGTATTCACTAATTCTCTTATGGAGTTTTACATGTTAAACTTCAAGGTCATTGCGCGATCCGAAGATGTTATATGATTTCTTAAAAGTTATTTTTTCAGTATTCTACATGCTATTTCACAGCTTTTGAGACCTATAGCGATACAAAATTCCAAAATTTGTTTTTTTCGCACCACCCTAATCTCTATGCCTTCTTTCCTATCTAGGTATCTCCTATATCTATCTATTTTAAATCACTAAACTTCTTACAGTGGGTGTAAATCACTCAATACTCAAACAATCATAGTTTTTTATGAGGATCTTATTACTTTCTATGTTTCTATACCCAGGTTCAAGAACTTTGTAATAACATATTTATTACCTTTTATTGCCTTGTAGTCCTTGACGAAGTTTATTTCCTGATGTACATTTCACCACATGTGTGGTATCATCAGGGGAAGTACACTATTCACATGAAGATATTAAACACTGAACACACTATATACATTTTGAATTATTTACATGTTCACATACGGGGCGATTCGCGGCCGCGGGCGCGGGTGCGCGGGCGTGTTGTTGTCCTCACGGGAGGTGACGGCGACGCGAGCGCACTGACATCTGTGTTTGCACTAGGGGGTGGTGGCGGCAGGCTTCGAATGTTTGGGGCTATGAATTGAGAGCTTTCACTTATATTGCTGCTGCGTCGCCAATTTTGTCCAGAGTTGTCAGATTGCATGGTTTCCTCAATTTGGTGGATTGTTTTGAAAATGATTGAGTTGTTGTAGTCTTCTTTTTTATTTAATAATCTGTCTGATTTGTTACTATGGGTATATTTATAAATCTCGTAGCTTTCCTATACTTTTGCTATTTCTTTTGAATTGGTTCGTCTTAGAATTGTTAGAGAATCGGGGAATTTAATTGAATGGTTTTTATTCTGTTTGAGGTGTTTGGCTACTATGGATTCGGGATTTTTAAAGTGACTTGTGTTATGCTCTTTAAATCTTTGAGTGAATGATCTGTTTGTGTAACCAATGTATTCTTGATTACACGGTTGCATGCATGTTATTTTATATACACCTCTTTCGGTTTCTGAAGATTTGGTTTCTTTAATTTTGTAGATGGGATTGGGGTTGGTTCTTACTTTGAAAGCTGGTATATATCCTGCTTTTCTGAAAATTCTGCTTACTTTTTCAGAAGTTTTGTCTACATATGTTATGGGGATGTATTTTGGTTTGGTTTCTAATTGGTTTGGAGTCTGATTTTGATTTTCATTGTGATTGGTTTCTTCAGTGGACGTATGGCATTTGATTTTCTTCAACATTTTGTTTATTAGTGTGTCAATTATTTTTGGATTGTATCCGTTGTTGTTAGCTATGGTTTCTATTATTTCTTTTTCTTTTTTGTACTCATCAAGGCTGAGATTATAGTTGAGAATCTATATGTTAGGGATCTGAAAGCAGCCATTTTCTGGTTGTATGGATGGTTGGATTTTGCTGGAATAATGAGGTCTGTTTGGGTGGGTTTTCTATATATACCAATTTTTACTGTTCGGTTGTCTGTTTTTGTGATAGTAACGTCCAAGAACTTTATTGAGTTATTGATTTCATTTTCCATTTTAAACTTGATATGGTCGTGAATTTTGTTTAGGTGGTTTAAGAATAATTTTGTTTGTCTCAGATTACAATTTAATACTAAGAAGGCGTCATCAACGTATCTGGCATAGAATTTTATTTTGTCCTGAAATGGGTTGTCGTTGGAAAGAATGTATTTTTCTTCGAAGTCTTGCATGTACAGCTCTGCAAGAGTAGCTGACAGAGGGTCTCCCATGGGTAGACCTCGTGGATCCTGATATACGTTGTTGTTGTACGTGAAATAGCTTTGTTCAGTTATTATTGTTGTTATTTTTACAATGTCAGAGACTTCATCTTCCATAAAAGCCTCTGATTATGTTAGTTTTTCCTTCAATATTTTAATTGCCTCTTTTCTAGGGATATTACTATACATATTTTCTACGTCTATTGTTGTCAAAGTGTGTCTTTCTAGGATAGATTGTTGCTGTATTTTCTGTATAAAGTCCTTTGTGTTTCTACATGAGACTGGTGAGGTGTTAGGAATATTGTTCTTTATTAGTGTATAAACGTATTTTGCTATTTTGTAGGAAGGAGATGGAATGGCATTAATTACTGGCCTAATAGGGTTTCCTTCTTTATGTGTTTTTACAAGGGGTTTAAAAATCGGAGGGGCTGGGTTGTTGTTGTATAAATACTTTACTTTTTCTGGATGGATAATACTGTTATTTTCTAGAAAATCTTTTATTTCCTTGTTGTAAGTCTTGGTTTTGTCTTTGATTTTAGTGATTTTGTTTTTGGTTAGATATTCTTCTACTTTTTTGTTTAGGTCATCATCATGTATAATAACAGATGAGTTTGATTTATCAGCAGGGATAATTTGAGCACTATTACTGGTAAGTTTGTGTTTGATATCTTCTATTGTCTTACAATCTGTGGGATTATTTCTTCTTCTTAAGTGATTTTGTTTAATTTCTTTGTCTATGATTTCAGCAACACCGTATCTTATTTTATCTCTATCCTCTGTTTTTACTTTCTGGAGTGCTACTTCCGTGTTAATTAACGTTTTGATAATATTTTGCTGGTTTCTTGTGTTACTATTTGGGTGAAATTTAGGATTACATTCTAAGAAATTTGCTTCTTTCTCTTCCAAAGGAATTTCAGTCAGATTGATGACTTTTGGGTAGAAAGTGTGGTCAGAGGGTTGTTGGAATTTTTGGTTTTGTTTGTAGTGAGCAGGTTGAGTTTTTTGTTCTGGATAGATTCCTTTATGGATTTTTCTTTTGATATGCTTTCACTAATGTACGTCCTAGTACTGGAATATTCTTCTGGATTCATTATGTTTCTGAGGTTACTTTTTATATAATTTATAGTTTTATGTAGTTTTGATTTCTTTTTGTAAAGTGATTTTATTTCATTATTAATCCAAAGAAGTTTTGCCTGTTTGAGGGTTCTTTGTGCGGCTTCAGATTTGTTTCTTATAATTATTGACGCGTAGTTAGGTGTGATGGCTAGTTTTTTGCACTTTTTATTGAAATCAATATTTAGTTCAGTTTTCATTAATTGTGTTTCTTTGTTTTTTAATTTGCTAATTATTTGATTGACTGGGACGGTTTGGCTTGCCATTTTAAAATTACTTTCTATACCCAGGTTCAAGAACTTTTTAATAACATATTTATTACCTTTTATTGCCTTGTAGTCCTTGACGAAGTTTATTTCCCGAAAGAAAAAGAAAAAGAAATAATAGAAACCATAGCTAACAACAACGGATACAATCCAAAAATAATTGACACACTAATAAACAAAATGTTGAAGAAAATCAAATGCCATACGTCCACTGAAGAAACCAATCACAATGAAAATCAAAATCAGACTCCAAACCAATTAGAAACCAAACCAAAATACATCCCCATAACATATGTAGACAAAACTTCTGAAAAAGTAGGCAGAATTTTCAGAAAAGCAGGATATATACCAGCTTTCAAAGTAAGAACCAACCCCATTCCCATCTACAAAATTAAAGAAACCAAATCTTCAGAAACCGAAAGAGGTGTATATAAAATAACATGCATGCAACCGTGTAATCAAGAATACATTGGTTACATAAACAGATCATTCACTCAAAGATTTAAAGAGCATAACACAAGTCACTATAAAAATCCCGAATCCATAGTAGCCAAACACCTCAAACAGAATAAAAACCATTCAATTAAATTCCCCGATTCTCTAACAATTCTAAGACGAACCAATTCAAAAGAAATAGCAAAAGTACAGGAAAGCTACGAGATTTATAAATATACCCATAGTAACAAATCAGACAGATTATTAAATAAAAAAGAAGACTACAACAACTCAATCATTTTCAAAACAATCCACCAAATTGAGGAAACCATGCAATCTGACAACTCTGGACAAAATTGGCAACGCAGCAGCAATATAAGTGAGTAGTTATTAACAGGCCATTCTAGGACAGGGCATATGAGGGTATGAAGTGTATGAGGCGTACGAGCGCAAAGTCCAAGGCCATCGCTACGTCATTATTTCTCGCGCGCGCCACGAGCGCAAAGTCCAAGGCCATCGCTACGTCATTATTTCTCGCGCGCGCCACGAGCGCAAAGTCCAAGGCCATCGCTACGTCATTATTTGACGCGCGCGCCACCACCGTTGCACCGTTCGCTCGGCTCGAGCGCGCCGGTTCCTACTAGATTCTGTCGCCCTGATACTTCGGAAGAATAAAAACTGAATAATTCGATAATCGATTGTCGATTTCGATTTATCGAATCGTTTCGTTAATCGATTTTAAAGTTTCTACCGTATTCCGCCCTCCTGATACATAAAAATCAATTTTGAAAGCCATTTTAGGACTTGTAAATTTTTTCAATAAATACAGTTTGGGACTTAGAAAATTTTCAATAGTCAACTTTTTCGGACTTAGAAAATTTCTCAACAAATATTTTTTCGGACTTTGACAACTTTTTTTGGAGTTAGAAAATTATTTTTCAGGAACGAAAAAAAAAAAAAAATAACAAGTATGATCGAAATAATAATAATAACGTGTATAATCGATTAAACGAATATTCACTCTCTCACGAACTTGATATCGTGTTTAAACATATCATTCGACATCGGGATCTTTCCGTGGTACACCACATACAACGGTTGCTCCGATTTCAATAGCGCGTTTATATTTTTCGTACTCATTCTCTCGTTCCAACTCTCGGGTAGTTGAAACCGCACATCATCGCATGTAACCAAAACTCTTACTCCGTAAGCGTAGTGCATTCTCTCTATGCTATTGACCAAATATTTTTTACCGATTTCTAAATCGCTTATCTTCGCGAAAGCGTTACCGTTCACTTCGTCGAGGATATCTTTATAATAATCCTTTTCCATTTCCATCTTTCTTCCGTCTATATATAAAAATATATTTTCACGGTCGAATAAAAAATTGAGAGCGTTTCAAAAGATGTAATAAATCATCGCTTTTGACGAAAACTAATTCATATTTAATTCCGACTCATCGACTAGTTTTAAATAAATAATATAATCGGCCAGAGCGTTTCGCAGGGGAACTTTGTTTTCATCCGTCAGATAAATGTTGATTTCTCTTATCGTCTGCGTGTCAGGTTTGAGCGGCATATAATTTAAAACGGACGGTTTCTCGTAAATTTTATCTCTGTGTTCTCGCGGACTCGAGTGATACAACAACGAGGAGTTATCGTGTCTGTGCCAATGCTCCGCGTGATTGATATACGAATGTTCGACTAAATCGCAATGCACTTCGATCATCTCGAACGGTCTGATTTGTAATTTACTCTCTTCTTCGTAAATTGATAAAATAGTTTCCGACTCGAACATCAATTCGAACGCGGTTTCATCTTTTTTCAATTCTGTAAACCCTAGAAACCGTCGTAGCTCGTTGTTCATATGGAACTTAACTGGAGATTTGATACATATCTTAGACTGTGGGTCTCGAAAAATCTTAAACTTTTCCACATCTATCGCCGGTGTGATCTTACCAATCCTCATGAATTCCCTGATTTCTCTCTGCATAGTTTTCAAATCCCAAAACTCCGCATCAAAAGTTAGTGTAGGACGATCCTTCTCACTCTTAAAAAAAGTAATCGAAGCCGGCTCTTTCAAGTTATAAAAATAGTTATGAAATTAAAACCCCGTGAGCGCGAGATAATAACGCACGTCCTCTTCCAAGTGTATGGGGTTTTCGAGCTTCAACTGCAGATGCGGTTTTTGACCGATCAATTTGAAGTACACCATTTTCTCTATATATACTTTTAAAACATTACGGTTACGATTATTTATTAAGAGTGGGGGAGAAAAAAAATAAATTATTCGAACCATCTCAAAAATGTGTATTTATCGTTTTGTAAAGCACGTTCTATCGTATTGAAATCCTGTCCTCTGGAAAAACGCCGCAATACCTCCAAACACAAATGACCGCATATCGGGGGATCTTCGTAATCTTGATATCTCGCGTGATTATAACAAATACCTTCGGGCATGTTTAGGTATTCCTTCAACTCCAAAGGTGGCGGCGCCTCGCCGAACGAATCGAAATATATGACATAATTATCTTTCTTCGTATAACAAGTCCAATGAGTGCCGCCCGACTCGGAATCGTCTAAATTTATAATAGCGCATTCGTTTTTGCGCGGGTTCTCGGGTAAACGCTCTCTCATGAAAACACCGCGAAAATCGTCAATTTTCAACTTATCCGCCCACGTCTCCAAATCGGACATTGTCAGCGGAACTAGTTTTTTTTAACCTCTCTCGCACCGTCGAGACACTTATTCAATTTACGGTGTACACGTTTAGCCAGACCGGCGCCGCTCGCGTCTTTCTCCATCAATTCGTCCAACTCATCGTCTATCAACTTTTTAAGCCAAGGTACGAACTGATTTTTCAAGATGGGCGCGACTTTGGTTTTTATCAGCGGCGACACGAATTTCTTGACATAAGGGATATTTTGTTCGGCTATCTCGAGTACCTCCTTTAACAAGCCTCCGTCGATCATCTCTTTCAACTGCGAATAATCGAAAATCAATCGCAGCCCCCTGTTGTTTTTTAACGCCTTTTCGATCAGTTTGTTTTGATCGCCGTCGAGCGTGACTTCGATATTACCGTTTTTCAATTGATCCTTAGTCAACGTTAACACGGCGCGTTTAAGCTTCTTATGAGCTAACCGCAGCTTATTCAGTTGACCCTTGGTCAAATTTATCTTCCTCTTATGACTCGCCATATCTGTATATATACGAGAGGCATTATCGAATTTATATAAAAAGTTCGAACTCGTCGAAAGTTCGTAACGTTTTCCTTCGAACGAAATTTTAAATTCGCTAATGTAAGAGATGAATTCCTACTGTCGCACGTGTAAAACGCAAACGGCTTCGGAGAACGTGAAGACTGTGAAAACGAAAAATAAAAGATGGTCGGCGAGTTCCGATTGCGCGGTCTGCGGAGGCGTTAAAAACTCGTTTATCAAAGAGCCGCCCGAAGTGGTGGAGGCTAAAGAACTGCACAAACCGGTAGTGAAAAAATTTATAAAACGCAGGATAATCATGAAAGGTCTGGATAATCTGTGGGCCGCGGATCTGCTCATCATGAAACAATTCGCCAGAGAGAACAACTGGTACAAATACATCTTAAACGTGATAGACTGTTTTAGCAAATTCGTCTGGTCCGAACCGTTGAAGAAAAAAGACGGCGCAGTAGTGACGGCCGCTTTTGAGAGGATAATAGAGAGAGCGAAAAAGGACGGTCACACTACGCCCGAACTGCTGCACACGGATAAGGGGACCGAGTTTAAAAATAAACCTTTTAACGACATGCTCAAAAAACACGGCATAAAAATGTACCATACGGAGAGCGAGGAAAAGTCGGCGATAATCGAGAGATACCACAGGACGTTAAACGATAAATTCAGAGTCAAATTCCAAGTGAGAAACTCGCACAAATGGTACGACGTCTTACAAGAGCTCACCGACGAATACAACAAACACGATTACCACAGCACGATAAAAATGCGTCCGGCCGATGTCAATAAGAGCAACGAGTCCGATCTGTTGAAAATGTATCAGGAGCTCGAAAGTGAAGTGCCGCGTAAAAAACCGAAATTCGACGTCGGAGACAGAGTCCGTATAACGGCGAGTAAAGTCGTATTTAGAAATAAATATAAACAAAACTGGACTAGCGAAATTTTTGTAATCGCGCAAGTTTTAAACACCAAACCCGTCACGTACAAAATCGAGGCTCTAGACGGTGAAGAAGTGATCGGTGGTTTTTATGAGAGGGAACTGCAAAAGACCGAATTTTGAGTATTTTTTAAAGTACCATCACAGTACTATTAATATTTTTTAAAGTACCAGTACCATCGCAGTACTATTAATATTTTTTAAAGTACCGGTACCATCGCAGTACTATTAATATTTTTAAAGTATCAGTGCCATTACGGTACTAATGCACCGTCGTAATAAAAGAACCATAATAAAATCAAAAGTACCGATACAGTACCATTTCTTATTTATTTCGAAATTATCGTGACAATATTAAATCGGATTTTCTCATCGTCTAATATTATTAATTAGAGTCTCGTAGCTCGACATTGTATTTTTTAAATAAGTCGAAATACCTAAAGTGCTTATATAGAATAACATGACTGACACGATTGACGTTTGTCATAGCGAGCTTACTTTTAAAAACCGTAATATCTCGATAGTGCGCGGTGTTGATAAAATATGTTGGTTTAAAGCGAACGATATTACCCATATACTGGGATACAAGAACCCCAAAAAGGCGATTTACGATCATGTGAACGAAAAATATAAAACTACATATCGCGATTTAAAAGTCAATAATCCGAATTTACATCTAAAACGAACGCATCCCGATACGGTTTTCATAGACGAACCGGCGATCGGGGTTCTGTTGAATAAATGCGCGAAGGAAAGTGATGAGTTTCGGGAGTGGTTTTTCAAAGAACTCGAAAATATACATTCGGAACACGCCGACCGAAATATCGAGAATGACGAATCGACCGAGTCGGAATCGGATTATGAATGGTTAGACGACGAAAGCGAGGATACCTCGGACGATGTCGCCCGTTTGAAAACGGAAAACGGATTATTCCGCGAGATGATAGATAGAACGCAAATACAACAAATTTTCGGTGTATCGAAGAGTGTGGATAATAATAAGGAATATAAATTCATAGACACGCAAAAACGCTCTTTTAAAAAAGCCGTCGAGGATTCCTGCGGATACGATTTATGTTTCGAAACGGAATACATAATTATCGACGACGAGAATATGATAAAAAAGGTTTTGAGAAAAATAAATAAAGAGGGTGTGGAATACGAATATAACGGAAAGAGCAAATGTATAACGATTCGCGATGACGATTTCGACCTGATTGACCTGGTTAAAAGAACGATGTCGGAAGTGATGTTGTGGTGAAATAAATACGTTTCCGATCGCGCGAACTATATGATTTTATTTTTTTATTTTTTCGATCGTAATAAAACATTGACGTTCGATCGGTCGTTTTTCTATAGTAGGTACGAAATGAATAACGATATTACGCGTGATGAGATTTCCGACGAAAGTTCTTCATCGTCTCGTTCCTCCGATGCGTCCAACGCGGATGAGAACGAAAGTTCTCGTTCCTCCGATGCGACCAACACGGATGAGTACGACATGGAGTACGAGATGGAGGACGATATCGCGAGTAAATTCATTTTTAAAAATCAAAAGGTCACAGTGATTTTCGATGATGACGATAACTCGTGGTTTAAGGGTAAAGATGTGGGCGAAATATTAGGATATTCCAATCTGAAGAAGGTCTTACAGACGCACGTTAACGATCGTTATAAGAGAAATCTGGCCGATTTAGTTGGGCCCCGATTTGGGTCCCAACCTATTTCGCACCATAAAGGCTTAGAAGTATACATATCCGAGCCCGGATTATACGAATTAATATTTTCATCGAGGTTACCATCGGCGAACGACTTTAAACGTTGGGTCTTCGAAGACGTTTTGCCTTCCATCCGTAAATACGGTGAGTACAAACTCAAAAATAAAATCGTAACGCTCATGGAATCGATCGATCGTATGGAAAATGAAAATCGTCGTTTAAACAATACGATAAAAATCATGAAACCTAAAGTAGCTCGTATGCCGCGAAACCCGAACCTAAGACACGTCTTCGCCGTCTTTAAACGATATTCTTATGTAGGACGTATTTATACATACTACTGCGTGAGAACTGAAGATCGGTATTTTTCTAAGGTTTTTAAAAAGAAAATCGATGAAGGTTATTCACTCTCGTTTTACGAAGAGGAAGTGCCGAACAGTATAAACGTTTTGAACTGCGTAAAAGATATCATGAGATGCCGCTATATAGCCTATAAATCGCGCAATAATGTCGTAATAACGCCGTATGATTTCGTAGAATTAGTAAAAGAATTCTTCGAAGATTTGACGAAATAAATAGTAAACATTTTTCCCTCGTAATAAATTCTTATTTCTCGTAATGTATTTTATTTTTTTTTCTTAACCGACGCGTTATTTTTTTCCACATAGAGAGTGATGGATATCGTGCCGTATTACGAAGAAAAGATCGAAGATAACCTTCTTCCCCGACCGTTACGTTGTCTCATAGTAGGCTCCTCGGGCTGCGGAAAAACGAACTTGTTGTTGAATTTTATTTATAATCCACGCGGTCTCGTGTTTAGAAATATATACGTGTTCAGTAAGTCTATAGAGCAGCCGGCTTATGCGGACTTGCGTCGAAAATACATCGATATCGAGAACAAGTTGAATAAAAGGATAGCTTACTTTTTTAACAATTGCGAAGATTTACCTCCGCTGGACGAGTGCGAGAAAAACTCCCTCGTGGTGTTCGACGACTGTTTGATGGAAAAACAAGAAGCGATAAAAGACTACTTCATCAGAGGTAGACATAAAAAACTGTCCTGCGTCTACCTCAGTCAGAGCTACGGTAAAGTCGACATGCAAGTGATACGGAACAACGTGAACCTGCTATGCGTCTTCAAACAGAACAAGTACAACACTAAACGTATTTACGACGATTTCGTAGGATCGGACATGACCGTCGATGAATTCGAAAAGATGAGTGTAAAGTGTTGGAGCGAGCCGTTCGGATTTCTGTCTATAAACACCGCTAAGAAAGCGCACAACGGAAAATACATGTTCAAGTTGAAATACGACTTAAACGAGCGATAATCGATGTGTACGCATCATTTTCGATAAACGATTCGTACACGTTATTTTTTAAAAACGACGTGTACGCATCGTTTTATTTTAAAAAAACAACGTGTACGCATCGTTTTTAATAAACGACGCGTACACGTAATATTTTATAAAAATAACGTGTACACGTCGTTTTCGGATTTTTATTCGGATTTATTTTTTTTTCTTTATTTTTGAAAAGCGAAACTCCGGACCCTAAACCTATATATATAGATAATACGATGAAGAGGAAAAGCGATGATAAGGAGATCATCAGCACGCTGGTGAAAAAACAGAAGATGGCCGATAAGATGTGGCCGGACGATGCGGACGTGCGAACGGCTAGAAAGAACGAGAAGTTACAAGAAAAATGGCTCGAAGATAGTAAGAAGAATCGGATACGCGAAGCGGAGGAGAGGAGAAAGCATTTCAGTTCACACCCGACGTCGTTAGTAAACGCTAAACCGAAAGAACGATTGATCGCGCCTCCTCCTCCTCCGCGTGAAAACAAACCTATAACCGTCGCGGAGGCTAAGAGGTTGGATAAATTGGAAGATCGATTAAAGAGCGAATTCGACACGTCTAGAAGAGCGGAAGTCGAAAAGGTGCGCGAACAGGAGAAGCGACACGAACCCGTAGTTAAAGCTATAAAAGAACAGACGGAAACTTTGAAAAAGTCAGAGAAAAAACCGACCAATACACGCGTTATCGTGAGGAGACCGATCGCCGCCGTCGGGGAACAGTTCAGACCCAGAGTGTCGAGCACGCCCGGTAGGAGTAAAATGGATGACACGTTAACTCCGCTCGCGGACCCCGACGTATTCGACGCGCCTACGATTACGACACCATCGCAAGCATCGCAGGAATTACAAAATCGTTCTATCCGCGAATTTACCGAAAACGAGGATATAGGTCACATCGCGAAAGAATACCTAGCGAACTGCAACGATATGAGTTTCGGCGTTTATTACGATTTCGCGAATAGCAAACTCGCGATAGGATCGCAAACCATATCCATCGAAAACAATGATATAATATTAGACAGAACCGCGGACAGATACGTAGGTACCGAGGGACTGTGGTCACTCTTGACTAAAGCGGAGATCCACGGTGTACAATCCACAGCCGCGGTCGGTACGACACCGAAGGAGAGACTCATAAGTATAGGCGCGTTCACTTCTCAGGACTTTGAAAAATATAAAGATATTTTAATCAAAACACACGCTCTACATCATAACAACGATCCCACCTCACCCAGACCCAAGGCGAGCGGTGGTTGGAAATGGAAGAATTTAATAAGTGACATATGGAAAGAACTCAAACAAAAGCCGTCTTCGTCCGGCAGCGGTCTACTCGTGGATACGAACAACCCCGTGGAATATAAATATATAGGCGATTACGACAAGTTGACGGAGAGAATAAAGTTTATACAAGCCGAGGAGGAAGCGGGAAATAATAATTTTAATAATGAAAAAATCGGGATCGTCAAGTTTATAAATAACGAGATCGAAAAACTGATCATTCGGCCGGAAGGTGTTAAACGGATAAGTCGGTGTTTGTCCGCGTTGAAGGAAAAGGGTGTCGAAGGAGGTAAATTGACTAACACCGCGGATGTTAAGTTTCGCGTAGATAAATTGGGTTTGGCGTCGGATAGGAAGAAACGTATGCGCATGTTCGGTAGGAGATGAATATTTTATTTATCCGAAAATTTTAAAAGTATATTTTTCATTAAGTTCGAATCGCGTTTTTTTATTTTTTTATTCGAAACCGAAAACTTAAAATCTATATATAGATATGGAGAAGTATTACGAGGAAGCGTCCGACAAGATAGAACGGTGCGAATTCTATACCGTCGAACCGGTGTCCGATCTGAATTTCAATTCACCCAATCAGATGATCAGATTAGACGGCGGAGACGTTTTTTACGATAAGGAAATATATTTTCACATACGAGGCGAAGTGTTGAAAAAAGCGAATGGCGCGAAGTACGAGGCGACAGACCCGATCAAGTTGGTCGATAATTTCCCGTCGTTTTTATTTAAGAGAATCAAATTGAGAAAACACGGTCAGTTGATAGACTTCGTCGACGAAGTCGGTATCACGAGTTCGATCAAAGCTCTGACGACATACGGCAAATCGAGCGAGAGCACTTTTCACACGAGCGGATTCAAATCTAAATTCGATAAAGGAGTCGGCAAGTTCGAAGCTTACGGCCCCTTGTCGCATCTCGGTTTAGGGTTTTTCGACGCGCTGAAATATCCAATGTACAGAGGAGGATTCCAAATAATTTTTACACGCAACGAAGATAACGACGCGATATACCGTTGGAAGGAGGGTACCGGCGCTAACGAGAAAACTGCGGACGAGGGAAAGATACAAATCACAAGGTTCGATTTAAAAGTGCCCCTGGTCGATTATGACGCTGCGAAAAAAGTACCGCTCATAGAGGGACTGAGACGATTGAGTACGAAGGGCGATTTGACATACAACTATTACCAGTGGCAGTGTATCGAGAAGTTCGGTGTGTCGGGGTCTTCGTTCAGTTTCGACTTATCCGGCTTATTCGGGAATATATCCGACCCGCTGTTCGTAATCATAGGTCTACAGACCAACCTCAAAAACAATCAAGAGAAGGATCCGAGCCGATTCAACGCTATAAACATAAAACACTACCGCGTCAAAATCAATGGACTAGGGTATCCGCATGAGCCGCAGAATTTGTCTATAAACGATAAGGTGTACGGTATTTTATACATGAGTTATTGCTCGATCAGGCGGGTGTTATTCGGAGACGAAGACGTTTATTTAAGCGATATCGATTTTATAGACAAGTATCCGTTGATGGTCGTCGACATGCATCACCATCCGTTCTCCAGCGATAATAGGCAAAAAGATATTAAAATAGAATTGGAATTTACGAACCCCGTTGCCAGTCCGGTTGCGGATCAGGGAACGACCGCTTATGCGGTAGTCGTTTCAGAGAAGAAAGGTTTCACTTACGATTTGGAGAGGAATAGAATTACAATGTTTTGAGATATTTTTTAATGTGAAGATGATGATAAAAAAAAAATAAACCGTCTACAGCATAGACGGTTGAAAATTGTTTTCGTTTTTTTATGAATATAATTATATGTTAACTTTTTACACGTGAGAATGAATTTATTTTTTTTTTCCAAAGTGTGTAGTTTAAAGGGAGGAACGAAACGTTCCCTTTATAAAAAAAGAAAAGAAAAAAAAGGAATTTTAAATAATAAGTCGGTTATGAAATAAAATATGTATTTATTATCTTTTTTAATCCGTGTACAAGTCAAGTGTGACATTTAGTTTAATTATTCCGTAGACGAATTAGCATCAAGTTCTAACGCAGACTCGACCTCTCGCGGTATCTTGTAGTGCCCCCAAGGGAGACTGGTGATGCCGTCTTCTAAAATAAACCTTTTTTTGTCACTCGCCGATAATGCTTTCTTGTGCAGTTCTACACTATACAATTCATGCTTCTTACTTCTTATCATATTCATACATCTATACATGTCTCTCTGTTCGAACAAGCATTCCTTGTAGTCTTTAAAAGTAATTTTAGTTTCCACAACCGATTTCTTAATTCCTTTCGCTTTTTTAACTTCTTTCCCATTAACTTCTTTCCCATCAAAATCTTCATACGAACTTAACCGATTGGAGTACATCTTCGCTCTGAGTCCTACATATTCGGATAATGGATCACCCCGCATTTCATCCTTCAATGTGCCGAGTATTTTTTCTCGAAATAAGTCATATCTTTCATCATGTTTCCTCATATCCGAGTAGAAATCCAGAG